>BMAV01023369.1:289646-374191 GCA_019973955.1 Trichonephila inaurata madagascariensis | reverse complement strand
TACCCAAACCGTTAGTTTAGAAATGAAATGCTATGAAAAAACAACAAGGGGTTAGATCCTCTAAACTGGAAACTGAATGGGGAACAAGTCCTTCGATCTGATGAATCCTCACTTACATTATTCCAGATCACTGGACGTGTGTTCGTCTGTCGAAAACTGGCAAAAGCATTTCATGTTGCCTATCTGGTTCCAGCCGTGAAACATGGAGAGGGTTCTGCGATGGTGTGGGGTGCAATTGGGGCATCTTATTGTCGCAGGGGAATGATCACTGGCGATCATTATCGAAACATTCTCGAAGATCATCCTCACCTCATGCTTCAGAACCTCTCTCTGGGTAAACGCCTTATGTTTAAAGAGGATAACACATCTCGATGTTTTCAAACATGTTTACATGGGCCTGAAAATAAAGCAATACATCCAACGTTGTGTCCCCAGTCACCTGAACCGAACATCATTGAGTGTCTGTGGCGTTTTTGGAGAAAAATTTCCACGCTCGTTTTCCTCTTCTACGCATACTACCTGACCTTGAGACTGCCTACACAAGGAATAAATGTGAATTCCAAAGCAGTGCGTTTGAGACCTTTATTAGTCAATACCACGTCGAATGCAAGCTGTTGGTCCAATCTCTTACAAATAGAAAATGTTCATTTTCCTTCATTTGCTTCTATTATTTTGTCCTATACATGTATTTAAATAGAATGCATTTTTTGAACTCTTTATACTAATAAATACATATAATTACAATTTAAAAAAAGAGTGAATTTAATTTTTAAAAAATATTTTTAAGTAATGATACAACTAAATATTAAAAAGTAGTATATCAGCAAATAACCAAAAATAAAAGATTTTTTTTATAAAACATTGAACAAAAATTAAATTCTGTAGTCTTCGGGAATCCGTATCAAGGTCCTTTCATATCACAAAAAAACTTAAGAATTGAATTTTAAAGCCCTCATTTTACAAAACCAATGGGGTTTTTTAGTTCAATTACTTTGACGGTATATATTTGCATTAAATATACTTTATAACTGCATTTTTACTCAGAATTTAAATTTATCTCATATTTAGATATTTTAGGGAATAAAATTGATTAAAATATATATTTCCGATTTTTTTCTTTTTAATTTTAAAAGGACAAGAAAAACAGTGTATGAATTGCTTTGCTACTAGCAATTATTTTAAAAAAAATCCCTTCCCTTAAAATCATATAGAAGTATTAAGAGGTTTCACCCATGTGACGGCCTGTTTTGTAAGCATTCTTAGGGAATTTTTTTTGACGACCCGTAGAAAGATTTAACGTTAAGTTTTTTATCATTTATTTATATGTATTTTAAGAGAATGTATATGTTTAGCCAAAAATCTCCAATAGAACGTAAGTTATAGCGCTCTGAACACACCCGTCTCGAAAAAATGGACGTTGACTTCCTCTGTAATTCCGGCTGATTGGCTTATCTGAAATAAAAAAAAATATCGGTGTTTTAGTCTACAAGCTTAAATGCACCAAATGAACTACACTCAATTAAAAATATCAAAAATTGGATTTTTGGTAGACTTCTGAAGAAAATATTTTAAATTTCTTTGGGTTTTTTTGTTATAAAATATAGAAATATTTAGAATTTTGGAATGATCGTAGTTCATTTTGTGCTTATATATGTGCTGAGTCTAACTCATAGATTTGAAATCATTTGGTCAAACTGTTCTTGAGATATGATGGTGGAAATTTTGAAAAACACAGTTTTGAGAAAAAACGCGTTTTAAGTTTCAAGTCCGATTAAAACAAAGAAAATCTTAACTTAGCACTCCAAACAGCTGATCTTCTAACACATTCTTCTTTATAATGACTTTGAATTTTAAAAATCCTTTACCACCGTATTCTAGACATGATCAGGAAGCAATTTATGAAAAAAACATTTTTGATTATTTGAACCCATCACATTGGTGAGCCCCCTTACATTATACATTTTACTTCTTAAATATAAACATATAATTGAATTACTTATGGATAGTTTACTTTTAGGTTTTCTAATCACAGAAAATTTTTAAATTTGTCCTTGTTTTTTTACACACAATTTCAATATATATTTGGGTTTAAGCATTCTTGCAAAAATTTATTATATTATTTTTGCATTTATAAGTAACTGATATGGTAAACTTAGCGACCGACTGACTGAGTGTTTATTAATATCACGCAATAAAGCAACATGCGAGCTATTTTGGTGACGTATCTCTTTATTTTGAACAAAAATCACGCACGAAAACGATGGCTGAGCTGGTACTCGACTTTTCCAACTTCCACACCACGTCACAATGGGATGACATTGAACCGCGAAAAATGTAATGCGCCTTAGCCCTCTACATGGCGGTTTTTCGGGGATAGTTAGGCTCGAACTCATGACACGCCAACCTTAAGTCCTTGATCATGACCACTAGACTACCGCAGCCATTATAGAATACTCAGAATAATGCAATAAAATAGCCTTTTTTTTAGCTCTATTATATTTCGTCATACAAAACAAAATAAACAGAATTTCAGTAAAACAAATATTTAATTTACGTACAGAAGTAAAAACGCAATGAGTTACCATTACTGTATTGATTATTCAATAAATATGGTCTTATATCGCACACCACATCGATATGTATTATCATTAATTTAATATAAAGCCCAACATATCCAAAATAGTTTTGCTGATATATGGGAAACATGAACAAATTTCATCCAAATACGACAATGTTCTTCTTTCAATATGCGCTCACTAATGAATCGTTCTTCTGATGACATTTAATTCACCAACATTATTTTCATTTCCCGCGCGCGCGATTTTAAATGATCCCCACAACAACCATTAAAACCCGAGGATTGTGATAACGTATGGTTCTCGTGTACGTCAGGCTTAACGTACATAATCTCTTTGAATGCGATTACGAACTAATTCCACTTTGATTAACAACATCTGTTGTTATTTAAAAGGGGGAGACTAATTTTCCTTTTCCTGCTTCTGTCCATTGATAAGCCAGCGCGAATTTCAAAGCCCTTTTCGGACGTTGCCATTGTGAATCTTTCCCCAAGAACTAGTTGGAGAGAAACTTGGAAAGCGGGCGGAACTATCTCTTCCATTTTAGTCATTAACTCGGTAACTTTGGTGAAAGAATCCTTTTAATTCGAATCTGTTACATGGAATGGAACATCTGATTCTCGAAGTAGCTTTCTTCAATTCTATGTACCAGTACTCGAGAATATATTGTAATGGATAAAGTAGTTCGATTGCACCTTTACGACGGAATACTTTTTCCTCTTTCATCGTGATTGATTTATCAATTGATGTAGGGCTCAAATCTTTCTGGTTTTTTATGGTTTAAGTTGGTACACACACGTAGCATTTACATTTAACTTATTATTATTATGTTTTACTCTGATATTGTATCTTTGAAAACCATAAAATCCGGTGTGTAACACTCACTTTTAACTCAAAAAATAAGATCGAAATTTACGGGTCTGCGTATAAAAGAGATAGCTTAAAGAAATTGGACGTTTACGTAATTTGGAATACTGTTTATTTAAAAGAAATGGCATACCTAATGAACTAAAAGGGATGTAGCTCTAGAAGTGCACTATTTTTTCAAAATCCTGGGATAATACCTCGAATAAATGACTTCAAGACACAAGAGAAATGTTTACTACTATTTGAGATTTCTTTGTAAAAAAGGGGGTGAGCGTTATAGGCGAAATATCCTAAAAAAAAAAACAGTATTAAAAGAAGAAGGGGTTATATGGGGATCAGTTATACACCTGATTTTACGATAAATATTAATGTTTTAAATGAACTTCTATTGAATAAGAAATAATAATGAATTTAATATTAAATAATTTAAACTAACATTTTTAATGAATACAAAAAGCAGTTAGTAAACATTTATTTGAATGATAATATCAATGGATTATTCAGGAATTGATTAACAAAAAGCTACATTTAAAGATTCCATGTTTTTTGTCATTTTTGTTATTCAAAAAAAATTTTTTATTACGCGTTTTTTTTGTACTTATTAATCTATATTTATTAAATATGCATGTATTATCTGTGCCACTTTCAGACTTTTATATAATATATATATATATATATATATATTGTGTGTGTGTGTGTGTGTTTGGGGGTGTGTGTGTGTGTGTGTGTGTGTGTGTGTGTTGTTTTGTGGGGGGGGGATATGTAGAGGAAAAAATAACATTGTAAATTAAATTTCATTCATAATCTAATTGCTTGAAAAATATCAAAAATTACCGATATTGTTTGGGAAATTTCATGTTGATGGGGTACTAACCTTTTTCCGGGTACACGCATATCCCAAATATTTCACACGAGGGGGCACATGACGATTAATGGGGAGGGGAGGGGGAGGGGTACACTACAAAATAAAGGACATTTAAAATGCGGAAAGTTGATCAAAATATAAAAAAAGAATAATTTTTTGGATTGAAACAATTTTAAACTCTATCAAACTCAACTCACCAAAAATAGGTATGCATTTTTTACCCGTTGTGAGAGAAATTTAGATTTATATTCACCTATGATCCCAAGCCCTTGTTTACATTCTATTATAATAAAACAGAGCTAGATTTTCGATGATTTGTTTTTTTCTTTTTTTCCCAAAAGGCCCATTTTTTTATTTCCGGTAACAATTTATCAAGTGCAGGTTGGTAGAAAAAGATTTTTTTCCAATTTCCGCTAAATCATATTACGGGTTTTAAAAATTGTTCAGATGCTTTGTTTTTTATTTCAAACTTGTTTAAATACTTTTTGACTTGACTTAAAAATATTTAAAAAAATACAAATTTAAAAGGGGTTTTGAGAACAATTTCTTATATTTATTCATATATGTAATGTAACAGGACAGTGCAATGACCTCCATGACGTCAATTCACTATAACAGAGACACCTATCGATGTTGATTGCAATCATTGGTTTTGCAGATACTCATAAGATCATTGACGGGGCACATGGGGCGAGTGTATAGACCCCTTACAGTCCCCTTTATTGACAGTTCAGTCATCGTTTCCGGTCGACTTTTAACTCCTTTACGTTCGTTTTATATTTTCAACCGTAGCCAACAATGAATATTTTTAGCATATTTAAACACCCGTTTTTTCCAATTGCGTCCCCCCTGAAATTCGACATTGCTCATACTGTTCTCGAAACTAGTTGTGAGATATTGGTAGAGTTTACCTAGATAGATAAATCACATTCAAACAGCATTTATGCCCTAGCATTGAAATGGCATCTGTCTTATACAGAATACAGACAAATGTTGGGGATATGGCAAGCCTAAATAATCTGGATCCTGTGTTTCGACATTCTTTTAGACTTGATTGATTGATTGAGGTTTTTTTTTTTTGGGCGCAAGAGCCAAGATTCATACGGGCCCACACATTTTTAGTAATTTAAATTTTAAAATATAAACACACAATAAATATATATATAAATAAAAAAAATGTATTTTAAAATGTAAAAGAAAAAAAATATAAAATTGGGCTAAGTATTTAAAATGCATAAATGTAATTTTTTTATAGATATCTCTCTCTTTTTTTTTTTTATAAAAAAAAACAATTTTCAAAAATCCAAAAAAATTTATTTCATGTAAAACATAAATTACGTAAAATGAAAAAAAGGTTTAAAGGGGGAGTTTTCCAACCAAACGCAAAGTTAAAAAGTTAAATTTTAAAAAAGGGTTTTTTTTGAATAATATTTGGACATTCTATTAAAATATGTAAAACGGAAGGTCAATTGACAAAAGTCCAAGGGGGGACTCTCTCTAGCTGCAAATGTCTATGTTTTTAGACGAGTGTTCCGATAAAAAAGTCGAGTCAAGCGGACATCATGTCTTCGTACTGGTATGCTGCCCATTGAGCGGGGAAGGGGATAAAATCTTGTAGTTTGTTGATGACCTGTTGATCCGCTTTTGCCTTAAAATTTGATATAGTGCTGTATAAATTTTTTAAATCCTGGAAACAGAAAGGCTGCTGCATGAATCAATTTTTCCCAGACCCCCCATTACTTAAATGGGTCGCTTATTGTATTGTATTGTAACGAGATAGCCGATAGTTTGGCCAAGTCTGCCACTGCTGACACTTTGCAGGGTATCACTTGTCTAACTTTGGCCGAACTCTCCTTCATTAAAAGGATACAATTAAATGCACTTTGGAGACCCTTGCTTATCTATGATATATTTTGGGGAAAAACCTTGTTGGTGTCTTTAACAATATCCCTAGGAATCAGCACACACCTCTATTACCTCTTTTTTAGTGGGACCACATCAAATCTCTTACTTTTCAACAGGGCCGATAAGTCTTTCCACAGTGTCATAGAGTCTAGGCTGATCAGGCCTTCCCCAGTCATATTCTTATGTGCTTGAATTTTATTTTTTACGAGATTTTAGGAAATCCTATTTTATTTTGGATTTTTTTGGCGATTTTTGGTTTTATGGAGATGATGCATCTTATAGGTACCCCAAAACTATCGGGATGAAATTTGAAAATGCAAACAATACCTGAGTAGCTAGAGTTCCAACTATTCAGACATAATACACATTTTGCTTGTATTATGGTAAAGTATGTATATACGTAATTGTATTCTATTCGGACAATATCTTCTAGGTGTGTCACTTTTTATGCGAATAAAGAAGAATTACATAACAGAAATAATTATAATGTTTTTAATTCAAGAGATTATATTATAAAATCCAAGATACGTGATTAACCCATCAAGGGACATTTTTATATGTATTTTATTCGTATGTATCATTTTATAAAAACATTTTAAAATTTTATATCCGATGTAAGTTTGATCAATATAATGTTGCTTTTTAAATATATGGGATGATAATGTTCTTAATGGCATCATCACAAAAATAGTTTAATTAAATTTCCTCTCCCTTTGATAAAAGGGGGGTATGATAATTTTTTTTATGCCCAAGTGTAATTATACACTGGTTGCAAAACTTGCCGGTGGGTTTTCCAAAAATTCAGAAAAAACATCTGGGGACATGAAAATTTGAAATGAGGGGGGAAATATTATGTAGAAAGGATGACGAAAGCATCGGCGCGAAAAAGGAATACAACGCATACGGTATGGAATCCCAAAAAAGCTTTATTGAACGCATAGTATCGTGACTCATGATTGTCTATCCAGGAAGAACAACAAGCAGATGTTCCTTAATATGGTATATGCCCTCCCTTACTACAATGGTTGCTTTGCACCTCTCCGCATACTCAGAACCAGCTGGTGCAACATTTCTTTAGGAAAGGAGTGCCCATTCCTCAATCAACATCTGTTTGAGTTGTTGGTTGTACTCGGATGATGTAAGCGTGTGGCAATACGTCCCCCCAAAGCACCCCACACATTTTCTATGGATTTAAATCTGGGAGCACGCTGGCCAATCCTTTCGAGTGATATCTTCACTTTTCAGCAGCTCCTCAACAGAAAAGAGTGCGATGTGGCAGTGCATTGTCATCCATAAGATGAAGTCTGGGCCAATGGCACCTCGGAAAAGATGCACATCGGGAAGAAGTACATCCTCACAATAGCGATCCCCGGTTTACAGACCCTCTGTCGAAAATGTGAAGCTCAGTTCCGCCGTTCAGCATAATGCCCCCCAGACAAGAACACCAGGACCACCGTAACAATGTCTTTCCTTGATGTTACTGGGATAAAACCGGGTCCCGATCTCTCCCCAAATCAAAACGCGTTGAGAATCGCTTCTGGTACTGAACCGACTCTCATGCGTAAAAGGACACGACTCCATTGATCAGTTGCCCAGTTTTTTGTGCTCTCTGGCCCACTGTAAACGGTGGCTTCGTTGGCCATCTTTAAACGGGGGGGCAGCGTTCAGGACGGCGGGTGAACAGGCCCCTTTGTGAAGGCGTCTGCCCACAGTAAACCGCACACTTGTCGACCTGTTGCTGTCGGTTTCCCGAGCAATGGCGCTTGCTAACTGTTGTCGACCTTTTTTCGCCTGCAGGATGATATATCGGTCATCCTGCAGGTTGTTGTCCTCCGGGCGGCCACACCAACCTTTCTAAAAGCTGTACCTGTGGTTTGGAACGCTTTCCAAAACGCGCGAAACGACACTTTTGTTGATTCCGAACTGTGCAGCTGCCTGGTGACAGTACGCCTTTCCTCCAGCTTTCCGATCATTCTTCACGTGTGAAGTCGTCCAGGTGATTTCTTCTAGCCATATTTCACGAACTGACTCACTGGCACTTGCAGAGAATATGGTGAATTGTGTCTCCGTCCTTCATTTCATTCTACTCTTGAGCAGCTCACGCGTTTTGCGTACGCTCACATCGCTTCTGACGTTTTGTTCCTGATATTTGCATACGCATGACGTTTCTACTGACTTACGTGTTCCCTCTACTGATCTCCAGACCTCCTTTTCTGCAATTTCATGGCTATCTGCTAAATTTTTACATTATTGCTTAAGTTTTGCACACCAGTGTAGTTCATATTTTGGTCATAAATATATACAAGCATATTATATAATTTAATGTTAATTCCTATTTTACTAAATTTGAAGACATAAATGTCTTTTTATATACATATTTTTTATTATTTATTTCAATTCTTAATGTATTATCCGTACTAAAATAAATACCCATAATAAACATACTCAGTTGGAAATATTTTATGATTTGCTTCCTCCTTTTATTATTTAATGTAGTTCTCCATACATTTAGATAATAATTCAGAAAATATGCATGATTTATTATAAAACTTACTGTTCCTATAAGCTCTTTTATACTTTCTTAAAAATAAATTAAGACTGCTTTGAACCTTTTTATTTAGAAACACATGAATATATTTCAAATATAAACCATATTACTGCTGTGATTACGGCATACGTTATTTATAATGCCAATTATTTTCTTTAGAAAATAAATGGTTTTTAAATTCTGAGATAACCACAATAGTTTGCAGTAGTAATGATAAAGTAAATCATTTTTCTTATGTTCCATTGAAGCGCAGATGTTTTTAATGAATCTGCTTTTACCATTAGATTTTTGAACCCGATTACGTATTCTAACTATTCTTCCTTACTATACTGAATGCTTTGTCATACAGAATATTAATTACTACTGAAAGGATTCAAAATGCAAAAGACTACCATGAATTTTAAAACAGCTATTAAATTCATTATTTTACCATTGTTATTGGCTATTAAATATGTCGACTAACATATAACTAAAAATATTTTAGAATGCCCTCGCGTTAAGTTACAGTATAGTAATTTTATTTTGCAGCTATTCAGTTTATGTATGGAGATTCAAGAACCCACACAACAACAAAACTAGGTAATTATTATTATTATTATTATTAATATAGATCATTTATATCGTGTATAAAACGCTGCTTAAGCATATTTCTTTATTCGATTTTTCGCTTGCTCTTTGCATACGTAATTAAATATGGCTAATTAATGGAGAACAATATATGTAGCACATATGACAAAAATATTCCATTAAACTGTAAAATCAGAAAAATAGATGAGTATATATATATAAATATATATAAAATTCAAAGAGCAAATTTTACGAAGTAATAAATTATTAAAGATAGATACATCTTCAAATTTTTAGCTCTATAACTTAATGTTTAGGCTTAATTTTAAAGGAGTTTCTGGTTATTCAAAAACTCTATAAATAAGACCTGTTTAAAAAATTATCCTTAGCTTATTTAATAACATGTCCATATATTTTTGTTCACAAGTGCTTAGAAAACAGCTACAGTGAAGTTAAAGCTAGTCGAAACAAACTTTCGCTCACAAATCTTTCAAGGTTTAATAAGAACAATGAAAAACAAATCATAGAAAAATCTTGTGGGCAATTTAATTACAGGATAAAATATAAATACTTCCTAAGAAAATAAGATTTTGTTTTTGCAAATGATAATAAACAATACAACTAGCAAAATGGTGATGATTCATATATTTATGAGTTACAATCAAGAGGAATCTGCTACAACAACTCACTCACATAATTTTCATGACACATTAAAGTATCCGACTACGTTCGGAACCGTGATTTTAAAAAAGCACATAAATAGATAATTTTCATGATATTTAGTGTCACTTAGATTAGAATACATGTATAAAATTATTTTAAATACATTTTGAGAAAAATAATTATTTAAATACAATATTTCGGCAAAAAATTAACTTAGAATAACCTTTTTTCGAAATGTTTTCCTTTTGTGAAAAATGCTTCTATTATAATACTATTTTGCCTGTATAAAGCTCAGACCTCTGTACAGAGGCTCAACTATGATTTTTGAAAAATTCATATGATTTTCAGAATTACAACCAATTAAAATAATTATGGGCTTTTTTTTTCTTAAAATTTACCCCCTCTGTTGTCGTAAAACACGGATAAACCCACTTTTAAGTTATATATTTCAAAAATTCTAGTTGAGCCTCTGTACAATGGTGTGAGCTATATACAAGCAAAATAATGGAAGCATTATTCACAAAAGGAGAATAATTAGAAAACTGGTCATTCTATGTTCATTTTTTGTCAAAATATTGTACTTAAATAATTTTTATTGTAATACTGTTATTAAAACAATTGTATACACATTTTCTAATCTAAGTGACATAAATATCATAAATATTATCCATTTATGCGCTTTTGGAAAATCAGGGTTCAGAACGTAGTCGGATACCTTAATGGCATTGGCAGTTTAGAATTTATAAACATGGATTCACACGTGATCGGGAATGGATTGAATAATGTTTCAGTTTAAATCAAAATTTTTGTACAATCAATTTTAATTTTGTGTAACAATGGGATTTCTACTAGTTAAAATCAAACGTAGAAGTATAAGAAATTAAGTACCATCTCTGATATCTTCTTTGTCTGGCCTACTCACAAAGTCCATCGGCAGTAGTTTACGCATGTTTCTAGAGAAGCGCACAAAATGTGTTAATACACTGCAATAAGTATATAAATTATCTGTTGTGAAAAAGAAACATAAATAACATGTAGCAGTAAATAGCACCATTAAGAATGAAAGTCTACCAGAAACAAGCTTAGAGATTGAAACTAATTGATCGGTAGCTTAAATGAATAAATTTATTTTAGAGATACTTTTGTATGTAGTACTTAAAGATACTTAACTGAATTATCTCGTTTTAGAACTGTTTTGAAGCTCTTATCGATAGGCCTTGCAATTTGGAGCATCGCTTAAGTGACAATGACGCTTAATTGTTCTCTTTCTCTCTACAAACTTTACAACATATAAAAACATTAAAGTTTAGTAACTTTAATGAAATCATTTCTGTTTAATGTGCATGACGGATTATGGAGAAAGAATCATAATTTGGTCTAAAGACTCGGTTTGTTAAACTTCATGTTTGGAAGTTGTTAAGCTATGTTTTTAAATAAGATTTGTTTGTGAATAACATTTGTAATTTAACGTGTGCCTTGAGAATGAGCACAAGCGCAGGATGTCTGCATCATTTGCTCATAATCCAATACCATTTACATCGATTGATTGCTTGAATATTAGCGTCGCACTGTTCAGCTACACGAGGGCTTTTGGCGACGGACCATGTAATTTTGAACCATGGTCAAGTGACGTGGACGACACCTGAGCTGGCACCCCCGTTCCTAACCACCACTACCAACGGGAGGAACCATTTACATCGAAGGTGTCAGTATATATGCTTCGTAGTGAAAGACTAAAATGCTTATTAAAATGCAGTTAAGTACTGTCAGTAATCAAATTCTTAACAGTGAGAAACCTGAAATCTGAGAATATTCATCGGCAGATATATGAGGAGTAAAATAACAATACTCTGAGAAAAAGTGAAGTGTAAAAATGTGTGGGATAGTCAAGAAATACCAGCAAAACGTCCGTGATGAATCATCTCAAGATGGCCCTCTGATTTAATGAGGGCAATTGACACTACCCTCCATATAAAGGCCTTCCTGGGAAGCAAGCGTTCTGACACCGATGGAAAAGTGAAAATGACCGGGTATAAATGTTTATCACAGGGGTACTTAACCTTTTTTTCTGCTGGGCCGCATACATATGTAAGCTTTTTCCCGCGGGCCGCAAACGTATGTTAGCAATTTCACGCGGGCCGTATCATGAGGATAAAGCTGGGAGGGGGTGGGGGTTAGAATGTGGAAAATTGTTCAAAATATATCTCCGCCGTTTTGCGTTTTTTAATCAATAGTTTATATATGTATATATTTTTATTTATTTTTGTCACTAACACTGAATTAGAAGCATTTAAGAGACACTCCTTCACAATTTCTGCATCACACACAGTAAACGGTTTCATATGATTACCAATAATATAACAAACTTCATAAGATATCTTTGTTACCGTTGTGACACAACCACTGACAAAATAATTTGTTGTTGTTGCAAAGAGTTTTCAAGAACGCCTATTTATTGCTTCTTGAAAGATCTTGATTGATCTTCGAGAAAATGTGTCATTGAATGATTCCTGTTAATTGGTATTTTTTTTAAATACAGCATTTTCGTGACAAATCAAACAATTACTGATCCATGTTTGTTTTATTTTTCACCACAAAATAGTCAACCTCTCAATCTTCTTGAAATTATATATTTTCTTTGAATATTTTTCGCTTGCAAAACAAGAAAGATAGTTAAAAATTAGTTCCCTCCTTTAAACTGTCACTACTCTACTGTTGTCTGTTATCACCAAACATAACCGTTAAACATAAAAATGAATATCAATTCGCCCTCGTACGACATCTAAAGCAAAAGTAAAATTGGTATATTTGATTTCTTAGCACCACATTTTTAATATATTGTTCTTAAATAAGGGAATTTTTCAGAGAAATGGGCACTGACCGGGCCACTTAAAAAGGCTCGGTGGGCCTTAGGTTGAGTATCACTGATTTATCATCACAGGCATGACTATGTAAAGACTGCCAAAGTTAAAACATCCTCACGTTTGTGTGATGTGGGTGTTATGAAAGGGCTGTGCTAGAACTCAAGTTTCATCCTCGTTACTTGATTGTGGTTCAAAATTACAAGCACCGCCGCTGATATTCCTCTAGTGGCTTTATATTGCAACGTTATTATAACTAACACTCACTCTATGTGAAAACTACCTAAAACCGTAGTTCGTTACGGTGCACATATATTTAAACAAACTACCGTAAAATCCGGCGTGTAGCACGCACCTATACTTTCAAGCTGCATTTTTTAATTTTAAGGTATATTCGCCGTATAACGCGCACCCTCTTTTTTACGAAGAAACCTGAAATGTAAGTGTACAATGCTCTCATGTTTTGAAGTAATTTGTTTGAGGTACTATCCACGTCACTTGACCATGGTGCAAAATTACGTGGTCCGTCACCAAAAGCCCTCGTGTAGCTGAACAGTGTGACGTTAATATTCACTCACTCACACACTCTTTGAGGTACTATCCCAAGATTTCGAAGATAGTATATATATATAGTTCTAGAATTATAACCCTCTAAGTTCATAAGGAATGTCATTTCCTTTAAATAAACAGTATTTCGATACATATAGAAGCATAATTTTTTATACTCATATTTTCTTTAATTTTTAAAGCTATCATTTTGGTGCCCAGCGTATAACACGCACCCCTAAATTTCGGTCCTATTTTTTTGTATTAAAAGTGCGCGTTATACGCCAGATTTTACGGTAGGTAATTTTATTCAAAACTAGAGAATTTTATAAAAATTTTAAAAATAAATATTTATCTATTTGTTCCATTTTTAATTTTTATGCATAAACAGATCGTGCTTAGAAATAAAAATTACACTTAATAAAAGTTATAATCATAACAGATATATAATCATCAACAGATCTCTTTCTTTCTCTATAAGTCAACCACTCTTCTACCGTAACTCGTTTCCTTAACAAATTTTATTCATTCGTAGCGAGCTTATTGAATGCCATTATCTTAACCTACTCTTCATAAACACCACATTCATCAAAAGAATCAATTTGCATTTCCTCCCGTGACCAGAAATGGAGGAAAAGAAAGGACTCAGCAATTTCCACCTTCCGCCTATAGAAACAGCGGACGATCAGCGGAGAAGAGTTTCGCACAAAGTGTCGAATCATCATTTCCCATCCACCGATCATAATTCACTGAGATAATTTAAATCGGTGACATTCTCCGCGTGTGCGTTTCAATCGCCGAGTGGAAATTCTGCTTTGAATTACAACTAAAGCTTTGTCTTCGTGGCCTTAGACATTCTACTAATTCAATTTCGCACTCAAATTAGTAGATTTTAAGAGTTAAGTAGGCATCATCTTGAATTGCAGGGCCTTTCTAATTCCTAATCTACGGTTCCGTGACACTAGATACTGGAGGAAGATTTATTCTTCGCATGGGAGGATAATTTTCTCTGCCTGGATTTTGACCAGTGCTACGATTTCATATCAGCTTTCCTGTCTCGCACCCACTGCAATTTATTGGACGCCCTTGGTCATTATTTCAATCGAGCGATAAGAGGGTAAAATATGAATCGTTTGTATACATTTTCCATGTATTCCAGAATAAGTATGAAATTACTAATTTAATATTTTAGTTGACGAATGTAATAGGGATATGCCTGAAAAAAGTGCAATATCTTGTCCTTATTTACATAATTTTAAGAAGATTAGTGAATTAAAAAAATATTAACATAATTGTTAACATATTCTTTTTGTGGTTCTGCAAACACTTTTTAAGAGGTGTTGCAGACTAAATACGTATATGCTTGGATGTGTACAGAAATAATAAGGCATACTACTGAATTACGCTTGATCATTTTAAACAATAAAGTTATTTAATTTCCACATTTAAGTATGTGTTTTCAGGTCATTATCTTCAAATAAATTTATGAACATATAAATATTTTCAGAAGAACTCTGAATAGAAATTTAAAAATAATATAAATACTTGTACATCCAAATGCATTGGACGCTTGCTTGTTTTGTTTTGCTAATCCCTTAAATGTCGAATAAAGGAGGGTTCACGATTCTCTCCACAATACCATTGTTTATTAAATAGGCGCGTGTATGCGATGCATTGGGGGGAAAAGACAAGCATAAATGAGCAAATCCTACTCAAAAATTAGTAAATTCTTTGCAAACACTGTTAAGAACATTTTATTGCATTCCAAAGCCTTGTAAATAGTTTTACTGATAGCAACAAAAAAATATCATATTTCGAAAAGATGTATATACATGCCATGTATGGAAATATATGTATGCTGTTAACGCATCGCGAATGATATATACGTCAATGACAGTTAAGGGATTAATGTAGCGATTTTTCTTTTCTTTTTTTTTTGTGGTTTTTTTTTGCCAATGCACCCGAAGAAATCATTAATCTAAAGGTGTTGGGAAATGTGCATTTGTAATCTAGACAAAACTTTGCAGTTTTAAAACTCAAAAAAATCATTAAAAAGGCCGAAGGGAAAGAAAAATAATTAAATAGGTTGAAAATAGTGAAAGTTATATCTGTCATTCTGGAGATATGTGACCCGTGTTCAACAATGACATATGCTTTCGCGGTAGAAGAGAGTATCAAATGAAAGCATTTAGGGATTAAAAAACTACATATTTACAACTTAATTTAAGACTGAGATAGATTGATTTGAATTAATGACACTGTAATCAAAATGTATCAGTGGGAATAATTTTAAATCAGTGTTAAGAGACAAAATATATACCTTAAATGTTTCCTCACCTATTTTCATTATAATGGCCGTACGGACTTTCAATCCAGTTGAATGTAACATTTAACAGCTTCTAGTATTCAGAGAGAATTTCTTTGGTATATTGTTAAGACTACAAAAAGCTACTTACCCGTTAGTGGATATGGAATTAACAATCGTGGATTTGACACGCGATTCATTTACCCAAATAGACAACACATGTGTCCTACTAGCATTAAATTATTTTATTGGGAAGAAAATGTTGCGCGTTATGCTTTAAAAAATACGATTTTCCAATTTTGGTCAATTTAGTGAACTTCTATAGTAGTAGAAGAAAGAAGTACGTATGGAAATTCATGAGAGAAAATATATGATTTATTTAAATAAATTCATTTTTCAAGATAATTTTAATGTGGTTATAACAAAGAATTTCATAATCGGTTTCGGAAAACCGGTTAATCGAGATTACGACCCAAATTTCGAAACCAAAAATCTGAATTTCCCGAGGGAAGAAAACTGGTTTTGCAGTTAATTTATTGGCAAGTTAAAAAGGAGTTCACAATAATGCATACTACACTACACAATGCATACTATACTACTACGCTAATGCAAACAATTTAATGTTTACCCACTTGTCAGAGCAAAATTTATCTTTTGCTACTCATTAGGTAATTCTTATTTGAAAAACTCGTTGTTCTGCTGACTAAACCATTTGCAATTTTCAATAGCATATTTATTCAACAATATCCGATAAATGTACTTCAGGAATTTCGTTTGTACTGTAATTGCACACATGCTAGAAATGAAACAAAAAAAAATATACTTGTAATAGAACATTGTAATTCATATTTGGAGATTTTTATTCTGTTTAGAGTGATTATTCTTAATGAAAGAAATCTACGAATAACTTAAGAAATTTCTTATTTTGTAACACCTTATACAAATATTACCAACACAAATTTTCTATTTAAATGCTGATAAAGATTCTTTGGCATTTATAACCAAAGATATGTATCGTTAACATAATTTATATAATTTGCTTTTAGATTACTGTACATTAAACAGAAGGTATTTTTTTTTAATTGGCTGGATTTTTAATTTGTTTTCAACAAAACTGAATTTAAAGTCGACTTTTAAATATCAATACAAATATATAACCAAAAAAAAATTAATTTTCCTGAAACTGTGCAATTATTTGTTTTAGCTAGAAATTCTGCATGTTAAAATGTTATTAATGAGAAAAAACCGTGTATTTTACCTAATACGTATACCAAAAATATGATCTTGTTGAAAATCTCCAAAGTTTAGCAGTTTAAAACCGACTGAGAGAAAACTGGATTCTGTCTTAGAAATAACTAAAAAATCAAGGATGAATTAAATGAGGATTCTGAAGTTCAAACACAGACTGCAGCACCAAATGCCTAAAGTCCGAATTGGCTTCTTGATCTGCATACCTCAGCTAAATATAGTGGAATGTCTTTAACAACTTGAATGGCCCTACCAGGAATATAAACTCCCAGTGTCCATAGTCTATCGATGGATCAGCCCTTAGCAACCATTACAAGGCCTTCAGAGTAAGGAAGGAGCGAGTAAGTGAGAGTTATATTAACATAAAACTTAAAATGACCAGATTTTGACATTGGTAAAGTAGGACACCAATGAACAGGAGGGGGTCTTAGTTAAGAATTTGGTCTATATGAGGCAGCAATATTTATACAATGCAAAAATAGTATTGTAATACATATATATTAAATTACTAAAATGCACTATTTAGAAATAAATACATTAAAAAATTCTGTATATTTACTACACAACGAATAAAAAAAAAACTATACTATAGTATTATTTTATCCTTTGGTATATTTCTCATTTGAGTGAAGTTTATTCAGTACACACACTGCAGTCGTAGATTAATGGTATCCGACTACGTTCGGAACCGTGATTTTAAAAAAGCTCATAAATGGATAATTTTCATGATATTTAGTATCACTTAGGTTAGAATACACGTATAAAATTGTTTTAAGGACATTTTGACAAGAAAAAAATATTTAAATACAATATTTCGGCAAAAAATTAACTTAAAATAAGCTTTTTTCAAAATGTTCTCCTTTTGTGAAAAATGCTTCTATTATAATAATATTTTGTCTGGATATAGCTCATACCTCTGTACAGAGGCTCAACTATGATATTTTTAAAAATTCACTTTATTTTCAGAGTTACAACCAACTGAAATAATTGTCGGCATTTTTTTCTTAAAATTTCTCCCCTCTGTTGACGTAAAACATGGATAAACCCACTTCTAAGTTAAATATTTCAAAAAATTTATTTGAGTTTCTGTACAGAGGTCTGAGCTATATACAGGCAAAATATTATTATAATAGAAGCATTTTTCACAAAAGGAGAATATTTTGAAAATGGGTCATTCTATGTTCCTTTTTTGTCAAAATATTGTACTTAAATAATTCTCCATTGTAATACTATTCTTAAAACAATTTTATATACATTTTCCAATCTAAGTGACACTAAATATCATAAATATTATCCATTTATGCATTTTGCAAAATCACACATCTGAACGTAGTCGGATAGCATAAAAGGAATTTTGAAATTTTTCAAAAGAATTTGTTAAATTATATTCCACACAAAGTCTCGACTAGTAAATTTGCTTTTTCTGATATGTTCTCACATTGTTAACCGTAGAGTGTGAGTGAATATTAACGTCGCACTGTTCAGCTACACGAGGGCTTTTGGCGACGGACCACGTAATTTTGAACCATGGTCAAGTGACGTGGACGACACCTGAGCTGGCACCCCCTCTCCTAACTACCACACCACACCACACCAACGGGAGGACGTTTCAGCTCTCGACAGATTTAACGTGCATCGCTGCCTACATGGCGGGTCTTTAGTGTTACGGGGCTCGAACTGATGACATGCCTGCCATGGTCCGATACCTTAACCACTGGGCTACCGCAGCCCTTGTTAACCGTAGAAGAAACACGTTAAGTAGAAGCAATAGTTCCTGGTAAAGACAGCGTGTATTCCACAATTTTTTGCTCATTATTATAGGGAACTTTTTTTTTTTTAAAATTATGAAATAAAACAAAATAATGTATTAGCCATATCCTAGCGACAACCAAAACAGTATATTCCTTTTCCGTTCTCCCGCTGTTCCCCTGCTTGTCAAAGATTCTTTGAAAATATCGTGAATTTTTTTAAGCGCATTGGGAAGCCGTACAAATTGTTAACAATCGATACTGTCCCACCAAAAGCGTGACGTCTGATCACATTAATCACATTATAAAATTGCACAAGGGCTATTGGTGGTGGCCCACTAAATTTTGAACCATGGTCAAGTGATGAAGACGACACCTGAACTGCCACTAAATTTCCTAACATCCACACCAAACCAACGGGAGGATGTTTGATTCTCGCCACTGGCGCAGCTTGGCCGAAGTTGGCCCTTGCGCCATTAAAATCGAAATTCACTCACTCACTCACTTGATCCTCGCCATATTGAACGTAACATCGACCCCCTCTGCACAACAGACTTTTAGGCTAGAGTTCATCACACGTTAGACATGAGTCTATTACCTTGACCACTAGGCTTCCACGGCCAGGAGTAAAGAAGGGGAATAGATTATTTCGTGTACTGTGTCTTCATAACCTTTTTTCCTTATATATATTAATTTATAATATCAAATCAACCATCAACTCTAGGGAAAGCATTCAATTGGACGAAAAAAAATGGATCCAACATACTTACAAATCAAGTTTTAACGAAATAAATCATCATGATAATGTTTATGATAATAATAATGGTTTACAGAAAAAGTTCAACCTACAGAAGTGAATGATTATCCTTATAATAATTCTCCATGTCTTCAATTCATAACAACGACCTCAACATAAATATCCTACCAAATCCAAATTCGAATTTTGTTCATAGTACAGAGAGTCTAAATTTAGACTTGATGAATGCATGCTATTAATAAACATTTTTCTTCCGCTGACTAGTATCTAATAACTATCAAATAAGTAACATCTGCAGCTGACAAAAATCGTTAACTATTCCTCTTTAAATTCTTTTAAAAGCAAATTCTGATACATTGTGTGGGTTGCTTAAAAACTACTCTTCGATCCTTAACTTGATATTTGTAGAATGGAGTATGAGCTCACTTGACCGTGGCTCAATATTACAAGATTCGTCGTCAATTGAATGTGTTATTTCATAATAAATTATCAATTTCAAAATTCTGTTACAGCATATATTTAACCCGTCTGAGAGTTCCTCTCAGACGGAGTTGATTTGCTTTGATGCCTTTAGATAACGCCGTGGTGTGATTTTCGGGGTGGGCTGCCTTGACATCTACAGCAGACTCTACCTAGTGAGAGGATCACGTGGGGGTAGATGGCGATTTTTTTCAATTTACGATACATGCGATTTTTCTTATGTATCACCGTGTGTAACACGGATATTCCTATAGTTTTTTCGTGTTTGGTATTATTATTTTTAATTATTTTTACATGAGTATAAAGTAATTTTAATCAAGTTTTATAAAAAAAAAAATAGTCCCAATTCCAGTGATAAAAATACATTGTTGTGCTTGATTTAACCCCAACACATCTTATTTGAGCCATGCTCAATTTCATGAGCTACAAGGACATATAAAATAGTCCTTAAGGTAATAAATCTCAAAAAAATTTATGTACGCGTCACGCGTATTTTGCTCAGTTCGGCAAAAAAATTGATGTTCCGACCAGAGATGTTAATTGTTGAGTAAAAGACTAAGTAATCCAATAGAAATCAAGGAGTTAATTGTATTGACACAATACGATTATTTTCGTCGAAAGTTTCTCTTCATCTTCATTTAAATTATTTTACTTCTTATTATTTGATTAATGAGTTTTTTTCAGAAGTTTAGTAAATATCCGAATAATTTAAATTTATTTACTTTTTCCATGGAGTAAATATTTAAGAATAAATGTTAAAATACAAAGATATATTTTTGAAATAGTGATTTTTAAAAGTGAAAAATTGTCATCTAATAATCCAATACTAAAAAATTGCAGTTTTATATTTAATAATATAATAATGATGAATAATAGTATAATTATGTGAAGAAATTATAACCGTTACCTTAAAATTAAAAAAAAAAAAGTAAAAATAATGAAACTATTTTAAAAGCTTTGGGAAAACTATTTTTATAAGAAAAAAACTGCTTCTGCTTTATAGAGTTTTCAATACTATGCTAAATGTAGATGTTTCATAATGTAATTAACATAAAAAAGATAAAAAATATTAAATTTTAGAAAAATATAGAAATATATAGAAAAAAAAAAGTTTGCATAAAATCACAAATTATAAAAATCGTATGAACTTTTGAAGTAATTTATCACAAGAAAAATATCTTCTCTTTTTTTTTATTTTTTCAAGTAAAATTACAAGAAACTAAATAAAAGAAATTACTTTTTAATATAGATAATGTACGTCAGTGCTTTTCAAACTTTCAATATTTGCGACCCAATATTAATCATAATTTTCCTCTGAACCCCCCCCCCTTCTCCATACAATAACAATGATTTGAATTCAATAATGTTGTACTCTAACCTTAAGCTAAATACAAATGAAAATAGGGGACGGTACGCCTAAATGCGGTGGGATGCCGGTAATAAACTTAACGTCGATATAACAATTTATAGAAAGAAAATTTTAATCCAAAACAAAGATTTATTATGATCAGCATGGGTAATTATCAATAAATGTTGGAATTAAAGTAAAATTAGACCAAGAGGCACTTAATATGATAAGAGATACTTTCGTACGACTGAACGACTGAGATGGTACGTCCGCTCGTTTTGAGTAAAGCCGTATAAGAGATAAGTTGAAAGGGGCGCGACAAGCGACAAAAGTGGAAGTGTATAAGGTACCAACAACAACTTCATCCTCTTAAGGCGTCTCAGGGGTGTTAAATTTCTATAGAGGTCTGAAGATATAAACAATTTTCAAACAGGTATAATTCTTTTTAATTGAAATTATATAATTCGAATATTTTACATATTATTTATAAAGGAATGGAGCTTCACAGAAAAGTATAGAATGTTTATAAAATATAATCATAATTTTAAAAATTATAAGCATATGAAAATAAGAAACTTTTCTATAAGAAATATTTATTAAATTTTTCGTCACGCATGCTATTTTCTAAAATAGTAACTTTAATTATATACTAGCTATAAGTTGAGATTTATAAAAATTAAATGTATTCTTATTACACTGTAGCTATTTTTATATAAATAGAATAATAACTCACATATTTTAATAAATAAAAAAATACATTTTAAATATATTTAAGAAATTGAAATATTTAACAATATTTTGAAATACAAAAGATATATAATACTAAAATTAAGTAGGGTTTAAAGAGTATGATGCATTTTATAGTTCTATATATATATATATAAAATTTTATACATCAGAGGCTACTATTTTAGAAAATAGCGTGCACAAAGCAAACAAATACTTAATATTTATTATAGAACTTTCATATACTTATGAATTTTAAAATTATTACTATATTTTAAACATTTTATTCTTTTCTGAAGCCCCGTTCTTATATAAATAATGTGTAAGAGATTCGAATCTTTTAATTTAAATTTAAAAGAATTATACCTGTTTGAAAATTGCTTATATTTTCAGACCTCTAGAACAATTTAACACCCCTGAGATCCTAAGTGGCACCGTCGTATATAAACGTCTCGCTCAGCCAAAGCGTTAAATTCCCCGGAAGTATAAATACGTCTTTCTGAAGTAGGATCTTCTCTGTGTAACCATAAAATTATTCGGAAGGCTTTGGAATGCAATAAAAAGAACCTTGACATTTTTTGCGAAGGATTTACTTGTTTTAGAGGACTTGCTTATATATTAAAATATATTTTTTCCCCCCCCCCCCAATACATCGCATACGCGTGCCTACGTGGAAAACAGAGGGATTGAAGAACAAATTGCGTAACTTTTTTAAAAAAATCACCGGTTAAGGGACTAATAATAAACAGTAGAAACTATTAAGATAAGTGTTAATTTTTGTGCATAATTTATATATGACAAGCTCATGTGGTCAATGGTAATTATTAAACTTGTTTTTAACTTGGTTGTGTAAATTAATTATAAAATACACCATGCTGTACTGATACATTTATAAGTGTATTTTATCAGTGTAATTATGTATTTTATTTTCATTATGTCAGAAAGTTTTTGTTTACTTCCTTTAAAACAATATTTTTTTTTTCAAACAACATTTTGTTTTCGACTTTTCAATAGGCTCATGCCCCTCTCGTAGGGTTATCTCTCCCCCTTCGGAGGGGCGCGCCCCACAGTTTGAGAAACTATGATGTACATTATTAGACTATTACTAAATTTCTTTCTGTGGCCTGCACTGAATGTATTTATTACGAAAGGCAAGAAACTATGTTGAGAAAAAATGTACATAAAAAATAATAGTAAAATATTTTAAAATTAGTGGGTGAACATTTAAAAATTGCTGTATTCGTAACAGTTTTGAAGAATTACAAGAACGTTTGAATATAAGAAGCTGCGAGTATTTTTAAAACATAAAAGTTAATTTTGGCAATTAAGGATGTTAAATAATACTTACGTATTATTTATTTCAAGTTTATAATTGTCTAATTTTATAATTTCTAATTGCTTTTAATTATAAAAAGTTATGCATTTGATTTTATGGTTACTGTATCGGAATAAATATACATAAGTCAAAAGAATTTGAAGGAATTAACAGTCTCATATTTTATTTTTTAAAGTTTCTTTCACATAAATCACAAAATATGTTTTTTTAACTAGTTTAGTTTAAACACCATAAGCAAATATTATACCAATATCATTAATAACAAATCATTCATTTATTTAGTACGGTGAATATCATATTAATATGATATATTTTATAAGATTTTAATTGTCTATTAATTATGTCATAATATACCATAAGTTGATAATAGACATTAATACATACCACTATAGATAGTTCAAGATAACATAAGAAATAAAATTTAGCACTATGTATTCAACTATACCTTATAGCTCATGTTAAAAATGACAAGAGTATGTGTATTCTCTTCTCAAAGTCAACTACACTTATAACAAAAAATATATATATTACGTTGAAAAAACCTTTTCCTCCGCATAGAATTTTATTCGACGTAGTGGCTTAGGAAAATCATTCGAATTTAAATATAAATGACATATTTAATACAAATACAAATACATTGTTTTGAATTAAAATAAATTTAAAACACCATTGTATCACAAAAGAGAATTAGTTAATTTAAAAAGTAGTTTTTTTCTATTTTAAAGTAGAAAATAATTACACTTATAAACAAAACTTAAAAAATAATATTTTTAAAGAGTATTAGCACTAAGAGATTGTATAAATGAAAGATTGTATAAAATGCAAGAGATTGTATAAATAATATCAAAAGAAACAAGCTTGGAAATTGAAACTTCCAATCATCTGGTGATGTCATCTAGGGAAAAAGCTGGGCATTAATGGCAGTTTTCCCCTTTTGAAACTCAAACATTGACTCCTCATGACTTAAACTACTTTTCACTGAAAAAAATTCCAACTAAAAAGAAGAACGTCTTAAACAACAATAAAAAACCGATTCTAAAACAGAAAAAAAAAACATCCGTGAGAAAACGAATTGATTTTTTAGCCATTTTCTCTTCAAAGCGAAAGTGTTTTTCTATATATTCCAACCATCCATCCAAGAATCGATTGTTATCAATCGATTCTACAACAATCGATTGTGGCTGTCAACTCCTGGCATCGTAATTTTTTTTTTCCTTCTCTCTTACATTTCTCCGTGCTACCTTATTTTTCACGTTCAAGTAATCGTTTGCTTAAAAGCCTTTTCATAGCAAAGTCGAATACTTTTTGATATTTCGTAAAATAACGTGGAAGTGAAAGCGGAAGAGGACTACATTCTATAGAAAAATATGTTTCTTTTCCATCATCTCTACTACGACGGAAAATGGAAGCTAAAATTACTTTTACAGGAATCTAGACTTAACAATAGTTCCGGAACATACAGCCAGTGCATTTTTTTTGAAGCTTTAGATATTTGAGATAACTCCTTTCGTGTGTCTATGAAATGTCATACATTGTTAAGCAAAGTAACTCAGAATTTTATAAATGTACCATGTTCTAAAGGAATTTGAAACTTAATTTCCCAAACGTATTTATAAATTTTTGGCTAGTATTCGAATTCGAGTACGGTTGTACTGCCTGCGTAAAAACGAATTGAAAATTCAAAGGAATATGTTATAAGTGTTATAAGAGTTTCTTGAGCTTATGCATTGCAAATCATTTTTTTAAAATGGTATAGCATTTTATAAATCACCTGCTGTGGTTTTACATTTATAGAAAATATAATAATACTCGCTTATTTTTGAACTAAATATAATACGGTAATTTGTCTAAACTGAAGTGATGTCATAGTACGTACCCTCAAGCCATTGTGAGAGAGAATCATTGGGTTTATATTAAATAGAACTCTTGCCAAACTAATTTTTCTCATAAAAGTTAAAGCAAAAAAAAAAAAAGTAATCCCTTATTAATAAAAAAATCTGTATTTATGGTATTATTGTATTTTTATAATGTTGTATAAACTTATACTATCAGCAATTAATCTTTAAATAAATTAATTAGGGGAGATAAATTAAAGTTTTTAAGGAAACTTATTTACTATTTGCATTGAATTATTTATTGTTTTCTGTCTTCTGCCTGTTCTTTCAATTACTGTTTCTTTCAGACTAATGGTCAATGGCGTAACGTACACCCCCGCATCGTCGGAGGTCACAATGCCTGACCGCCTTGAAGTACTTACACTTAGTAAAAGGCAACTTGTGCCCCAAAACCTGACTTTGCAGGGGGGCCCAAATGTTCTCCGTTATTTCACTGCTAAAGGTCTTGATATGTTGATGGTTTAACACAAAAAGACGATAATTGTAAGAAATACATCATTATACACATCAATATAAATTTATATATAAAAGTAAATGTATCTGTATTAAAGAAATTAGCAAAATCACAAACCCGAAGGTACTGAGAAGAAGTAAAATAAAAAATGTAAAGAGAGAAGGAGAAATTATATATATATATATGTGTGTGTATGTGTGTGTCTTAGTCTATTACATACATTTGTAGCTATTTTAACGCAGCTCGTTAATTTAGAATGGGGAGACGATTAACTAAGTTATTTATATATATGGATTCGCTTATTTAATAAGATTAAATTTTTATAAGAACAGTGGAAGAGAGAGATGTCCGTGTCTTCAACAAAACTGCAAGTGCAACTACAAAAAGCGAACGGGCTGTGATTATTTAAACAATGTGTAACAATGTAGCAATTAGTTAGAATTAAAATTAGAGGCTGATAAGTAACACTTAAGGTATCCGAACATATTGAAAATGACCAAATTCGATGAAGACAGATATATATATATATTATTTTAATGAATAGAGCTTTCTTTTGACTTTACAAAACATACTTTGTTTTGTTTCTACGCTACCTAGAGGCCAAGTTACACAATCAACTTTATAAAGTTAGAAAAACCGGAAGAGTAGGTTTTTGATGTACTAGAAGTGAGCATTAAAAATGTTAAAAATCTATCATTTCCAGTCTGTTAACTCAAAATATTACGCTTGTATTTCTATAAAACTTTTTAAACCTGATATTTATGTTATTTTCTAGACAATGTACTAAAATATTTCTTATTGTATGAATACTTTTTGAGTCATGGCTTGTTAATTAAATAATGGATTTTTCTTATAGTGTTTACTCAATCAGCTCTAAAATTTTAATAAAGCATTAAGATCTTAGTTCACTTTTTAGATAAATACATCTATTTTGTTTTAGTAATACTTTTACTAATATAAGTTTATTACATTTTTCACTAATTGCTTTGAAGTTTTATAAAAATATCGCTAAAATTTCACATATAGTTGTGACTTTTGTGATATTTAGGCAACTTATTTTAAATATTGTTAGCTAAATATTGGTATTTATTGGTATTGAGTCCTAATAAAGCATTTATAAAGTTTAAATATGCTACTTTGTCAAAAAGTACTCCGAACGTGTTCTAAACTTTAAGTCATGTCTATTGGTATTAGTATTGCAAATTTGAACAAGACTACTAAAATTTGGTTCGATGTGAATTATTATAGAATGGTAACAAAATGCTAGAACTTAAACATATTTTTATTTATCATTTAACTGGACCATTACCGAACAAAACTTATATTGTCCTCATAAATTAATTGTATTTTTCTATACATTCAGTAAGAAAAACTGACTAAATGGTGAATTTTAATTGAATGTCGATTCGAAACTGAACGCTTTGATGTTAATGTATAAATTTAAATCAAATTAATATATAGGTGATCTAGCAATTTTAGATATACGTTAATTCCTTCTATCACATCCACATTCCTTTCAAGATCTCAGATTCTCCATCACCTGTTGGATCCTTTCAATCTGCTACAGTACATCACAACCGTTAGATGACCATAATCATCCTAGATACAGGACATAACGCACTACACCATTGTGCTCCCGAAAACGATTCTGGGCAGGCAATGACCATTCGCGGACGGGAAACAACAAAGGAGGAGGCAGCGAAGATTAAAGCTGGACGTTGGACATTTCATTTGGATGGAATAGTCTCACAAGAAATGGCCCGAATCAACCAATCAAGGCATCGAAAAGAATGGCTTATTTCTCTTTTTATCGCTTCCAGCGTATAAGCAATCTCGATAGAGAGACCTCGGTATGCATTCTAAGTAAAACTGTTTCCGCTCTTTTCTGCTCTTTTGGAAGTACTTCGCTTTTCTTTATGGTGACCTGCTTTTGTGTTTGTGTCACTGCTTTTCGGTTAAGAATTTTTTTTTTTTTTTTTATTTTTTTTTTTACGTGAACGTGATGATCGTATATGTTCTATTAGTAGTGTATTTTATAATAATATATACGGGATTTTTATTACCTTATTGGATTTTAAGCCGCCTAGATTGTAATTTATTCAGTTTTTGCTGGATATTACTATTTTATAATCTTGCTACTTTTAAATAATTTATTTTTAATTATTTTGAAAATTAATATTTTAATTACAAGTTCAGTGGTTTTAGAGACTTAATAGTTCTTAGTGTAGCATTATAATTTTGTTTCCAGAAACTCTTGCCTAATACTTTAAATGCTAAATAATAGAAATTGAGCCTAACTTATAATCTATATTTATAAAAAAAAGAGAAAGGCGACTCCCTCCCTCCCTTATCACGATATCATCGGACCTATTAGAACTACAGGCTTCAAATTTTTTACACATGTTCCTGTCATGGAGTATAGGTTCGCTTTGAACGAATTTTTCGAAAATCAACCCCAAAAGGGCGTTGCATGGGCTTAAGGAGCGTTAGTGGAAATAATTCCCATTTTTGAACTATTAGACCTATAAAATTGATATTTGGTACACATATTCCTTTCGTAAAATACAGGTGCTCTACAAATGAAGTTTTGCGAAAATTGACCCCCAAAGGGCTTCCTGAGGGCTTAAGAAGCATTACACATAAGTATTCCCGTTTTTATACTATTAGAACTTCAGACTTGAAATTGGGCATGCATGTCCCTTTCTTGGAGTAGAGGTCCGCATCATTTTACGAAAATCCACCCTAAAGGGACGTTGCGAGGGCTTAAGAAGTATTATAGATATTTGTTCCCGTTCTTAAACTATTAGGCATGCAAATTAGAAATTCAGTAGGAATGCTCCTTTCATAGAATAGAGGTTCGCTACAAAAAGTGTTTTTGCGAAAAATTACCCTTAAAAGGTGCAGCGAATGCATAAGTAGCGTTATAGATAAATATTTCCGATTTTGTACTATTAGATCTAAGGGTTTTAAAGTTGGTAGATCAATTTCTTGCATGGAGTAGAGATGCGCTACGAAAGGAGTTTTATGAAAACCGATCCCCAAAGGGCATTTCGAGGGTTTTAGGGGAGTCATACAAAAATATTCCTGTTTTTGAACTTTCATATCAACATACTTGAAATTTTATAAGCATATTTCTTTTGTTGAACATAGATCCACTAAGATCAGATTTTACGGAAATTAACTCCTATGGGGCTAAATTGGGGAATTGTTGGGACGTATTTATGAAAAAAAAAATCTGTTATCTATCTATTACTTACCGTAATGTGTAAGAAGCCAATGCATCTCTCGTGGATTCCTATGTGTGTGGGGGAAGAGAAGAAACATTGGACATGATTCAACTAATCTATTTATTTCAACATTAAGAGCAGACACAATTTCAACTAATAATATTAAGAGAATGTCTCAATAAAAACCGGGAAAGTGAAACAATGACAGTAAAAAGTGCGTGATTTGGTGACTAACTCACACACAAACTTAATCCTTATCTTAATTAAATATATAACTTATTATCCCATTTAATCTAATCTTATTTCAATCCTAGTGAACAATCATCGTCACTTTAAAGGCTTTCTTCTAATATGAATCAAATCACTCTAATTTTAATTCTAATAATAACCTTTAGTAGCAACCTCACCTGTCTTGAGTATTTCCTCTCTCCTTCTCTCTTTCTAGCTAGAAAACCTCACCTACTTACTGTAAGTTAATTTACATATCACGATTCTCTTCTTCCGAAGGGTTGGTTGTGAATAACGTGAATTGATAGTCCAAAGATTTCCCAAGAGGATTAATTAGAAGATCGCGTGTAGATCCGTCACTAATGTAATTTGGTATACATTTACATTTGGTTATTTTTAGTGAATGGAAATCTGCTAGAGAAAGATTTTACGGATATTGACTAATGCGGTGGAGCTGGGATCTTTTGCGGGGTATTGTTTTAAAAAAAATCCGTTTTTGAACTATTTGCTTTAGACTTGAAATTTGGCAAGCATGTTTATGTTATTAAGATCCACTAAATATAGATTTTGCAAAAATCCATTTTGGGTGGAGTTTACGAGAACTTTAAAGATTTGATTAATTTCTTCAATTTAAGAAATTCTTATTTAAAGTCTCTTTCATTTTTAAATCGATACACGAGAGTTATTAGAATATATTTCAATATAATTGAAAACTTAATTTTTAATTCTAAGATATCTATAATTTATATATATATACAGTATATGTGTTCTTAACATCATTAAGTACCCAGAGAAGCAAGGGGGGGAGTAACGGCTAGTTCATGCGTACGTATATTAAACAATAAATATCATATTTATATTGCATATGAGCTATATTCTTAGATGTAAATTTTTATCATCAAATTTGGCGATCGGGTTATTTTCTAAGATTGCTAAATATCACATAGAAGTATCGAATGTTATAGATTTGTTTGTTACTTAAATAATTTAGATATTTTTTTAGGGTATTCAGAGCATTTTTATAATTGCAGTTATTTTGTTTCTAATTAAAATGTAGTTTTTATTATTTTTAGTATTTACTGTAGTTTTGAATTAATTAGCATAGTGAAATAGTTAATTTATTATTAATTATTTATTGAAATAAAAGTTAGAATTAATTTCAAGGAAAAATTATTTTAAGAAAATAGATAGTTTGGACATATTATAATAAAAATCTATCTTCAAATTATATACTCAATATTAAACATGTACACAATTAAGCTGCTAAAAAGTGTTTTCAATTCTGAACTTTCTTTTAGGTTTCATAGCATCTATCATGAATAATTTCTTTGTATTGCGGAGTCTTGGAAGTTAACAAAAGTTCTTAGTATTTAAAATACTCATAATTTTTTTAATGTCAAAAATAGTTTTAAAAATTAAAAAAAAAATAAGAATGTTGTGGGAGTTTCTTTTCCATGTTTTTTAACAAAAAAAAATATTCTCTAATTTTATACACTTTTATTAATTTTGACTAACATTTAATTTAATTATATATTTTTTTAATTAGTTTTTTCTAATTTTTGTATATTTTCTTCTAATTGATATTCACTTTCTCCAAATACATCTTCAGTACTGCTCATTACAAATTTTCAATATTAATTTTCATTGTTTTGTATTTAAGTACCGTAAAATCCGTGAATAACACGCACCTATATTTATTAATTTTTAGGTAAAGAAAAAACAAAAAAACAAGCAATTCACATATTTGTAATCAATCATTCGAAGTATTATTCTAAGCTCTAAAAAAAAATAATAATATACTTCTAAAACTACAATCCTTTAAGTTCATAAGGAATGTCATTTCTTATAAAGAAACAGTATTTCGATACATACAGAAGTTTTTCTATGCTCTTCTTTTTTTTTTTTTCTTTTTTTTTAAAGCTCTCATTTTCATACCCGATGTATAACGTGCACTCAAAAATTTTCAATCGTATTTCTTGTGTTAAAAGTACGCATTATACACCGGATTTTACGGTATATACTTCTATTACCGGTTTAATATTAGTTTTAACCAGAACCTATCAATGCCGTGTTCTACGATATCTGCAGCTTCCTCCCTCACCGTTGCCATCCATATTTTAGCTATAGTACTTCCACGTACAACGATGGATTCAAAATTATCGACGTGCTCCGAAATATGCAGTTTCTAAACATGACTCCTCTACGTGCTCAAGTGAGGAGGCATTATCCGCTGTTGAGTGTTCTTGACACTGCAGTTAGAGCTGAAAATTACAAGTCCTATACGGACTACGACTTTGTAGTTTTCCTAGTACTTTGCATGGTCTGATGCTTTTGCTTAACAAGTTGTTGATCATCTTCATGGTAATCCACGGCTGGAGTTTCAATTGGGTATACTTCAAACATAAATACTGTGAGAATCATTAAACTTAGATAATTATTCTACATATTATTTAAGATCGTTAAAATCTGGAATACTGAATGTTTTCAATGATTAAGTATTTAATGGGCGTGATTATATACTAAATACTCATGTTTCATTACAACAATGATGTAATATGAGATTAAAAGTATAGGAAAAAATTGCAGCTGATATATGTGTGTTTATAACACTCTTATTTAATATGCATATGCATCACACTTCACTGTACTCATAGTAAAATCCTTGTTCAACAATTACATGGTTTTAACTTGAAAAATGTATTTATTGTTCAAGTTTTTCGCAACAGTGTATATATGTTGCCGTTAAAGTGTGAAATCCGTTATTTCATATAATAACTAGGTATTTCACGAAATAACTAGACAAGTCAGTTAAAGTATATAACATTATTGAATTATTGATTTAACTAGGTATTCTACTGAATAACGATTGCTAGATCGCTAAAGTATGAAATATGTCACTCGAAAGCTCTTTGGACTGGTTATAGTTGCTTTTAGGTAGTTTTGAAACTTTTATAGCTGTTTGCCCGTGTAAAAGAATGCGTAGTCGTAAAATGTCTGCTTGTTTCAAAAATAATATGCAAAGCAAGTCAAAATCTCATCGCAGCAATCCTTATTTATAATAAATAATGAAACGTAAAATAAAGGTATTTCATAAAATTTAAATTATTATTCTCTTACAATATTGTTTGAAAAAGTTTACACAATATGTTTTTTTGAAGCAGTAGTTTTTCTTCCTAGCATTTATTCTTTTGATAATTTTTAAATATGTCTATTTCTGCAACATATTCTCATAATACAGAAAGACCGTACGATTTTTTTAACTGCACCCTAGTTCTTGTTCCGTCTCTTGATTGTCTTCTTCAAAATCTGACGAAAATTCTAGCAGATTATTTACTAGGACTTCTTCCTCTTAAGAATCATTTGTTAGTGCATCACTGCTTTCAGATGGCAAGTTACTCGTATATAATAAATCCAATGCCTCTTGAAGATTGGGCTTCTTTTTTCCAGACATTTTCCAGACAATGATTGTCACATACCAGTGTAAATTGGCACACGAACAGGTTCCACATTTTCAGGTGTTCAAACGTTCTTCGGAGGTCCCTTCCTTTCATTGGAGGCATTCGCCGTTGCACGGAAGGCATCCATCCAAATTAAAACACCTTTCCGATCAGGAACTCGACCTCGTGGAAGAATCTCGAAGTGACAACGAAAGGTACGTTGCACTATAATCAACGACCGACTGTTAGAGAAATATTAATACAAGGCGATAGCGTGCTGATGCAACAGTATGTTTGAACCTGAGGCGGGTGGAAACACAAATATGTCACTCCGCCTCTTCCACCGAACCCTAACTCACGACCCTCCTCTCCGAATGAACATTACTATAACATTTGCAAAACAGGAAGTTCCCGAGCCCCACCCTGTATTATAAAAAAAAGATATTACTGATAATGAAATCTACGACTTGTTTTGAAAATGTTGTGGTAAAATGTTACCATCGAGAGTATCCCGTTTGGCGTCGGTTGTGTGGCCGCGGTAGCCGAATGGTATAGGTATCGGACCGTGGCTTGCCTTGTCACGAGTTCGAGCCCAGTACCACTAAAGACCCGCCGTGTAGGGCAGCGATGCATGTTAAATCTGTCGAGAGCTGAAACGTCCTCCCGTTGGTGTGGTAGTTAGGAGAGGGGGTGCCAGCTCATGTGTTGTCCACGTCACTTGACCATGGTTCAAAATTACGTGGTCCGTTGCCAAAAGCCCTCGTGTAGCTGAACAGTGCGACGTTAATATTCAGTCAATCAACTGGCGTCGGTTGTATCATTTTAGGCGACTTTATTGCCTGCTCTAGCGAAACGGAAGAATACTGAAAAAAATTTAAATTAAAACTAATTGCATATTTAAATCTTGTTTTTAATTTAAAGATACATACACAAATGTAAAACAGTAATAAGGAGAATGAAATAATATAGATTTTAAGAATATATCTTTCCTCGATTAAAAAATGAGCATTTCTTGAACATCTCATTATTTTCTAGGAAATTTGTTAAATACTTACACACATATATATATACAGTATGGTAAAATCTATTATTTTTACGAATATGATGTTATAAAGTATAGTTTTAATAACTTATTAATAAACATTAAGATACCATAACTGTTATTTGTAATTAAATGTCAATGTGATGTTTTTTTAAAGTGATTTAAATCAATGTAATTTTATAAGCGTTAACTAACTGTCAGCTCACAACGTAAATTTTATTTACATGAAAATTTTCATGAAAATAGTTGAAATTTTGGACGTTTACATTTTCATACCGAAAATTTGAGTAATTAACTGGCTTTACATGCCATATCCTTGTTTTTCATTTCGTAAAATGCCCTTTTGTAAAGAAATTCTATTTAAAGAACAATATTATCATCCTTGAAGTGAGAAAAATAATTATTTCCCAATATTTTAATAAAAAATTTAAATGTTCCCATTTTCTTCATTTAAAAAAAATCTTCAAGATGACAGGATTCTTTTGATGATTCAATTTGAGAATTCAAATAATCAAATAATGGTCTTATGAAACAATATTTAACTATTGAAATCGTAATTGGCAATCGTAAAAAAATTATTGGACAAATCATTTATCAAAAAAACTTGTTTTTCCCTCCAAACCAGATAATTTATCGTTTTTGTGAAACCGATCTACTTTGGAAAAGTAATGTTCAAGGCACTTAAGTATTGTGGCGCCATCTCTTATTTATTAGAAACATTATAATAAGCATAGTTAATTGTATTCAAAAATAAATTTTAATAAACCATTTCAATATATAATTTGAATTCAGTTACATTTGGTAAAAAAATATTGATTTATTCTTGCAATCCAATCCAATCTTTTATTCTTTTTGAATTCAGCCTTGTAACTAAAATTATTTGAATTGAAACGTATAACTAAATTTAATGCGTAGATATTTGATTAAATGATAATAGAAATGAAAAAAAAAATAAATTATAGAATTCTTCAACTTCCCACATTTTGTAAACTCCTTTTTAGCACTTGATGTAAAAATAAATTCTGAAAAATAAAAGGAGTAACAAGTATTTTATAAATTTTATAATTAATTACTAATTTTTATATTTCAGAGAAAAAATATTATATTAATTAAAAAATAAAATCACGATAATAATTTTCTTTGAAAATATCTTAACAATTCAACTTAACTGAATCATATATATATATATATGAATACATTTTATAAAGTACACTTCTAAAGATATTTGTAATGTTAAACTGATAACAGTAATAATAAATAATGAAATTTAAATGAGGGTTGCCTTATATAATAAAAGTTATAATTTGCATACATATTTCTTAATTTTAAAATTCCTTTTTTCACATCAAAATTTTTCTTACATAAAAATAGGCATGCCTTTTAAGCATGTGTATTTTTGTAATAAATTTTGACTCAAATTCAGATGCACAGTCATTTTATTTAACTTCAAGAGATATTTGAAAAATGCATCTTTAGGAAATTCCTTTCTTTAAATTTAAGACATTTAAGCAATTAAAAAATGTCTCTTAAAGTAATAGATGTCTTGTGTGCAGTAAGAATAAAATTTTGAATAAAAATATATGTAGCCAATAATTATATTATTAAAAACGAAAAAAAAAGTAGCTAGCATATAAGACACTGATGCCTTTTTACGTATTGTGTGGAAGGCATTTTCTTCAAAACTAGAAATATTGTCTGTATGAAATGTCTCTCTTATGAAATGTTTCATTATTTATTCCCAAAAGAGCTAATATTTATAATATACTGCAGATTTAAGCTTCAACATTTCGTTTTAAAAAATTTTAAAGGAACAAAATTTATTGTTTTTTCAAGCTAAACTATTACTGAAATCAACATTTGTTTCCTTGTAGTTAGGTTATAGTTTAAATTTTTTCTTCAAGAGAACATTAATTTTTTCCCTAGCATTGTTAGAATGACATTTTCCATTAGTGGATTTGCATTTTCAAATTGTTTTATTAATTTTCATAATTTGTTACGAAATTTATGCGAAACAATTATTTTTTTTTAACTTTCAGTTTGTTTGTTCTTGTTGTCCTACAGTATTAATGTCCTTTTGTAAAATGTAAATATATTTTATATGAATAAGAATTAAAAAATATTTTATATACATTTATTATTTTATGCATATATTTCATGTAATGCTAGAATTACATAATTTTTTTTTACCTTTAAATAATGGCATATAAATGTGTAATTTTACTAAATTTTTTTTAATATTCCCATAAATATTTTATCAGTTCATTGTTCAGTTTTTTTCAGTTAAAAAATATTAATGACATCTAATAGAATCGGAGCGATTATTCTTTTATATACTATTTTTAAATAAACATTATTTCTTAAATAATGTGTTGTGACATTATGTTGTGTTTATTAAAAAAGGAACCTTATTGGCTTCGTCATTATTGTATAGTTGCATATTAATTTTCGTAGACAAATTTCTTATTCCTCCGAAAAAAATTACAGTATTTCATATTATATTTTCATAAGAGAAATATTTTTTATAAGAACTGCTTAAACCACCATTAAAACTTAATTATTCTTTTTATGAAAATACTTTCTTTTGTTGTAAAGATATTATTCATATGTTTATTTGTTGGCAGACGTAAGAGAAAAATTTAATTTTTTCTCACTGCAGAGAAACAAAAATCCTCAAAACATTAAAGAAAAAGAGCATGTTTTAGACTACTCTAAAAAATTCATTTTCCTTAGAAATTATTAACATAATTAAATGAATGAATGAATGAACATAATTAAAAACATAATAATTATGTAATTATTCAAACCATATTTCTGATATGCACCTGAAAGTACATCAATTATATCTTCTATTTTGATGGAGTTAAATAAATCTTCGAAATCAAATCCATACACTGAAAATAACTCTTGTTGCTCAACCTTCTTTATTTCATCATGCCTGTTTTTTATAATAGAAGTATCTTTAAATTTGTCTATTGTATCTTGTAATATGTTCTGTAAAATTTTTCCCGATTTGGATATGTATGTATTGAACCAATTTGTTACACTGCGGAATTTGACTGGATTTTTATGAAATTTAGGAGTCAAAAATATATGGGGATATTTAACTTTATTGTTAGAAATATCTAATTGTTTACAAAATGCCAATAATCTGTTGTTAATTTCTTTCAAATTTACTTACATCATATGCATTATTATTTTTATATGATCATTTATTAACTTACTATAGTAATATTTACATATTATAGCATAATTTCCTGGGATTTTATCAACATGGTTTTCTATTGGTCTTTTAATTTCTCTATAAGAAACATCATTTTTTGTTCTAAAATTAAAATTACTTAAGTCCCTGAGGACATAAAAACCATATTCCCTAAGAGCCTGAGTAGATAAATTATATTTTATTGCAATATTGAGAGTAGATTTGTTAATACTTCTGAGAGCTATTTTTTTACATTTAAATTGCTATTCGAATTGTTAATCGATAACCAGTGCCTTTGCACATAATTTCTCTTAATTTCTGATCTTTAGCTATTTCTAGGTTGCCTGTTACTACGTGCCCATGATATTCGTCCACGTATTTGCTGTAATCATTGCATCTACATTCTTTTTTATCTACAACTTCCTTAATATTATTATAGTTAAAAATCGATCTACCAATTTTTTTTTATTATACCTGAACGCCCGCTTTATTAACACATTTCTCACCGGGAATAAATCCATGTGTTTCTTAGATATTTCTGAAAAATGTATCCCATTATATGATTTGTTCATATATAACAAAGTGCAATATTCTATATTATAAGCATCCTTATAATATATTATTATTATTATTATTAAGCTACCTTTTTGTTCGCAAGAATTATTTTAAAGTTTTATAGGTGTTTATCTATGTGAACAATTTATCTTTTTTAATTATATCTTCTTTGGAGAGAGGGGTAGCATTTTCCATTTTTGTACGGGGTGGCAAAACTGCTAGAGCCTGCCCTGCTCACACGTATACTGCATATAAGTAGCTTTTTGACACTTAAGGTACCTTGGTTTTATTAACTACTTGATTGTTCCGTATCCAAAGTCAACCAAGCCCTGATACATTTGAATAGTCCTAAAAAACTCATATTAATTGATGTTACAAAGAAAAAGAAAAATTATGCATCAGAGATGTATCCTACCTCTTTATGTTAGTTATTGGATATAATATACATAATGCACTATTTTTCTTTATTTCTTTAATTTAGTACATTATTAAAATAAGAAGGGGCAAATTACTTAAATTAGTGTTACCTAACGTGCTCCTGTAGCAATTTAGCGAATGGTATGTACAATCAGTACGTAATTTTCGAGAATCCGTGATAGCCTAACGTTTAGAATAACGCCTGGTGGATAATGGATTTGAAACTCGCATCCTCTGAATACCCTCATGTGGAATAATAGACACCGTGGCACTTTAATCTATCCAGGCCTATTTCACGTGGCATATATACGAACTGGGAAAGTGAACTATAGCAGTTGTGAAATATCACCCTTGTAGCTTGAGTCTGACTCAGATATGGAAAGTCAGTTATAAAAGCCTTTCTGATTAAATAGTTTAATACTTAAAGCACATTGCCTTATGTACAAGTTATTTTTCTAAATTTAAAATAGAATTATGTCATATTAGTAAGTGTTTAAATCAATTTAATGTGAAGTACATGTAACATATGCATGGTCATATATATTTCCTGATTCTTAGCCCTATTCATAAATAACGAGTACTTTGAAAGCCGATAATTCATAAATGGATCAATTTCTGCAGAACTTGGGATTTCTATATATATGCATTTATAATCAACAATCTCATCAAATACAAAGTATGTTAAATGAATAGAGTACACAACTGAATATTTATACTTTCAATTCCAAAAAAAAACAGGAAAAATATACTTTAACTCAAACGTTTCAGACGGTTTTGGATTTCTAATCATATTTTATACTAATTATAACTGTAATAAATAGTTAAATAACTAACCTATTATTTTATCTTGTTTATTTAGAATATTAAAATGTAACCGTAGTGTATATAACTAACTTAAACTACGAAATTAGGACACTTAATGTGCTTGATGGAATCAGTGCAAAAATAGTATGAAAGGGTTATAATCCTTCCATTTCTTGGATTTATGCAATTTCGTAGGACTAATCTTAATGTAAATAGTTTTTAGAACAGTTAGGAAGTGTTGTATTTTAAAGAATTAAGGGATAATGATGATGTCTTTTTATGAAATTTGAATAACGAAATGCACAACCAAAATGTAAGTCGAATTAATTTTGAGTCTTATGTAATGTAAATAAGCAGAAGTAATATAAAATCTACCACCCTATACTTAGAAAGTTATCTTTTATTCATAGAAAAAAAATTACAATAGAAAGAACAGGGCTTGAAAATCTTAATGTACTTAAAAATAAGAAGAATGATAATTTTTAAAAAAATGAATGTGCCAAACAAAAATAAGTCCCTATCTTATTTTCGGAGGTATTTAAAAGTTTCATCCTTGACTATAAAAGAAAATATTTATTAAAACAATTCAAATCAGACAATCAATTTATCGGTACAATTTTAGGCTTTTATTACAATATATATATTAAAATTTGAAGTAAAATAATCAAACGCTAAGTCGTTATCAGCAATTATAAATGTTTTGATTCTACCTGACGAAATTTGTATTCAGAAATAAGTATCCCATTATTAATTAAACAAATAAACAAATTTAGGATCTTTACCATAAAGTCTGAGAGTCTTGCATTGATTTAATTTGATATAAAATAAAATTGCGAGTAATGGATAAACTGCACAAAAGCTCGCGCTCTATTAATTTTCTCTAATTCGTAAAGATGCGAATGAGGAGAAATTAACATTATGGTAATTTCTTTTTCTAGTTAAATTCCTGCAAATTTAACCAATCTGCTTTTTTGTTTTTTTTATTAAAAGTCCACATGTTTCGCACAAAAAACTCAAAGACACAATATGGAATAAGAATACATATCGGCTTAATATTTAAAAGCATACAGAAAAAACTCCTGTCTCTGAAAAAAGTTTTTTTTTTTTAAATTATCGCCATTATTAAAAGAAAGGTTTTTAGAATTATTTTTCATAACGATGTTAAAATTCTTTTTAAGCGGAAAATCAGAGGAAAAAGTAAGAATTAACAATTTAAAATTGAAGGAAAAAGATTCCCAATTACATGGGGAAGAAATAATTTTATGCCTAAATGTTTAAAAAGATTGCAATAAGTAAATAGGAGATTAATATTAATTAAAGATAATTTTTCCATTAAATTTTGATTTACTTTTGACTATATTTTGCATTTGTTTTGTTAATAAGATTATTTAATTATATTACGCATTTATTTTTTTTAACATATTTAAGCAATTCTTTAAGCTAAATATGTAAGTGTCTTGATTTGATATTTATTTTAACAATACAGCATTTTCTTCCTTTCCTTAACAATACATTATCTTTAACAATGCATCATTTTCTTCCTTTCTTTAACAATTCATTATTTTTATCAATACATATATTCCTTTCTTTAACAATTCATCATTTTTAACACACAATACACATCCTTTTCAATCTTTCTTAAAGAATGCATCATTTTTAACAATACATCATTTTCTTTCTCTTTCTTTAACACTTCATCATTTTTAACAATATATCAATTTCTTTCTTTCTTTGATAATTCATCATTTTTTAACTATATATCGTTTTCTTCTTTTCTTTAACAAATCAGCATTTTTAACTATACATCATTTTCTTTCATCATCTTATTTTAACAATTCATCAGTATGTAACTATTTTATCTAAATGATTATGGTAGCGAACTCGTTGTAGGAGTTATCGAATCACGTCAATGAAGACTCTCCATTTAGTAAAACTGAAGCATGTTATATCTGTGGAAGCTCAAAGTACTCTTGTTGGTGCGGTGTGGAAGTTTGCAGAGACGGTGCCAGCTCATGTATCGTCATTGTCGCTTGACTGCGGCTGAAAATTTTTAGGTCTGTTAACAAAAGCCTTGCATTACTTTTGAGTGTGACATAAATTAAACTCTTGAAGAGTTTCTTCAAGTCACGTACAACAAATGACATGAATAAAGGCGCTTAATAAATGTCTAGAAAAGGGATTCCTTTTTGTTCCAGTTGTCTAAGGCGTGCACGGAGTAGCTGTGAATCCTATATTTTGTAGATGAAGCTGAACATTTAAATCCAATATTGAAGCAAATGATACGGATCTAGAAAGATCTTTTTTAAAAACTTAATCTGAGTTCATCTTATTAAATAACAACTTAATCAACACCTACGCACTTCGAAATGACCGTGCTTCGTAACAAAATAAGAATTAAAAATTTATTTTGATGGTTATTATTATTATAAAATTAGTACTTAAGTACTGGGTGTGTCTGGTTGAAAAGAGGGGGACTGGAAGTAGTCACAAAAATCTGAAAGAATCTTAAAATCTGAAACTTCTAAAAAAATCTGCCTTTTCTCTCTATGCAAGCCGTTAAATATCCCACCCCAATACTCTGAGATAAATCCACACTGTAACTCTTTTATGTTACTTTACTTATTCCTACTGTGAACCTCAAGGTGGTGTATTACTACTTTTAAGAGAGCTTCGAGTTTCTTCACCAATTGCTTCCAAAAATTCCGCCTTCTGTAGAATTTGACCATTTCCCGTGAACAAAGGCCATAGAAAAATTACGGAGCTTAAAGTAAAAGACTGCTTCTCTTCACAAATATTAACATTTGAAAATATATGCTGTTCAAAACAGCTTTTCTAGATATAGTGTTTATTTTATCGGCCACTTTTATATGAATGAAGGAGAAATGTAGAAGTTCCTGAACAATAACTATGTCCACAACGAGTTTAAACTAATGCCAGAAAGCCCATAAAGTGGCTTTAAAACTGAAGTCCACAGAGGATAAGAGGACATAATTCTTTGCTTCTAATCTAATAACAGGTAACTTAAGATAAATTGGGTTTTAACGTTAAGGAACAGGCACCCAACTTTTCCATTTTGAAATATGTCCCAACAGGAGCGTAAATATATCAGATTGATGTATGAATGTTTCTTAAACTTGGTAACATTAAATAAATATGTTGATTATTCTACAAAAGTGTACGTACTTAAATGCTTACGAATCCTAAACACTAGAATGTGAAAGAATGATTAATGTGTAAAGAAATTTGTTTAAAATTAACTCTTTTAATATATTTTTTAATATTATTTACAGTCATGTGACAAGTTATTAGTAAATATTAAAAGTAAAAAAAAAATTACTTTTCTTGGAAAGAAAATATATTCTAAAAAATTCTAAGAAATTGTGCAATATATGTAATTGTTTTTTTCACTGAAACTAAAAAGCAGTCAAAATGACTCTATTGGGAATTCTTGTGTTAAAGCATATTACAGCATTTAAGGAGGAATATCGATATATTATTCTCTTAATGGATTAACTTAAAATTTATTGATTTACGCTTTTTATACATGGGAGAAATCAAAATTTTCATATAAAATTTTACCAACATTACATTCTAAAATACTTTCAAGACTTTTGTTCTTATTCTCTACCATATAGGAAAAATAATGTTAATATTCGATTGTAATTCCCCACTGATTCAATGTGAAATATAGCCCAAGTATTCTCTGATACTACACAGAACTATACATTGTATTACTTATAATTTACCTATTTGATCTGTCAATACTAAATATATAACTACCTGTAATTTATGTTTGGTCGAGCAATGTGCTTACTGAGAACATTAGTTGAATAAAATATATTTAAAAAAATACCTCATGTAAAAACATTTGTTTGTATGTTTATTTTGGCAAAGATTGTAAGAGTTATTTGATTAAAATATAAAATGTTTGAAAAACATCATGTAGTCCCAAATAATAAATATTTATGGTTTAAAATTCTGCATGAATAAAAACGTACAAACTCCTCCAGTTGAAGTAGTAATGTCATCAAAGCTGTGGAATATTATTAGAAAGTAAGCCTTTCGTGTGTTCTATCCCATCTTCACTGCATGAATGAAAAATTATTACCTCATCAAATAAAAATTCATGTAAAAAATATCTTAATATTAATAGTTTTACCGCCACGCATCCATGATCTTTTTTTTCTTTTTTACAAGTTTAATATGAAATAAGATTAATGCAAATAATTTATCGAACGAAATAATAAACAGAGTAGGATGAACTGATTGATTCCTTAGATCTTTAGAAATAAAGAAAGTACCTAACTAAATATAGTACATATATAATCTTAAAATTTACTACTATATTATTGTTTCCATCTAAACAAGATCAAAGAATTGTAACTGAATGAAAAAGAGGATTATTTGTAAGAATTATAAAGAACATAAGTGAAAATATGCCTATTTCCTTTCCATTTCGATTCACCATTGTATTTTGTAATAAAATAAAAATCCCTATATAAATTCTTAAAACTATCTAATTATACGGCACTTTTGAAATACTTCTCAAAACTGTCTTTGACAGAAATTTCAAACAAAAATGTTAAAAAAAATGGCTAGATTTCGAATATAAGACACCTTAATCACCCCTTTATTCAGAAATCTCTTCCACCGCATTCTCCAAAATTTCTTTAGTGAGAATCCCCCGAGTTGTAGGAGAAACCTGTTCCGGAAATTTTCCGGATTCTTTTGATTGCGTTTATTGCCCATTTCGGAAGCATTTAGGATGTCGTAAAATTATCTTCAGCGGGTAATTTTGTTCCAGGAATAAAGCCGGAGGGAAAGAGATACCTAAAATCATATTTTAAGAGTTCCCTATCCATCTAATAAAGAATAAAGCTGCCCTCTTTCAGCAGTCTTGTTTTTTTCCTTCTTTTTTCTAATAATGGTGTAGTTCTCATTTTATTCGAATGGTAACTGGAAAAGGAAGTTTTCTTTTTTTCTTCCTTTCCTTTTGTTAAGGCTTCTACTATTTATCAAGAATATAATGTAAATGATCAAGATTTGGTATATATGATGGGATTTTAAGGGAAATATTACTTTTCCCAGAAAACAGAAAATTTGATTTCTGATGGCTTCAGAATAGTAGAAAGAAAATCTTAAATCTGAATTAAGGTGATTAAAAGATCTCATTCTAGTTCCAAATGGAAATATTTTATAGAATTTACTTAATAAATCATCAAAGTCTTGAAGAGTAAATAATTTTATTGTAAAAAAAAACATCTAAATTTTTCTTGAACTGAGTTTTTAAATTGGCGTATTTAAGTAACCATACTTAGAAATGTATTTTTTAAATGTGTTTGTTAACTTTAAGGTAGTTAAACATATCATTAAATATATAACTATGAATATTTATAGAACTTTTATCCTTCATACATTGTTTTTGCCATATTTTTACTTTAAAAATATTGAATAGATTTTCACGCTCTAGAATGATGTAAAAAGGTATCTCAAAGGCAGAAAACTACTTACAGAGAGTATTTTAAACTTTATAGATAGATGATACGTGTGTCGAAAAACAATTTTACTGATGATGTATTGAGTTAATAATTTGCTAAATTAATGATTTCTACAATTATCTTTGGCTTAATGAAAGTAAACCAGAGTTTAACGAAGATTTTTTACCGACAAACAATAAATTTCAAACACAAAATACTATATAAATTAAAATTTTATATGTAACAGTATTTGGATTATTTCTAAATTTACAAAACAAATGAAAGTTTTTATATTAATTTATTATCAACATTAAATATGCGAACACTTAAGTAAGCACATGTTTTGAAAAAGAATCACAAGTTCTTAATTAACCCTACACCTTCTGAAATGTTAGATGAGTTTTTAAAAGTATGTCACCACTGAACTTTTGAATTTAAAAACTTATAACTTCAGCATGCACGCTGTTTGTTATTTTTAAATTTACAAACTGAAAAATTTGCTTTCAATATATAAAATTTGATCACGAATATATTTTTTTTCGTATAGGTACATTTCAAATTCAAAATATATTGTTAAATTTCCTTAAAGAAAATAGTCTTAAAATTTTTTAATTGCATAATAATAACATTTGTCAAAAATCTTATATTAATCTTCGACATTCAAAGCTACAAATAGAAACTTTATTTACGTTTACATTAATAATATTCAACAAATCATTGTCAAGTAAAGATAATTGCTCAAATTTTAATATCAAGGAAGATAGTTATAAATCAATCGTTGTAATTGCTTTTCAATTTTTGACGACGTTTCGCAAGATAATTTTACTCGAAGGTTTTTGTCTAGAATGAAGTTGAAGAATTTTATATTGGGGTCTTGTACAGGAAATGACTCAATCCTTGGATTAGAAACTATAATAAAAAGAAGTACAGTAGAAAAGGCTTACACGGTTGACTGTCGTGACTTTGGAACTGAAATTCATCAATTTAAGTGAAGCATTGTGTCATGGGGATTGAAGTGTTTTGGAGAAAGTCGAGGAAGTATTTTACTCAAAAAAATAATAAAATTACAAGTTGGTCCACTGAATTTGGCTTAGGTCTGTTTGAAATGTTAAAAGCACATGCCGTTTTGTGTGATATGATTAATTGTAGAAAAGATTTGATTTATAAATAAGAATGTTTTTACAATATTCAGTGTTTACAACGAAATTATAATTAAAGTAAATATTTTGACAAGCATTTTATACCGTATCTCAATTCAAAAAGATGAAAGAAATCCTTACTATGTCTTGTTGGGGGTAAAAAATAACTTTGGTTATTTGAGCAAAACGTTATCTTGAATATAAATTATTAATGAGCACACACAAGAGTATAGCAAATTAGAAATTAAATTTTAAATCTCCCCAGACATGGCTTAAAATGTTTAAACAAAAGTGCAATTTTGTGGAATTTCAAAGGATTGTTAATATGAAAATATATTATTTATGTATAGCCCTATGACTAAAATCAGCTAAAAATATGTTTCACGAGTATAAGTATTTTCGATGTTAGCTTTAAGAAGGGAATTAAATTTCATAAAAAAAAATTAAATTTCAAAACTGAAATGTGTATTTCGACATAATAAGATTTTGTATATTTAACTACTTTCTGGACTCTCAATGGGAAGAAAATAATTAAGCATAGCATTTATTTGAATGTTAGAAAACAGAGATTTATCAGAAATATATAAATCTTGGTTGAAAAATTAGGGTTTTTGGATAGCTGATCAGAGTAACCAATATCTTAATAAAAATTTTGAAAAATGTATTACATAATGATTTTATTACATTCTTTTTTATTAATGATATTTTACAGAATACACTTCCCTTGATATATGCCTGTGTATACCTATATTTATGAACATAATTTCTCAAATAAAATTGCTGAAAGTGATATAAAATAACAATTTTAACGCAACTGCCTACAAATATGCAATTCCGGTCAAAAATATATGAAAAAGGCTTTCAGTAAATTGTTCTTCTATATATTAATTGAAATATGTGTGCAATGTATTTTTTATACCACATCTTAATATTTAGATGTGTGTGTGTGTGAACTACGCTAATAATATCAATACATATATACAATCAATACCTATTCTAAATTAACGAATACTTTACGGAAATTCTTTTGCGTATTATTAGCTTGCTTAAAATATTCATGTTTTAGATCAAATAATTTTTCTTAAAAAAAAACTTAATACTTACAGAAAAATATCAACCAGAATTAAGAAATCTAATGAGAGTTTTGGTGTAATGAAATGAAATAATCACATCACTTGATGCATTAAAATGTTTCGCATTAGCGATAAAATAAAGTAGATTTTTGTAGATATATAATTATTATACTTTCTAATTTGTTTCGAAATTTAAAATCTCAAAAGAGGAAGGAATTCTGTGTATTACTTTTTTATCTTTAGATTTATTCATATTCCAACATAATTATTTGTATCATTATTACTATTCATCATACATTGTACGTATTTCAAACTGCAAAACAAGAAATAACAAAAATAAAACCTAAAAAGCCAAATGATATTGTTCAATTGGATAAAAAATATATGCATAAATGAAACTATAATGAGAAAATTTCTCTCTCTCAAGAATATGTATTGAATCAATTTTTGTTTCTGATTATAACCATTTTTTGTTCTTCAAAATCATGGGTACGGTTATAAACAATCATATCTTTGACATTGTTGCACATCTCAGATAAGAATGTATGACGCAAAAAAATGGGAGCAGGGATTTTTTTAAGTACATTTAATTGGAAAGGGATAATTAACACATAAACAGGTGGTTATCAAAATAATAAAAAGCCTTAGATCAGTGTTTCTCAAACTGGGGGGCTTGATAACTCTTCCCCTAAGGGGGCGTGATATCTCTACAAGGGCATATTGATATTAGAAAAAAAAATATTATTTTAAGAAATTTTTAATTTACTGAAAGTATACAAACAAAATATAAAATGTATATTTACATTTATTTAATTAGCTTCTAAATATGCATGAGTACTGCGCAATGTATTTTATAATAAATTTACCAACACTAAGTTAAGAACACGTTTAATACTTACCATTGACCCCATGGGCTTTTCAAATATAAAATTATGTGCAAAAATCAACGCTTATCTTGAAAATTTGTACGGTTTATAATTAATCCCTTAAATGCAGATTAAAAATTACGCGATTTGCTCCTCAATACCTCAGTTTAACTCGTAGGGGAGCGTATGTGGTGCATTAGGAGTGGGGTAGAAAAGGAATAAATATGTAAACTCCGAAATAAGTAAATCCTTCGCAAATACTGTCAAGGCCATTTTATTACATTCCAAAGCCTTCGGAACAATTTTATGGATAGTAGTGCACAGAAAAGATCGTACTTGGAAAAGATGTATACATACGTCCTGGATAATTAACGCACTGGTTGAGCGAGACATTTATATACGTCGGCGGAACTTAAAAGGTTAAAGTTGTATTGTAGGTTTAGCGTCAAAGTATAGTATTATTGAATTCAATACAATGTTATTGTATGAAGGAAGGTAAGGAGGAAGGCGGTGCGAGGGAAATTATGATTGTATATTGGGTCGCAAATATTGAAAGTTTGGGAAGCACTGACTTAACTTTACTCAATGTTATCTTAAATCCTTTTAGTATGGTGTAGGACCTCTTTTCGTATTTAATACAGCTTGTATTTGCTTAGGAATTGATTTATACAAGTGATGTATAGTGTTTAGAAGAATATTGTACCGTTCTTCGTGGAAATTTTGTGAAAGAGCGGTGCCGATGGAGGATATCAATTTTGTACTGAATGGTTCGATTACATTGAAGTCGGGTGACTGTGTGGCCCAAGGTAGATGTTTTACTTCATCCTCGTATTCATCAAACTATGATTGCACATGTCCGTTTACATGTATAGATGCATTATCATCCTTGAAAATTCCATCTCCTGTAGGAAACAAATTTTGCAACATAGGACAGACCTGGTCATCTAAAATTTCTCTATACATCTTCTCAGAGATCCTTCCTTTCAGGTTTACGATTGGTCCACCAGAAAACCACGACACGGCTGACAATACCATGACAGTTTCGCATTCGTACTTGACAGTTGAAAGATGACAATCGCTATTATACGCTTGTGCTGAGGTTCTTTAAACGTACACCCGTTCTGTTGTAGGTAAAAGTGAGAAAGACGCGATTCGTCAGAACATACATTTTTCTTCCACTTATCAATCGATCAGGTTTTCTGAGTGTGATGCCACTGTAGACGACATTTGGGATTAGAATCTATAACAAGTGGCTTAGGAATATCTGCTCTACCGTAAATGCTTTGCTTATAATGGTGCCTTCTATTTATAATCACTATTTATAATCCAGATGATGGTGAGCCTCATGGTCACTTTTGCTGCAGTTCTTTGCTTTTTATTTCACTGAGCTTCTAATTCCATCGGCTGTTTTGCTTTGCTAAACTTTCTTGCCACGCTGAGTGTATGCTGTAATTACTTTAGACACTGTACCTGTAGAAACGACTGAAAAATGGGATGTCTCGGTAACGATGGCTCCATCTAGAAGAACTCCTACAATTTGGTCTCTTTGAAAATCTGTTAGGTCCCACATTTTATGCTTTAGAAAAAAATCCAAGACTTACAGAACTTTAAGAAAGGTACGATATACTACCAGAATAATCACAATTTAATTAATGAAAAATTATTACATTTTAATGCTTGGGAAGGGCATTCAAAAATGTCACTTTTTTCAAAGTTGTTTCCATTATTTTAGTAACAACCTGTATAAAAGAAATATATATATATATATATATTTTAAGTAATATATAAAAAAAAATTACTTGAAACATTTTCAAAGGGACTTTAATTTGAAAATGTTTGGTCAGTAGTTTAGTTATAATTTAAGCCTAACGATCAAAAGTAATGAATTAAAACATGTATTTGCCCTAATTTATTACACATTGGTATCTTCTTAATTTTTTAAGCATAAAATAGGAAACAAAAAGGTCTTAAAATGTTCAGAAAATACATATATAGTATTTTTCACTTTTTGTTCAACGAGATTTTTTTTAGCCTTTTTTGCATCAATTTCCTCAAATTTTGTAACAATCTGTGACGAATTTTTTGCTTCGATGCTTTACAAATATGAAATTTGACCTTAAAACATCATAAATATAATGTAAACATGTATCAATATGTAAAAGTTATTGTTTCGTAATATTTGATTTTACTAAATTGCGAAAGGTTTCATTATGGATTTGTATATTCACATGCAAACACAATTTCTAAAAGTTTCAAAATTTTCTCTAAACTGTACAAAAGTTTTTTAAAAAAGTCAAAATAAAACTGTTTTTATGTTTTTAAACATGAAATTTGTTTATTTTTATGCATGTAACAAGCTTCTCGCAACGAAAAACAGCATTACACATCCGAGTTATAATTAGTTACCTATATTGAAAAATCTTTCAATATTAAAGCTTAAAAGCTTGTCTGAACAATAAATAAACATTAATATTTGCAATGAAGTGAAATATTTAAAATATATTGTTTAGTTTTCTCAAAAACAAGTAACATAAAAATATCACTATGAATTTTTTAAAAAATTGATATTTTTTGTGTCACGATATATGGACTCCAATCAAATATTTTTTCAGTTTTTTTAACGAGATATTTTCTGGTAAAATATCAATTTTCTTAAATGTTATATCAATTTTTGAAGAATTTGTAGCTTTTATGCATTAATAATATCAAATTTTAAAATAAAGCATCATAAATATAATGTGAAAATGTATCAATATGGTTTTGGAATGAATTTGAGATGGTATATAAAAATATACCTTATTCTATGACATTTCGCAATTTTTCGTGAGGCTCTTGTAAAATTATTATTGATTTTGTTGTTGCAGACAGTTTCTAAGTTTTAAACTTCAAAACTTACTCAAAACTGGACAAATGATTTCTAAAACAGTCAAAATAAAGCATTTTTTATATTTTTAAACATGAAATTTTTATATTTTTAAGTATGTAACAAGCTTATCGCAAAGACAACAAACATCACATTTGATGTATCATCTCATACCTTTATCTCAGTAACTATTAGACATAATGACTAAAAATTTTGACTATTTGTATTAATTATACATTTATATTTATACTGAAGTGAATTTTTTTAAATATATTAATTAGTTTTTTTCGAAAACAAACTTTTAGTTGAGCGAGCAAATATAATTCTTATGAATTTATTGAAAATTTTCATTTTTTGTTATGATATCTGCTTATGAATATTTCAAAAATGTCATTTCAGAGTACACAATTGCATTTAAGAAACATAGTACATGCATACAGTAAATTTACACAATTTAAAAAAAACCATTTAGAAAACAATTTTTATAAAAAATCTTACCTTGTAAAAGTACTATCTTATTTTTTTTCCATCACATATTATCTTCATTATGATTTATGCATATATAAAATTTCTTTTCATTACGTATATATTTCTCACCGGGTCACAATCATTATCCTAATTTTTTTTTCCTTTACACTTTACATAAATATGCGAAGATCTAGTAATCAGTAATAATAACTAATTAAAAATGAATTTAAACTAAAGAAAAAACATAAATTTCAATAAAAAATGACTACATTTTAAGTATAACAATTACTAAAACCCACGTGAAAATCTAAAATTTCCTCCAAAGATTTTTAACAAATCCAACATATGCAGTTATACAATTATCTTAAGTTAATTTGGGTATTAAAAAATAAAAATTGATCGATGCTTTAAAATTTTTCCCCAGTTTTAAAAAGACATTGTTTACATTTCTATCTGTCAAAATGGGCGTGGTAAATCAGCTGATTATATTTTAAAAATCATTTTAAAATACTTCTTATTCATATAATGGCTTGTGTGTTATATAATTGGAAATGTCATGATTTGGAGATTTTTGAAATATCAAAATCTCAAAATCGATTTCCGAAAGGTTTTTACCCAACTGACTGGTCGTAATACTTATCTTCAAACCATTACAAAAAAATCTTCCTGAATCTTTTTCATAAAAATATTTTCCATAAACCTATACTTTTGAATGAGCTGGAAATTTCTTTAAAATTTATTAAGATTTTCTGCACTACTGAATATAAAAGGGAAAGCAACTCACCTACTTAATTCTAACTGGACATTTTTTTAAAGTTTATCTAAACACCTAAGATGTTATTTTCTCTTGTATGAAGCGACAAAAAAAAAAAAAAAAAAAAAAAAAAAAACTCGCCAACGTTTCACACAGAAATTTACAATTAAATGTTCCAAGAGCTTTAATATATTTGTCGACTCCATGAAAAATGACAATACAATCCCACCGAAAACCATCTAATATTCTTATTAAAAGGACGAAAACTGCTTAAAATTACCATAAGAATGAAATAAAAGGTCCCTTTCATTTTACGAGGCGTTAGTAATTTTCTGCATTTCAGAGAGTTCTTAGTATTTCTTGAGACTCAGCTATGATTATTTTTACATTGTACTTTGAATATAAAATCACCCTTTTGACTTACTATTTACAGATTTATTTCATTCTAGTTTAAATTATCAATATTCTATGGAGCTGTTAGCATTGTACAAATTAATATTTAAAGCTTTGAAATTTGGTTATATTAAGGTAGTTGCATTAGAAGGTGTAGCTACAAATTAATATTTAAAGCTTTGAAATTTAGTTGTATTAAGGTTGTTGCATTAGAAGGTGTAGCTACAAACTATAATATTTTAGTTAAAAAATGTGCAAGATTTTTAAAGGCATTTAAACAATCAAACATCTAAGCAAAAATGTTGCTTTTAGTACTTTTTTTTTGTAAAATGCCATAATTCATAGAATACTACTACACTTATTAAATCTAACTAAACTTTCGTTCAAGGATTATGCGTATATATATGTGTGTGACAAAGTTTATTTGTTTGGAAATTATTTAAATTAAAGAAATTTGAAAGAATATACAAGGTAAAAAAGATTGAAAAAGTATTGTACACCTTTTTTTAAGTATATTTATATTATACGAACACTTACAATAAAGTTCGGTGAATAGTCCTGTAACATTACCGTAGATGAAATATCAACGAAAATTACCTTACTGTCCTTCGAAATAGTCAACTCCCATAAATATGCATAGCTGTGATCTGCTATACATGTCCTGGAATCTTCTTTTGAGATGGAGTTCAAAAGCCTCGTCACGTTTCGTTCGATGTCAGGCATATTATCAAATCTTTTTCCTCTCAAAATGAGTTTGAGTCTTGGGAATAGGAAGATTGAGATCCGGCGAGAATGGTAGATGTTCAGTTTGCACCACCCCCTCTTTTGCCAGGAACTGTTTGACGATATTGGGTGTGCGAGGGCGAGCATTGTCGTGAACAAAAAACTACGAACCTTGTTATGCGTACTGTGGTCGTAGTCTGCGTACTCGTTTCATGAAACGGGTCAAATTTTTATGTATCTTGCAGCATACATCATCCAGCTATCATGCGCACAGTTAAACGAAGATTTTTCGTGATTAATTTTCTGTTCCTGTTTTTCTGTTTGGGTTCCAAAAGTAAAGAAAAATATATTTCTAATCGTTTGATAAAGACATGAATTTATGGTATTATTATTTTTAAGCCTTGCACTCCAAAAAAACAACAACTGTAGAGTAAAATAGCAGGCACTCATTTTTTTTTAAATTGAAGTTGGGTTCAAGTCTTTCTATAGTGTATTTCGAAAATAATAGGAATAATAACTAGCTCACGTAGCACCCTTATGACTTGAAGGTGGTTTGAAATAAACCTACGAATTTAAACAATATTAATGTCTTCGTGTGAAGCGATTTGTTTTTATTATTATTATAACTACGTATTATATTTCTGTGGCTTTTGGGTTCCAAAAGTCAAATACATTGTATGTGTATCGAGCTATCTTTCGAGGGTTTCGTCTTGAAACTATCCCAGAATTTTCTCTGATGTTATTGCAAGTTTCATTTTTAAATAGTGTTCTGCTATTTTTATATAGATGCTTTGTATTATTATATCTACTTATAAACTTTCATTACTATTGTTGAAACCATTTCTTAAGCGGCACCTGTCATTTACTGCAAGAAAGGTTAATTTTCTGAATAGCGTCATATTGACCCGAACGCTACATACTAGGAGTAAATAAGAACGGAACACACACACAGCAGGGTTAAGAAGGAACTTCAAAATAGGGTTAAAGAGAACAGGCGAGGACTTATGAAAAGAATTAATATTATGAGCAAGAAGGCATTACTGTTAATTGTAGCTAATTCAAATCTAAATCAAAACTCATTGAATTAGAATTGAGCTTTAGTAATCAATTCAAAAATCTGCGTAGTAGGATTCAAAGTTCACGGACGGACACTATAAAGTAGAACATTTTTGCAGTAGATGGACTACAATAACATTTCTGAGTTATTGCATTCTTCTCCTATACTAAAAAAAGGTTTGTTCTAAATTAAGTGGTCGGTGGGTCGCCTTAGCAACGTGTTTTGTAGGCGGATGTATTTAGTCATTGGCGATTGAAAGAAATTGCGCTTATTAAGGAATCCGACTACGTTCGGAACCGTGATTTTAAAAAAGCGCATAAATGGATAATTTTTATGATATTTATAGTGTCACTTGGATTAGAATGCATGTATAAAATTGTTTTAAGGCCACATTTTGACAAAAAAAAATTATTTAAATACAATATTTCGGCAAAACATTGACTTAGAATAACCTTTTTTTTCGAAATGTTCTTCTTTTGTTGAAGCATCTATTACAATAATATTTTGCCTGTATACAGCTCAGACCTTTGTACAGAGGCTCAACTATGATTTTTGAAAAATTCACATTATTTTCAGAATTACAAACAACCGAAATAATAATCGGCGTTTTTTTCTTAAAATTTCTTCCCTCTGTTGTCGTAAAACATGGATAAACCCACTTTTAAGTTATATATTTCAAAAATTCCATTTGGGCCTCTGTAAAGAGGTCTGAGCTATATACAGGGGAAATATTATTATAATAAAAGCATTTTTCACCATAGGGGAATATTTTGAAAATGAGTCATTCTATGTTCTTTTTTTTTTTGTCAAAATTTTGTACTTAAATAATTTTTTTATTGTAATACTATTCTTAAAACAATTTTATATACATTTTTTAATCTAAGTAACAGTAAATATTATAAATATTATCCATTTATACTCTTTAGCAAAATCATGGTTCCGAACGTAGTCGGATACCTTAAGCGAATTTTTGTGTTCGTTTGTGAAAACGTGCTATGAAGACAGACGAAATTTTGAAGCAGGTGTAAGACTGTGATACATTATCACGAACGCAAGCTTTTGAGTGGCATCGACGTTACAGAGGAGGCAGGGAAAGTGCCGGACGACAAACGCTCTAAGACTCCAAAGATTTCACAGACCGCTGAAAACATCGAAAAGGTCTCTACTACAGTGCGTAAGGACAGGCTTCAAACAATAGCAGAATCAGTTGGGATATCCTCGGCCACATATCAGTGGATACTGATTAAGGATTTTAACATGCATAGAGTGTGTCAACATATCGTTCCCCGCAAGTTAAACAAAGACCAATCTACAGATGATGTTAAAAGTGCATTGCAGGTTGAATTAAAGGGCTTGGCTAAAGATGGATTCCAGAAATGTTTGGATGGCCCTTGCAAGCCATGCAAAAGTATGTTGTTACTCAAAGATCTTATTTCGAAGGAGGATGTGCTTCAGCAGTTTAATTGGAAATATTTTTTTAAGTTATAGATTCAGTCCGGAAACTTTTGAATCCTATTTGTATTTTAGTTGTGAATTGCATTTATATATCCCACCACAATTCAAATACCTATTTGATCATTCAAATAGATAGATACTTTTGCAAGATATCTAAAAATAGGCTTGTAATATATTTTTATTACGTATAGTTCAATTTATACACAAAAACCATTGAGTGTAGTAGAAGAACTAGAGATAAAACTATCAAAGAGGTATATGTGCACCAATGAAGTCTATTAGATTCGAGACTCTGCCATCAAAAATTCAAAAATAAATGCCTCTTTTTTGAAAATGGAGGGAGACGTGGTGACTACCTGAAAAGAACATACTCCTATTTAATGACGATAACACCTACTAGTATAGAATCCGAACAAACATTTTCTTCGGCAGGACAATTTGTAACAAAAATAAGAAGCCGTTTGAAAGATGAAACGCTGGACGAGCTGTGTTTTTAAAAGTTTGGTTATAGAAACACAAGAAATGAAGAAATGTTTTTCTTTTTAATTTCATTATGTACTATTTTTATTTGTTTTTATTAAGAATTAATTTTTTTTTATTTGTTTCAATAAAAGTAATGTTAAACCAATTTGTAATTATATTTTCACACTTTTGTTATGAAATTTCAACTATGCTAATGTGTAGATATTTTTAATAAATAATCCAATTCTAATCCCGGGAGCCGTGTAGGGCAGCGATGCACGTTAAATCTGTCGAGAGCTGAAACGTCCTCCCGTTGGTGAGGTGTGGTGGTTAGGAGAGGGAGGTGCAAGCTCAGGTGTTGTCCAAGTCACTTGACCATGGTTCAAAATGACGTTGTCCGTCGCCAAAAGCCCACGTGTAGTTGAACAGTGCGACGTTAATATTCAATCAAGCAAGCAAACCTTATTCAATACAAGCATGTTCAATAAAAACATTCATATTTAGTAATTAAATATAGGGGAAAAAATTATTTGGAATGTAAGAACGAAAATGAATATTTCAATAAAAATTAAAGTTGACACCCTCATTACAAGAGACTTTAAATGTAAGATATTTCGACCAACAAATATATTTATTATAAGCGTATTTATCGAATTCACACGTTAAAAAAAAATCTATAAAACTTTCAAAAGACTGATAATTCAATTTATTTCAGCATGAAATGTTCTAATTGAATTCAAATAGTACAAAAATTCACTTATTATTAGGTTTAATCAATGGAGACAATGAATACGAAGAGGGAAAATAATTATCTTAAGGTATTGAGTTTTTCTTTAATTACACTCGCCCAAAAGTTAATCAATCTCTGTTTTTTATATACTTTTCACCCCTTCGTTAAAAAGGAAAGGTGTATAATTAAAAAAGAGAGAAAGAGGAAGAATATTAACATAAGACTCAGATGCATTGGAAAAAAAATCCCGGCACTGATGGAGGATTTTTAATTATCGAATTAGGAAGAAATGTTTCTAGATTTACTTTTAATAGTGTTGTTAAAGTTTCGTTAAGACAAGAAGGTAGAAAAAGTAATTAATAAACTGTTGGAAAAAAACTTACAGATTTTTCTTACAGTTAGGAAAAAATGTCGGTTCCAGGTAAAAAAAATTGTACTCGGCTGTAAAAAACTGCAATATTCGAAAATGATTTTTTAATCAAAATCTATTTTTTTACTCATAACTGCTTCATTTACACACAATCAGGGTTATTTATTTAATTTTTAATTTACAAATAGACTCTATATATTATTTTTATAAAAGATGTATATTCTAACATATTTAAAAAACTTTGAACTGAAAATGAATTTATTTTATTTAGGTGTATAAATCATTTAACCATATCTAGATTAGATCTGGAGTAATGTGTAAACCGATCTTAAATAAGCGTGCTTTTTTTTTAACAAGCTTTTATTAGCTTCATCTTTATGTAAAGGAATTTTTGAACTCAATTTTTAAACACTTTAAAAGGTCATATTAATTCGAAATTTTGCACACTTGTCAAGGATCGATGACAATGCAACAATTACTTAATTCTGTTTCATTGTCCTCATCAGAATCATCAGGATTAACAATCTTTCATTTCCAGATTTGGCGACTAAAAGATTTTGTAAACCTAAAGCTGAAACGCTCATGGGTAAAGCAAATACAACAAACAAAAAACAGTGTTCATTATGTGATACAGGGAAGGTTGCATTAGCTGATCCCATATTTTGCAAACCAAGCAGAATCGACGCACTGATAGGATGCCAATGGGTGTTCTAGATGGTAAACAAAGACGCATTTAAGGTTAATTCATCAGTAAATAAATAATAGTTTAAAAAACTTAAAAAAACACGCTTTTATTGTAGATCGAACTAAAAAAGGAAAAAAAAAAAAGAATTACAGTTTAAGACACTATAAAACATGCTTTTATAGTGAATCGAATTAAAAATTAAAAATTTCGGAATAGAACTAGTAAGAAATTGCAGCAATTGATATCTAGCACACCACGCTTTTACCACAATGAGATAAATATTTTCGTTAACCATTTCATTCTTATATTAAGAATTTTTTTTTACTTAAAAGCGTGTTTTTTAGTTTTCTTAAACTATAAAATTTATTTGTTTTTCTCTTTATTCTTCATTCCATTCATAATTTCGTTCTCAAAAACTACATTTATACAGGGCTATTCATAATTAACGCCAGGGTATCGAACACTATAGAAAAAAGAAACTAAAACAATTGCAGCCAAAAAGAACATTTGGAAGAATTCGGAAGCAATTCAGATGCTGTTTAGTTACTTTTACAGATGTTCTATGTGTAGAACCCTGGTTACAAGGCATGCATCATTGCCGCAGTCCAGTGTTTGCTACACCCTACTCAACATGTTACTATCAACGTTATTGACAGCATGCGTTATCCTTTCCGTGTTATCTGAAAACTTGGTTTTTACATAATTTCAAGTTTTCGCACCTTTGCCGAGTGATATAGCAAAACTCATAAAAGGCTATCATGGCTATCAATAACGTTGATAGTACCCTATTCAGCGGAGTATGGCAATAACTGGATTATAACTACAATGGACGCCTTAAAACCAAGTTTTCACACATAGAATACCTGTAAGGTAGGTAAATAAAACTTTAATGATTTCTATATTCTTTCATATCACATTTTTTTGCTGTATTCTTTCAATGCGTTTTACTACGAGGCCTGTCTAAAAAGTATCCGACCTTAATTTTTCCCTCACAAAGTGTTTATTCTAAGGCGGCGCCACAGTGCAAGGTGGAATGAGGAACCTTAATGCCCATACGTGAATTTTTTCACTGCGTTCGCTTGTGCAAGTCGCCGGCTGGTGGTCGTCAAGTAAAGTGCTGTTCGTAGTGTTCATCTGATTTAGTTTTCTCGCAAGATGACTGAACGAATTGAGCAAAGATACTGCATCAAATTCTGTCAAAAGCTTGAGGATTCGCGAAGCCAAACAATTCTTAAGATTCAGCAGGTGTTTGGAGAAGATGCGATGGGTGTAACGCAAATTAAGGAGTGGTTCAACCTATTCAAAGATGGCGACACATCAGAGGAGAGTAAGCAGCGTTAAGGCAGACCCAAAATGCTCGGAGTGCAACTAATGTTGAGAGGGTGCAAAATTTGGTGATGGCACATGGTCGTTCGACAGTGCGAAAGATTGCAGAAGAGGTTGGAGTAAATAAAGATTCTGCACATGCAATTTTGCGTGAAGATTTGAACATGAACCAAGTGGCTGCTCAATTCATACCCAAATTGTTGTCGCCGGAACAAAAAGACCTCCGTTTTGACGTTGCACAGGACCTTCTGGAAACCGCCAACACTGATCCTGGGTTTCTGAACACCATGATAACTGGATATGAGTCATGGGTGTAGGACGCATAAGCAAAAAGACAGTCGTCACAATGGAAGCATCCCGATTCTTCAAGGTCGAAGAAAGCGCGGCAGGTGCGAAACAAAATGAAGGTGATGCTGACTGTTTTCTTTGATATCCGGAGAATTGTGCATCACGAATACACACTGGAAGAACAGACAGTGACAAAGGAGTAATATCAAGATGTTCTCCGGCGACTCCGTGACGCAGTTCGGCACAAAAGAGCAGATATGTAGACGGCGAACAACTGGCACTTGCATCATGACAACGTCCCTGCACATTCATCCCAAATGATCCACACTTTCTTAGCCAAACATGAAATTACAACCGTTCGCCAACCTCCCTACTCTCCAGACCTGGCTCCTGGGGACTTCTGGTTGCTTCCAAAATTGTAGACGCCACTGAAATGATCCCGTTTTTACAATAGAGAAGAGATAATTCGGAACACGATAATGGAGCTGAACGCCATTCCAAAATAAGACTTCCAGAGGTGTTTGATGAATGATTGAGTGAATATTAATGCCCCACTGTTCAGCTATTCGAGGGCATTTGGTGACGGATGAAATTTGGTGAAATTTTAAACCACGGTCAAGTGATGAGGAGAACACCTTACCTGATATCACGGAACTTCTCCACCCTATAAACAAGACGATGTTTGAGCCTTGATGTATTTAACGTGCATCGGGCCCCTCTAAACGGCGAGATTTCAGTGGTACTAGGCTCGAACTCATGACACGCTGGCCATGAGTCCATTACCTTGACTATTAGGCTACTACGGCCACATAGTGCTTCGAAACCTTGGAGCGAATTATGAATAGTCCTCTATTAATTGGCAAAACAAATGACGAATAAAATTTTTTTAAAAAATAGCTTAGTGATAGTAGTACTATAATTTTTTCCACCTCACTGTCAATGATGAATCTTCATTTAAAATATTTGCAATGTGTTAGATATTCGTCGATGAGACACGTAAAATTAAATTTTATATTTTCTTTCCACAACTTCAGTTTTCTTCTTTTTTCCGTTAAATATTTATCTTCCTATCTAAAAGAGATGAAATACATATCTTCTCAATTAAACCATTCTGGATCAACAATTAAAACATTCCCTCTTATTTTTACAATAAAAACATTTTTTACAATTCCGGACTCTTTAAAAAAAAAATATCACCGATAATACAGAAATTTTTCACATATATAGCATTGTTTTGAATAATTTATGTTTATACTTATTTTTATTTCTGATCAATTTTCCATCTTTAAATTACCTAAATACTAATTTAAAAAAGTTATTTGCCAGTTTTGTTTCAAAATATCAAAAATACCTTTTTCACATATTTGTCATACGCACAAAGGCATAACAGCACAAAAGTTATATACCTCCAAAAAATAAGCAGTCATATATAATCCTATCAATTCATTTGATAAATCTCTTGGAGTAGGTGCTCAGTTCGAAGGAATTGTTTGTAAGCCAATTGTTCATAAATCTGTAAGAAAGGCTTGAGTTACATTTTGGTACTCTCTTTTTATATTTTTTGTATAACGTCAGGTCTTGTAATATGTACTACAAGTGGAACACATCCTTTTACGTGAATAGAAAAAAATTAAACTACAAAAGACTTTCACATAACTTTAGAACCAGAGTTCAAAGAAAACCATTCTGAAATTCTTTTGAAAATTAACCCTTTACAGTCTAAAAAAAATTTGATCCCATAAAAATGGATAGATTAAATACGAGTATTGCTATATATATTGTTCGAATTATATATACATATATATATATATCTGCAAATCAAAGATTCTTTGGTAGCTACTTCCATAGCATTGTGTTTTTTCTATAAAAGTACAGTTTAAGTATGTGTTGCAGTCTAAATAGTAGTACTAATTGAAATAGTTCAGTGATTGTTCGAGCTTCTTCTATCCTTCTGTGAATCTACAAATTTTCATTCCACGTGTTGAAAAACACATCCTGGAAACTTCATTAAACCATTCTTGATACGAATCAGGTCAGATTCTGATTTTTTTTCAATATCTTAACCCTTTTTGCAGAAGGTAGGTAATTAAAATTCGAAGTATGGAAGACAGTAAAGTGTGATCTCCAAGAGTCATTATTTTAACGTCTTCCATGAATTAATCATATGCCTTGGGCATTTGTTCATAATTCTAATGACATTATTTTTCTGATATATATATATATATATATACTCGTACATATATACATACTCATATCCAAAATTAAGGTCTCAGACAAAAAATTTAGGAAAACTGATGAACTAACCGCTGTATTGTCACGAAATTTGGCACAGTGACATATTACAGTGTGAGAAAGAATTTAGTAACATAACCTTATAGAAAAGATTTAAAATTTGAATTAAAACACAGGATATATAAAAAAGTCTGAAGTCATGAATCAGAGTCAAAGAATTAACTCGTTAAAAGTTTGTCTAATTTTTTGTGTGACTCCCTTGCACCCGGCTACAAGCTTCATTACGAGCTGTTATATTTTTATGAGTGTGTCAATAAATATTTGTGGCAATGAAACCCATTCTTTTAAAAGTATGACTTTTGACTCCTAGGAGGTCCTGGGAGGGGGTTTTTCTGAGAAATGGCTTTTCCTTGACCATCTCAAATATGTTCAATAGAATTTAGACTCGGAAATCACGAGGGCCAATCCAAATGGCGAGTATCCCATTCCTAATGAAATTCGTCTACAATGTGAGTTCTGAGTTGTCGTGCATTTTTGTCCTCAAAAATGTAATCCCAGAAAATCCTCATATATGCATCTAGGATCTCATCCATTAAGAACTCTGAGTTGACAGTACTCGCATCGAAAACGTACAGGAGTTTTACGACTGTCCAACGCTATGCCGCCTCACACAAGGATTCTTTTGGCGCAAAATATAACGATTTTTGTTATGTAGGAGGAAGGAGAGCGAGACCCATTTTTTCTCCCGATGAATACTCAAGGAGAATTTTTTTGTCTGGGAATTCAGACCCATTACTGAAAAGAACACTCTTCCCTTCTTGTAGTGTACGCCACTGAGGTTTTCAGTTAAACAATATCTTGTCTTTCCTGTTGGACATTCAACGGACACATAAGATTGGACACCTGGCGTAAAGGACAAACTGGGCAAGACGTCTGTTGAGAGCTTCCCTGGAAATTCGTTATCCAAACAGAGCAACAAGGACATAAACCAGCTTAGGAGCCGTAGTCTACCTGTGTTGTCGTGTGATTAATGCCAAGTAGTAATCCTGTGCAGATGTTGGTGCTTTGCAGAGGCCATTGCTGACCTTCCTGTTGACACTACCACTTGTTTGGAATTTATTCCACAGCCGGGAGACTACTTTTGGGCCACTTGTAACCATAAAGTGACCATCACTTGAAACTAGACAGATTTAAGTCTGCCAACGATTTTCCATCTCAAGGCATCATCTAAACGATTATGAGCCCTCATGCGCACTACTAAAAGCTAATTTGCTTGTTTGAGTGCAATATTCACAAGACTTCAGATATGCTTAACCATATCTCGGATGCTTAAACGGTATCCATTAAATAATACTGCAAAACTAAAACGCTAAACAGCATATTTTCTTAAACAGTTGTTGATATTGTGTATCACTCATTCTTCAAAATATATAGAATACAAATTCCACTAGTTTTTATGGAAGCAATTTAAAATTATCACGAAAACCATGTTTGTGTTCTTACTTTTGGACATGAGTGTACATGGATTATATATACGCAAGGATTCATATATCAAAATATAACTGACACATTTTTATTAAATCCTTCATATTTTAAAAAACTTTTGGATTTTTTTTTCAAAACATTACTCCATTAAAAAATATTTAATAAAATGAAATCAGCATGCATTATTTTTCTTATATTTAATTAGGTATGAAAAATTCAATGATTATGTCAATACCCATCAGTTAAATTTAACATACATTTTATCATATAACTAAAATTACATACTAAAAATATATTGCATTTGAAGGTAAAATATTTTTTAATGTTTTTAGCTTAATCTTTATGCATAGTATTCTTTTAAACTTTTTCCGAAGGAAAATCTAAAGTTAAAATCCTTCACGTAAATATATTTAAATTAAATGTTATTTGTATAAGAAATTTCTAGGCAAAAACTCATATCCAAGCGTTAAATACTGTATAAGAGTTACAAATAAGAGAATCAAAGTCACTTTATATTTTTTAAGACTATTCGTAAAAGAATACCTCCCAAAGGTTTTACACCGGTTTGCTATGAGGACACTTTATATTGCAATTGATTCATTTAAAGTTCTTTCATAGACCAAGTCTTCCAAAGCATGGTGTATGGGAAAGGACAGGGACCCTTGAAAATAAACTGAAATAAAAAGAACTAGAGTATAGAAAAGGTTTAAGAAGTTGAGTGTCACGACTTCGGAGTCGAAATTCATTAATTTAAGTTGAACATTGTGTCCAAAGGAAGTCCAGTGTTTGTAAGGGAGTCAAGGAAAGGTTTTATTGTCAAGAGTGGAAATTACAAGTTGCTTCATTAAAAACAGAATTAAATCTTATGTTTAAATATTTAGAAACACATATATATAATAATCCGATAACTTTAAATAATGCATACATTTGGTTTATTATACAAAATGTAGTTGATGGGAAGTTCGATGTAAAAGAGGTTTAACTTAAAGGCAAAATGTAAAGACTTCTTATGTAGCAAAAATGTTCATTATTATATATAACTTTAATTTTAAACGATTTGTAAAAGTATAGGGAAAAAAAATAAAAAGAACGGATTAATTAAAAACATAAACAAAACTATTTAATAGAAAAGATATTAACGAATGTTAAATCTCATTGAAAATTATCTGTAATAAAAAACATTTTTTTGAAACCGTGATAAATCCTTTGATGAGTAAATATTAATGTCACACTGTTCAGTTACACGAGGGCTTTTGACGACGGACCTCGTAATTTTGAAAAATGGTCAAGTGATGAGGACGACGACTGAGCTTCCCCTCTCCTCTCTACCACACCACATCAATGGGAGGACTTTTGATCAACGTGCATCGCTAACCTACACGGCTGGTCTTTATTGGCACTGAGCTTGAACTCATGCCATGCCAGTCGCGATCCGATGACTTAACCACTAGGCTACCACGGCCACATAAACATAGGGAAAGTGTGAACTAATAGGAAATGAAAATATATAGATAATATAGTGCAACTAGTAGAGAAAAATATAGCTTAAAAATGAAACGAGTGTCACATATTATCCTTTGTGTAACACGGTTGCAATTGTTTATTCTGATGAGGATATATCAAGGGAAGTCTCAATTTTAAGTACGTCATCAATGGATTGGTAGTAATAATGATTCCTTGATACTTGTATTCAGTAAAATGTTGAAAAATTTATAATGCTATTTCTTGTATTTCTATCATTTCGAAATATGTATCTTTGATATCTAACATACACTCATAGACAAAAAAATTAGCGCACCCAGAAATAATTGTGGTATTGTAAAAAACTTGATATGAAGGTACGTGTCAAGGAGATATGCAAATGATTAGAAATGCAGCGTGATTGTGCATTACGTATAGCCGGTAGAGGGCGTTTAAAGTCATTCTCCGTGGAGTAAAACAGGTAACCAAAGCTTGTTTGAGTGTGCTGAACCGTTTACAGAGCAAGAGCTGAGGTAGACATACCATTACGCCGTTTTCGAAGACAATATGAGCAGCTGTCGCAGTTTGAGAGGGGGACAATCATCGCCATGATGGAAGCTGGGTGGTCCTCTAGGAGAGTAGCTTGTCAATTAGGCCACTCGGATTCTGTTGTGAGGAGGTGTTGGGACCACTGGATACGAGAGATGTCATTTACATGAAGACCAGACTCAGGACACCCTCGAATGATCAGTCGTCGAGAAGATAGCCACATCATAAAAAATGAACGCGTACAGCGAACTGCTTCATCGTCCGCCATCCAAGCACATGTAGCACCTTCACTAGGGGCCTCTGTGTCTTCTCGAACCATACGAAGGCACCTGGCTGAAGGACATTTTGGATCAATGCACCCAATACGTGTGCTGTCCTTGATGCCTCCGTTTGGAGTGGTGCCGCACACGGGGAAACTGGACTGCAGCGGAATAGAACCAGGTCGTCTTTAGCGACGAATCCAGATTTAATCTCAGCAGTGATGACGGTCGTGTTCGTGCGTGGAGACCCCGTGGTGAACGCATCAGTCATGTTTTTGTTTACAACGACGCACCGCTCCAACAGCTGGTGTGATGGAATGGGGTGCCATTACCTACAATACACGGTCAACCCTAGTATTGATCCGTGGCACCATGGCAGTCCAGCAGTATGTCCATGACATTCTGCAATCACATTGGTTGCCACTCATGCAACGGCTGCCAGGAGCCATTTTTCAACAAGACAATGCTCGACGTCACACGGAAAGAGAGTCACAAGACTGTCTCCTCACTGTTGGTTCCCTTCCTTGGCCTGCCCACCAGGTACCCTAGTGATCTTTTCCTTTTCCCAAGGGGTTTACTATCTTTGGTAAACATAGGTGTCATGACACCGGGGTATCCCAGTGATCCTTCTCTATTTCCGACCCTCCATCTTGTCATCCAATTTCTTCTTTTCTTTTTTTCCCGTCCAGATCACAGACCTATGAATGCTTGGCGCAGTATAGCCAAAACTGGCTCTTGCGCCATAGAACACCAAACTCAAACTCAAACCCTTGGCCTTCCCGATCCGCAGATTTGCCTTCAATCGAGCATATCTGGGATCATTCGGTATTGCGAGTTGGGTATCCCACGAGTTTTAACGAACTAGAGCCAAGGTTACAGCAAATACGGAACGAAATTTCTCAAGACACAATACATAACTTGTATGCCTCAATGACCGATCGTATAGTTTCGTGCATTCGCGATAGAAGGGGTTCAAAAGGGTATTAAATCATCTGTCCTATTGCCTCTTTTTCCGTGAAATAACTTATAATTTTTCTTGATTTTCTAATCATTTACTTATATCAAAGTAGTCGTTAAGCATGTTAAATTTCGTTTCATTTTGACGACTCCCTTTTGGTACACTAATTTTTTTGTCCATGAATGTATATTTAAAAAAAAATGTTTTTCTACTTGCGTCACTAATGAATTACACACAAAATTTGAATTTTAAATATACGGGTATTTACATGCGAACATTTATTTGAAGGTGTCAGTTTTATTAGGCTAATTAAAGAGTAAAAAAAGTATTGGAGCATGTAAGCGGGCTTTTTCAGGGAATATAGATTAAGGTTAATTTTTATAATCACTAGTCTTACTGACAATTACGCTATCTACCAATAAGCAATTGGACATTTGTGATAAAAGAGGTAAACAAAATTTATTCATATTCATTAGTTGGCATAGCCTCCACCTGAGACAAATGCAGTCTTAACCCTTCGAGGTATGCTTTCCAGAAGTGTTTGGATGGTGGACGGTGGTATTTTTTTCCGTTAGGCTTGGAGAAAACACGGAAGTTCTTCCCCGATTTTGGACGGTTGTTATACTCCGTAATTACTGATTCAACTCGTCCAAGAAGTTTCCTATAGGATTCAAATCTAGACCCTACGTAGGCCAATCCAGTCAGTCAATCCCATTATCATCACAAAAATCCCTGGTATAACTCGCAACATGACAAGTGAAGTTGTCATCCTGGAAGCAAGAGTGGTCAATGCTGTAAAATTGTCTCAGCGCTTAGAATAGTGGAGAACATTATTGTCTAAATATAGTGGAGTAGGAATCGGTGTTTAGCTTACTATGAATTGGGATTAAGAGTCCCAGTTCATACCTCGAAAAACATCCCCAGACCACAATTCTATCTCCGCCAAACTGTACTGTAAGCACAATGCATTCTGACAAAAGGCTTTCTCTAGGCATACGCTAAGCGAATGATATTCAACCTGCAGCCCACCGAACCTTCTTAAGTGTCCCAGTCATGGCTCATTGCTCTGAGAAATTCACTTATTTAAGAACATTGTATTAAAAATTTGGTGGAAAATTCTTTGTCAAGAAATAAAATGTATGAATTTTACTTTTTGCTGCCGGTGTCGTAAGGGTACGAAGTGATATTCTCTTTCTATTTGGAACGGTTACGGTTAGTGATAACAGACAACAGTGGAGTAGCGACAATTTTGAGCGTAGAACTAATTTTTAACTATCTTTCATATCTTGCAAGCGAAAAATATTTGAAGAAATTAAATCGTTTCAAGACGATTGGGTGGTTGACTATTTTGTAGTGAAAAATAAACTTTGATTAGTAATTGTTTGATTTGTGTGTGTGACGAAAGTATTGTGTGTGTGTATTTAAAAAAATACCAATAAACAAATCATTCAATCATACTTTTCCTCGAAGACCTCTTTAAAGAGGTGCTAAATAGTCTTTCTTGAATAATCTTTCCAACAACAACAAAGTGTTTTGCCAGTGGTAATATCACAGTGGTAACAAAGACATCCTAAGAAGTTTTTTATATTATTGGTAATCATATGAAACCGTTTACTGATGCAGAAATTCTGAAGGAGTGTTCCTTAAATGCTTCTAATTTAGCGTTTGTGACAAAAATAAAAATAATTAAAAAAAATCAAAGCAGGAGTCAATTTTCCACATTTTAAACTTCCTGTGTTATCTTGGTTTTAAAGTGTTCCTCACTCCCCCTCCCTTATTTATCCTCATGTTGCGGCCCGCGTGAAATAACAAACATATGTATGCAGCCTGTGTGAAATAGCTGACATATGTATGCGGCCCAACAGAAAAAAAGGTTGAGTACCTGTGGAACTGCTAGAGATGGAACTTTGATTCATCACTCAAGAGAACTTGTTTCCACTCATCTACGGTCCAATTGCGAAGTGTCTTGCTCCACCTCAACTGAGCAGTGTGGTTGGATTTCGTAACCAAGCGATTAATGGGTGGGTGCACCTCCATGGAAATCAAGTGAATGTGCTTCCTTGCGAATAGTATTTATTGAAAGAACAATCTTGGGTGTTAGTTGGATTTCCTGGAGTATGTGGATTATCGGTTTGGGATGGGTTTTGCCTAATATCTTTAAACAGCTCTCGTCGGTCATTGTCTCTCAGTTTCTCGGATCTGCAAGGTCAAAACAAATTCTGATATTTAACACTCTCACTTACACTTCTTAATCACAAAAGCCACTATCTATTTTTGAATGTTTAACTCTTTAGATATGTCCCTAAAGCAGTGCTTCTCAAATATATACTTGCGACCCAATTTTCAATCATAATTTTCATCGCGTCCCCCTCCATCTAATAACATGTGTTGAATTTAATAATAATATACTTTGACGTAAAGCTACACACAATACGCGACTTTAATTGTAAACCGTACAAATTATTAAGATAAGTATTAAATTTTGCATATAATTTTATGACATTTCCAAAGGGTCAATGGTAATTATTAAACTTATTCTCTTATTCTTAACTTAACACTGTTAAATTAATTATGAAACACATTGTGCAGTACTGATACATTTATAAGTGTATATTATCAGTGCAAATCTGTATTTCATGATGTCAGAATGTATTTTGTTTTGCTTCCTTTCAGTAATTTATTAATTTTTTTAAAAATTATCTTTTGTTTTTGACTTTTTTATATACTTGTGTCCCCTTTCTAGGGTTATCACGCCCCCTAATGGGGTACGCCCGACAGTTTGAGAAACACTGCCCTAAAGGGTCAGCCATTCTATGATATCTGGCAACTACGCCCTTATGGAAGTCAGGTAGCCCTGAAATTCATAACATTTTGCATGCAACTAATGCCAATGTTTTTTCCTAATTGATGTTTAAATACAGAAGAAGTGACTTAGATCAGAACCGCAGATATCTTCTTTTGCATGGGTGTCCAAATACTTATTGGTAGATAGAGTATAAAGACTTTTTATTTTTCTATTTTACTTAAAATAAAAATCGCTTCTATTATCCACTATTCAAGCTGAGTTTATCGTTTGGGATTAGCCAGATAGCATTTTATAGGTTTTGCACCTGTTTATTTATAGTACTTTTTTTGTGTTAAAATGAAAATTATCTACTTTAAAATTCGCAATTGTGTTTTAAGTATAGAGAAAGTTTTTGTACTGTATATTCAGATGTTATCAATGATAGCAAATTGTAAATTTTAGCGTATTTGATTGCATTAAAGATTTTATATGAATTTTTAAATGGAATTAGGTTTAGCAAATTAATTAGCCTGGTCCCGTGTTTGCGTATATTCTCGGAACGTGCTGGCTTGGGAAAAGGCTTCGTTCTCCTTTCACCGGTCTTGAAGGGGTTAAGACTTTATATATTTATATTTCCATCTTTCAAAATAAAATAAATAAATATTAACGAATAAATCACACACACACACATACGTGATCGTCGAAATAGAAAATTAAAATATGCCGTTTTTGAAATCATTAAAAAATTTGACGACAATTATGGGTTTTTTTTTTCTTTTTTTTTAAAATTTGATTACACAATTAGGGTATTTTACAAATAAACTTTGTAAACAACTACATTGAAAACTTCAAACTCGGCAAGGAACATCAGAATATTTTAAGAATCACTTCAGCTCATAAATGCATAATCTCAACTGAAATTGCAAGAAAGCGGTCGGATATCCTAGAAAGTATAATAAAGTATTCGGTTCACTAATCTTATCTAGAAATCCGAAATGCTGCCCCCACTAAAAAGAAAAATTCAGAATTTCCTTTCATAGCGATCCTCTGAGAGTAATACGTTTCGGAAATGTTCGAGATCCTTTTAAATACGTTTATTGCCCATTCCGGAAGCATTTAGGATGCCGTAAAAATAGCTTTTCGGACCAATTTTGCTACAGAAATAAAACTAAAGATTTAGAAGTACATTGAGGTCATATTTTTAAAGAGATCTAAAGGGAACTGGAGTTGTACTTTTTACGGATTTTGTTTTGTAGAATTGAGGTGGTTTTCGTATTTGTTCGAAACTAATCAGAAAAATAAAAAAAAAGTTTTTATAAATAAATTTTTAAAATCTCTTCTATTTTTGGTATTGTGCAGGAAATAAATGTACAGGGTGTTTATACATGAATATCGAAGTTTTAACACTTTATATTATTTATTACATTTAACTTATTAGTATAACTCATGCATCGAATGAAAGACCAACTGAAACCGTTTTGTTTGCTGACATGGGTGCGCATGCGCGCGAAACGTACGTTAATATTTTTTCCCTTTACCCGCCGATCAGCTCACTAGTAGAAAAATTGCGACTAGTGAACCGAAATCGTTTGTGCTCCCCAGCTTGCAAAGTGCCCAGTGTTTCACTCATTGCTATTACTGTGCAACGAGCTTGTCAGTGAACACCTCAATAAATATGTGAACACTCAAATTTCGTGCATCTGGAGCTTAGAAAATCCTCACGAGGTGCTAGAATCGCAACGAGACTCACCTAAATTGAATGTTTTTTGTGCCATATCTCGGCGGAAAGTGTGTGGGGCTTTCGTTTTCGGAGAACCAACTGCAACTGGTTCTGCCTATCTTGATGCTCTAGAACATGGCTATTTCCTCATTTGCAAGAAAGATAACCAGATGACTTCATTTGGAAGCAAAATGGTGCACCACCTCAATGTCATCTCTCAGTACGCGTTTGGTTGAACATCACTGTACTCGACCAATGGACCACCTCAACCACGATAAAGCTTGTTTCGCATGACCTCCACGTTCACCCGATCTGACGCATGCGATTTCTATCTGTTGGGACTCATTAAAGATTGTGTGTAGGTACCTCCATTACCAACTAACATTCCAGACTTAAGACACAGGATTGAAGCAGCTGTTGCAAGAATAACCTCAGACACTATGAACAAAGTTTGGGATGAACTCGCATATCGACTTGATGTGTGCCGTGTGACGAAAGGGGCTCATATTGAACATTTGTAAGCTTGTAGGTAAAACTATGATGTACCCGGTCTCTTTTCTCTAATTACTAAGAAGGTACTCCGACAAACATGGGAAAGATCCGTTCGTTCCCCTAATTGCTGGGGAAAAGTTTAGTAAATGGGTGGTCGAAAATTCCGAGCATTTTTCCACGGACAGACTGAGAGATGAAAAAAAAACTCCGGTACAATGTGCTATCGGTTTCTTACGGATCTGTGATGACAGCGCGTCTGGAAGACAGGGCTCTCACTATGCACCCAGACAGACCCCTCACTCTAAGGGGCCGACAAACAACAAATTAAAGGAATAAGCTTTGAGTGATCATGGGAAATTTGGAGGTTTAAAAGGGAGAGCGAGAGCGTTTAAGAAGACATTTATTTGAGAGAATCTGGAAGAGACCTGTCAGTCAGCGATACCTGGAAGTCTACGAATTAACGAAACCGAAGGCGGTTTTAGAACCGAGGAGTTTTTCGAGTCAGCAAGAGCACGGTGAAGGTAGAGCCAGTGCGCTTATACACTCTGTGTGGAGTTACAGAAAAGCGAAGACTTTCTCTAGTGAACTGTGAACCCTTTAGCATATTGAATCCCCGAAAGCATCAATTTGATAAATTTGTTTATGCTAGCGGTACAACGAAAGATACTCTATATCTGTGGATCCTTTTTACAGTTATATTGTTCGGGAATAGTTTTTTTGATGATTTTCTTATTTTAACAAATAGTTTAATCCAGAGCTGATTGATTGATTGAATATTAACGTCGCACTGTTCAGCTACACAAAGGCTTTTGGAGACGGACCACGTAATTCCAGAGCTGTTTGAAGTCATTACAATACGAAATAAGCTTATAAGTTAAGGTCTGAAGATCACGCTGGTCAATCCTCCTCCCAAATATCAAACATTTACACAAATTCTCTGTCCAGATGACCTAGTCACTCGTAAAGTGAAGTCCAGGTCAACTGCACCTCTGGAAAGGCAAACATGTAGTTGTGCTATTCCTTGCTCTATCCGTCAAAGTATCTGTCATAGCAGGGAGGGCAATGCACCAATTTATTATATCTGCACACATCATAATAATTTCGCTAACTGATTTCTTTCTCTGATGTTGGAGGAAATACAGCGGCTGTCTAGCTCCGTCCGGAAGAACGCATATTGAAAATCACAGTATGGACTGAATCTGGACTTAACAGTTAATAGAATAGTCTTCTACAGACAATTTCTTTAATGTAGATGTTCTCCACACTGTGCAGATATTGACCTTTCAGTGTTTAAAAGTGAGTGTGACGCACGCAGTAGGTGTTCTAAAAACAGACTACTCTGATGTAGCCTTCTGGAAACAGTAACTCATGAAACTTGGTTTTCTTGAGGTTACATAAAGCTAACAAGCTACTACAATTTTGTAAAGCCTCACTGCAAAAAACAAATATCATTCTTCATTAAACGCCGTAGAACATTGACGACTTTCAATCACCCTTTATAGAGTCTTGTATTGAGAATCTTTATTCTACGTACATAAGTTATGCACAAACGTTGATGCTTTAGGTCCTCTACAATTTGAATTTTAGACTGCTTTGTTCATGTTTCTTGACAACTTTTCACGTCATTCCAATATATTCAAATTACAGGAGTTATTCGTTAAAACATGACATTAATAGAATGTTGGGGGTTGGGACTATCCATAGAAATCACCAAGGTGCGCGAACGGACTTAACTGAGATATTGACATTTGAATTTATTAAACATTTCATCTAAATGCGTGATTTTTTAATCGATACTAAAATATGCATCGTTGTTAATGCAATTTTGGAAAATTTGACTAAATAAGAAAATTCTGAACACCTTGCATCTCTTTCTGTTGCAAACCATTAAATTTATTACTCAATTATCAGTACAAAGCGAACAATATAATACTTAGATGGTTATAAGTGAATATTAGATAATCTTGGCGATTGATATAATTCGCATTGGAAGTAACGATATAGTGTTGAATAATATATTTTTTAATAAATGGATGTTTTCAATAAATGAAATAATTCACTCAATGTTTTTTTTTTTATGATTTACGCGATTACGAATTTAAAGAAACGCATTTGTTACTTCTAATTACTATTTTTTTTTTTTTTTTTGGTTAAAATTAAAAGTCTTATGGCATAGCGACAGACTGACTGATTTATTGGTAACGTCACCCAATGATACTATTGGTGGATGCCCAAAGGATCCGAGCTATCTCAAAATATTTTAGAACTGGCCATACTGGATCCATCCAACTCACGTTCAGACTTAATTGAATAAAGAACTTATCGAAAGTTGTTGGCAATGAACCTCATAATTTTGAGCCATTGTGACATAGCCATCTATCGATAGCTATGTCTTGGGGGTTCCGCGTAATTTAGAGGTGTGGGATTATCGGAAGGATGAGACATTCTATAATTCTTAATATGACTTTTATTAAGAATTTAACTTAAATTACTTATATAACGAACAAACTTATATTAAGGGAGAATACACCAAAGTACGCCGATTTAATTAAGTCAGATCGCGCAATTAGATCACTTATCAACATATAACTAATTATCTCCACCTAATCTCAATTCAATAATTTACTAGCGTTCAGAATATAATCCTCCTACCTTGGTTGAAGGCTCAACGATACTGATACTTTCAGGTAGACTGATATGCTCGTGTGCAATAGTTGCTCCTTGTATATATTAGCGAGGGTGGGCGTCTCCGTAATTCCTGAGTAGGCCGTCTAATTATACTTCCAACTGTTCCACACTAAGCTTTCTCTAAGGTTGCCATTCTTTCTCACTTAACTTTCTATCCTTTTAAAGGTTATCTTATTTGCATTGTTGCTTCGTTTTTACTTCTTGGATTTGGGTTGGAAAAGTTTTGCCATTAATCGTGGCCGTCAAAGAACGTAGGAGTTATGTTAGAAGAAGAACGCGAGAGATGTCACACCATGCTCAGGTGACAATACAGATACATAAGATGGCATTTTATTCAACTTCACACCAAGGTAAGATAAAACATCAGCTATGTAACAATAATTTGTTTAATACAAAATTTCTTAATTCGTTTGAATATAATATGTGTTAAAATAATATCTTTCTTTTGGTATTTAAAGACCATTTTGAAAGAATCTCTAAATTTCATTCAGGTTAAACTCTATCGAGCCATCAAAGATCATCTCTCAATTTAGTGATACTAAACTATTATAATAAATCAGAAAGATGAAATACTTTAAATTTCGTCGAGAGCCTTCATTAATCTGTTCCTCATAGATTTTCAGAATTGCCTAAAATATCTGTAATGTACATCATGTGTTCCGATTCTTTCAGTATATTTCTATAAATCAAATTTTACACGAGGTGTTGTGTTGGGGAGAAGAGGGCTCTTTTAAAAGCAATTCGAATAAAATGAAGTGGAGTGAGAAAGGCTTAAGTGATGATTTATTTGATGGTTGATATTTTAGGAATGGGGCTCACCCATTTAGATGGAGCACTTTGTCAAAAGGTAGTGGAATGGATTAAAGTCTTTCGGGCGGCGGAAACCAGGGCTATACTGGAATCGAAGTTATGAAACTTTGCGAAGTAGTTACAAAGAAAGTTGCTCTTGATAGAGTAAAAGCTTCATTCACATCCAGTATAATTTTAAAACTAAATACTTCAATAACACAATATTTTTTTTAATTAAGTGCTAAATAGCAATATCGATAAAATAATATTTGCTTGTTGAATTTGCCGTAAAATTTAAAATATTTACAATGTATGGAACTTAACAAAAAAGTTTCATTTTAATATGCATATGTAATTATCAACGGTGTTGACTGAAGATTACTCAAAGTAAAGCAGGTAAGTAAATTTGCTTAATGCATTCTTATAATTAAATTAATAATATCCATTGTTTGGTTTCTTTCAAAAAGCACATGACCCTTAGTACCGTACCTTAATCCCTGTACGTTAGCTCCTAGATTGCTACTTACAGGAATCGCTTGATGGATTTGACAAAAAAATATTTAAGGAAGGTCATGCACTAACAAGAGGAGGGAACGAATAAAGAAATTCATTTGGAGACGAGACTTTCTGTAATAGTAGTACTCCTTTAGGAGCTCCACCCTCAATGTAATTCCGCCGAATAGCCAGTCAATTCCGAGAAAAAAGCCTTCAAAATTCAAGCTCAGTATTCATACAATTAAGTTTTAATTAACGTCAGAGATGCAGTGTCATAGGTGGTAGAGAATCCATTTACCACGTGGTTGACCAAGGTTTGAATGACACAATCGATTTGTTTTATTTTTTAAATACATTTAATTATTTTTACAATTAGATAAATTTGTTTAAAAAGACTCATTAAACATTTTATATATAATTATAAAATTATTAAATTAATAATATATAATATAAGATATATATATATATATATATATATTATTATACGAGAGTTGGGGCAAAATACATGTCAACTATTTTTTTCTTGAAAATATAAGTCCGGATGGAAAATGTGACGTATACAGACGGAAGGACGAGGTGTTAATTACATGTGTGGACAATGAATAGCACTGGAATATCGTAATACACAAATTTATTACCGTAGTATATATACAGGACAACATGTCCTGCGAGGTTCAAAAGAATGACAACAAAGTATACATAAAGATGACATCCCAAACTTGGGCCTAAAGACCCTCAATCGAGTCCCCAGCTATTATCACCACACGCTGCCAACGATGTGGGAGGCGCTGAATACCACCATCCTCAGCATTTGCCGCACTATGTGTGAATTGGATCACCTGTTGCTGCACAGCATTGACAATGTCCTCTCGTGTTACAAATCACCTACCACGTATTGGTTCCTTAATCTTGTGAATAAGATCAAATTCACTGTGACATTCCATCGCATTTCTCCCTCGGAAAACGGCTATTTTGATGCAATCAGGCTGCTCAAAACGGGTGACATCCAACTCACAGGACGCTCACCAACTGACTGATTTCACAGCTCTTGCTGCGTTACTACCAGTTATCACAGAGATTGTACACACTATGGCTGCAGAGCCACATGACACATATACGTTTATGATCCCTTCACATATCTACAAGAAAAAAAATAGTTGCCATGAATTATTAATTAAATTAATTTATTTTAATTAATTAAAAAACATTTCTTTATAAATAATTATATAATACAATTGTGGACAAAAATATAACACACGAAGAAATAATTGCGGGATCGTAACAAAACTTGACATAAAGTTACTTGTCGGGGAGGTATGCAAATGATTAGAAATGCAGCGTGATTGCGCATTACGTATAGCCGATATAGGGCGTTTAACGTCGTTCTCCGTGGAGTATAAAACAGGTAACCATAGTTTGTTTGAGTGTTCTGAATCGTTTACAAAGGAAGAGCTGAGGTAGACATGCATTACGCCGTTTTCGAAGACAAAATGGGCAGCAGTCGCAGTTTGAGAGGGGGAGAATCATAGCATGATTGACGCTGGGTGGTCAGCTATGCGAGTAGCTCATCAATTAGGCAGCTCTGGTTGTGTTGTGAGGAGGTGTTGGGACCAGTGGATCCGAGAGATGTCATTTACATGAAGACCAGACTCAGGACGCCATCGAATGACCAGTCGTCGAGAAGATAGCCACATCGTAAGAAATGAGCGCGTACAGCCAACTGCTTCACCGTCCGCCATCCAAGCACATGTAGCACCTTCACTAGGGGCATCTGTGTCTTCTCGAACCAATACGAAGGCACCTAGCTAAGGACATTTTGGATCGCTGCGCCCATTACATGGACTGCCCTTGATGCCCATCAAACGACGCCTCCGTTGGGAGTGGTGCCGCACACGAGGAAACTGAACTGCAACGGAATGGAACCAGATCGTCTTTAGCGACGAATCCAGATTTAATATGAGCAGAGGTGGCAATCGTGTTCGTGTGTAGACCCCTTGGTGAACGTTTCAATCCTGCCTTTGCTTTACAGTGACACATCACTCCCACAGATGGTGTGATGACATGGGTTGCCATTGCCTACAATACACGGTCACCCCTAGTATTGATCCGTGGCACCATGGCAGCCACTGGTATGTCCATATCCTGCAACCACATGTGTTGCCTCTCATGCAACAGCTCCCAGGAGCCATTTTTCAACAATACTCAGCCTCACATGGCAAGGGTGTCACTATACTGTCTCCGCTCTATTACTACCCTTCCTTGGCCTGCCTGATCCCCAGATTTGTCTCCATTTGAGCATATCTGGTATCATTTGGGACGGTGATTTGGGCATCCCACGAGTTTGAACGAACTGGAGGCAAGGTTACTGCAAATATGGAACGAAATGTCTCAAGACATTATACAGAACTTGTATGCCTAAATGCCCAATCGCATCGCATCGTGCATTCGCGCTAGAGGAGGTTCAACAGGGTATTACATCCAACGTTCTTTTGCCTTTTTCTCTGATATAAATGATCCTTTTTCTTTGACTTTCTAATCATTTACTTATATCAAAGTAGTCATTACGTATGCAAAATTTCGTTTTGTTTTTAAGACTCCTTCTTGGTGCGCTAATTTTTTTTATCAGTGAGTGTATTATGAAACCTTTTTTTATATGTTTCCTCTTCTAAGATTTTTCTTTATTTCATCTTAATAAAAAATTTTGAAATTATAAAAGTGTTTATTTTTAACCAATCATCTCCATTTTACAAATCACCCAGTTTACTGAATTGCCACCACTTATATATAATTCATACACATTTACTTATGCAAAATACTCTCAATTTTTTTATATGTTCTAATAGATTATCTTAAGCTACTTTTAGAAATTTAATAATCATTACAAATGGCGCACTTACATACTGCAAATAAATAACGTTATATTGATAACTTACCGACCGAGGTTAAAGAAATCGTAAATGGTTTGGAAATCAAAAGTCAACATATTTCCAAAATTAATTCAAGATTTTATCATTAAAACAATAATATAAATTTAAATTTTTATCTTGAAAGCAATTCCTTAAACCAAGCGAAATCTACTTGTATATTCTCAAAATCCACACAGTTGACTATAAATTACGAACACTTTTAGTAATATTTACTCTTGTAAGTTTTCAATGACTTTTTTTTCTAGTGGGCTACATATTGGAAAACAAGCCCAAATATGAGAGCTATTTAATGGTGGCACCATCTAGTGGCGGCTGTCGCTCTACCATATTTCGACACTTGAATTTATATTAATTCCAGATCCTGTGGGATGCTAATATCTCCGTGATTTAAATGTGTTCAGAGCCGACTTGATACTCAAAAAATATGTTTTATATGGTACATAATCATATGACACGCGTATCTACGATTTTAGCATCCAGATAATCTATCGACTGCAGCCGGAATCGAACTCACAACCTTAGGCTTACGACGCGGGTACGTTACCTCTCAGCCACCTAGCTGACTAAATAAGCTACCATTTTAAGGAGGTTCATCCATGTGATGGGTTCAAAAATTCAAAATATATATTTTTTTTTTTCATAAATTGTTTTTTAACATGTCTAGAATTCGGAGGTAAAGTAGTTTTTTAAAATTCGAAGTTTTAATAAAGAAGCAGGTGTTAGAAGAGCAGCTGTTCGGCACGCTATGTTAAGATTTGCATTGTTTTAATGGGACTTGAAACTTTAAACGCGTTTTTCTTAATACTGTGTTTTTCAAACTTTCCTCTATCATATCTTAAGGACAGTTCGACCGAATGACTTCAAATTTATAGGGTTTCAATTGAGTATAGTTCATTCGGTGCACTAAAAACTTATAGATCAAAATGTCGTTGATTTTTTTTATTTCAGATAAGCCAATCAATCAGCCGGAATCGTGGAGAAAGAGAGCGTCCATTTTTTCGTGGCGGGTGTATTCAGAGTGCTATAACTCACTTTCTATTGGATATTTTAGGCTAAAAATTTATATACTTACTCTTAAGATACATTTAAAGAAATGAAAGAAAAAAACGTAAAATTCTATCATTTTACTGGTCCTCAAAAAAAATATCCAAAAAATGCTTAAAAAACAGGTCATTGCATGGTTAAATCCTCTTAAATGACTAAAAAAACTGTATTTTTGTTAATTGAATTTTATTGATGAAGACGAATCCTGGTTCTTGTTACATATGTTTTCCACTAACATATAAACCTCATTAATCATAAATAAAATGAGGAGACAGATTAAAGCTGAGAGAGACTGATTAGGGTATTTCCTTTTCCTTATTTTGATAACAAAATTGGATTTTCCTGCAAGAACCTGATTTTGAAAACTTTTCTCCGAAATTGCAGTCCCGTCCTTTTAGCATACTGAATTATTAATTTCATATTTCATTCGTACGAATGCGGAGAGATTTTGACATTTATATGTTTACATTTTCCTAAAAAGCCATGGATATTTGTTGGTGTATTTCAATTTTTTCATCAGATAAATTTTTCCTTTTCTGTGGTTGCAATGTGGATGTGATTTATTCTTATGTTGGAAGGAATATTCATTCTACTTTTTTTTTTTCAATTACTCTATTTTGTTGAAAATATACTCGTAAGTTCCATAAAAAAGAAGAAAAAAAAACAAAAAAAAAACAGGACATTTTAAAAATAAAACTTGTTTTTGACTTTTTCTATTGAAAGAAGAAATTGATGAATGCAACTTTTTAACGATAAAATTCGTAGTTATGTCTTGCATAGAATATATTTCATAGGATTTTCCGTTTTCAGTTTTTTCAATTCCTTAAAAGTACTATTATATTTAAATATAGATGCATTTCATTTTAAAATATTCCTTTCTTTTTCTTCCTTTTATGTATTTGTAAAAGCATGATATTCGTAACAATCAGCATAACCTATATATGCAAAGCACAATTTTAAATCAAACAATTTTGAATTAAAAATAAATATTTATTTGAATCATATATATTTCAACGTTGAGAAAATAGTTTAAAATTATTTTATTATCATCGAATTGAAACTGTTTCTACCCAAATGAAATGATTAACACTGATTTATATGATTACCCTTTCTTATTTGTTTTTGTTAGTAACGTTTTATATCTTATGTTTAATAATACATTGGTATATTGTAAAGCATCTGGTTCCAGCTCTCTGTTTTAAGTGTATCGTTTGATATGTGTTTCTTGGCGTAATTTCTCCCTTAGCGCCGATCAAAGGATTCATATTACTCCTTGTCGGCATTGAAAACTGATTGTATACTTTTGTAGTTCATTTAGTAACAGGAGCCTAGGGTCATACCTCTTACTTTTCAAAATGTTTGATATATTATTCATTTATTTATTTCCATTCAACAAAGGCTCACAATTTGTCAAATTTTGAAAATAAATTGTAATTGTTTGATTAAACATATATATTACCCACGTATTTCATTGCTTAAGAACTATCCAAAAAGGAATCGTGCGTGTATTGAAAATCAAAGCTTCTTTTTGAATAGTCCGAAAAAGGAGTGAGAGGCCTTAAATAGGAAAAAAATCGATAAGAACCGCCCATTACATTTTAAATTTTAGACTTGTACTCGAATGTCAGTTTTGATTAAGTATGGTTATTTACATATAGTGTATGAGGTACTCCTAACAGCAAGTGCCGTAATTAAATTGTGACAAGTACATCAACTGGAGTTGCTACCTTTTGTCTTACAATATTGTTGTACGGATCAGTAGTGATCATATGGCTGTCATACATTTAAGGTATCCGACTGCGTTCGGAACCGTGATTTTAAAAAAGCGCATAAATGGATTATTTTCCTGATATTTAGTGTCACTTGGATTAGATTACATGTATAAAATTGTTTTAAGGACATTTTGACAAAAAAAAAGTATTTAAATGTACTATTTTGGCAAAAAATTAACTTAGAAAAACTTTTTTTCAAACTGTTCTCCTTTTGTGAAACATGCATCTATCATAATAATATTTTGCTTGTATATAGCTCAGACCTCTGTACAGAAGCTCAACTATGATTTTTGAAAGATTCACATTATTTTCAGAGTTACAAGCAATTAAATTAATTATCGCCGCCGTTTTTTTTCTTAAAATTTCTCCCCTCTGTTGTGGTAAAACATGGATAAACCCACTTCTAAGTTACATATGTCAAAAATTCTAGTTGATCCTCTATGCAGAGATCTAAGCTATATATAGGCAAAATATTATTATAATAGAAGCATTTTTCACAAAAGGAGAATATTTTGAAAATTGGACATTTTATGTTAATTTTTTGTAAAAAAAAAGTACTTCAATAATTCTTTATTGTAATACTATTCATAAAGCAATTTTATATATTTTTTCCAATCTAAGTGACACTAAATATCATAAATATTATCCATTCATACGCCTTTGCAAAATCACGGTTCCGAACATAGTCGGATACCTTAAAATACTGATCTGTCCCAAAGGACCATACAGGACACCAAATTAATAGATTAATGCTCGAGAGCACGGACATGTTTTTTGCGTGGTCTTGCGATACCGTATCATTTATCTGAGTACATGTAAATACGTGTATGTGTCCGAGTACGAATGAGTAGAAACTTGGATCGTTCGTAACTTGCTGCTTAAACTCTATTCGACTTGATGCCTCGGTGATTTTGAGGGGTTTTTACTACTAGAAACCGCAGATCTTGGTATTATTGGACTATGCATGTTGAGTATTCCAAAGCTCATGATGATTCAATCTTTTCTTTCCCTTTTTATTATACTGTACCTGAAGAATGAATATTATTCTCATATTAGCTTTCCTATACCTAGTGTAACATTTTTGAAGTCTAGCTGTGAAAAAAGGAAGGCATAAATAGAAATTTCTTATTTGTCTTTAACTAAATACGCTAATGTGCAAAAACAAATACATATTGCAATTTTTTCTAAAACGACTGAGCCAATTCAAATAGAATTAAGTATGAAAATACTTAAATGAGATAATGAAAAATAATTGTATTCTCTCATTAATATGATTTATCTTGATGAATGCAGGATTGTTCAAAATGATATTCCAAGATGGCACTTGTGAAGCGCTTAGATCAGGATGTGAAAATTGTAAGCAACAATGCAGTTCTCTCAACGAAATCTCATTTCTGAATAAGAGTAATTTATGGGAAGTCTTTTTTTTTTTTTTGAAAAAAAACCCACTACGCTACTTTTGGTATTATTACTACTTCTGAGTTACTACTGAGCTTAAGAAGGGTTTTTGAGCAGGTGGATGACTGCAATTACCCTGCAAAGATAATCTTAGATATGCTCTTAGGGGTCAAGGCTGAAGATCTGGCTAGCCTTTCCATCTTCTGAATATTCTCACTCTCAAGGTACTCTTCGACCTGCTTTATTCTATGACGACGAATGCAGCACTTCAAACACGAATTGTGTACAAACTGCCGTTACAAACTCCTTTCATCTTTATTCTTCAAGACATCCTAAAAGACTTGATGCTCTGAGTCCTTGTCCAACATCACACCGGTCAAAGTCATCTATCCCCCGCGATCTACCTTCATAGTGTTGAAGGGCTGGTATCAAGTCTCTGGTTCTTGAGAATTAGTGTCCACTTAGAATTAGTGAACTCTCGACACAAGTGGGATGTTGACCATTGATCCCCTGATATGTAGCCGTACCTCATCAAGCTTTTGTATGGCAAATTAGGTACTGCACAGCTCAAAACAAATTTCGAATCATATGGATTTAAAGATATTCTGATTAACTGAAGTAAAACAAAAACCCATAGTCTGAAGCAGGGGTACTCTCAACCTTTTTTCCCACTGGGCCGCATACACATGAAAGGTATTTTACGTGAGTCGCAACATGCGGATAATAGAAAAAACACACTACAAGACCAAAGCAACATTGGAAAAAAGCAAAATTGATCAAAATATTAAAACTCATTTTTATCTATTATTTTAATACTATATTAACTTTTCGATCAAACACACACACACAAATATTTATTTTTATGGATTTTTTACTGAGTTATGGGATACTTTTTGTTTCCTTTCATTCATGACCAAGCCTCCTACTTAGATTCTGCTATTAAAAAACCAAATTGATAGCAAATTGACATATTTGATTGCTTGATTGATAGCATTTCCCGCTAAATTTTTAGTACATTGTTCTCCAGAAACTCAATTTCTTAGTGCAATGGGCCATGACCGGGCCACTCAGAAAAGGCTAACGGCCCACGGGCCGCATTTTGAGTATCACTGGTCTAAAGTGTATTTGAAAACGGAAGAAGAAAATTTCATATACAAATCAACGTTCATGACGTCAAAAACCCGAAAAAGGATATGTGCAGAAATCAGGATTCCGTAGAAGTTCTGTTGTTTTTCTTTCTCAGTGAGTATATTCAAACCGAGGGGAATGCTGTTTTAAAAAAGTGGGAATGGAAAATGTCACAACAACGTGATCTATCGGAAATCATAGCTTGATATATTACCGGAAGGCTGGAATTCAGGCAAACACCAAAGACTGTAGCAGACGCTGTTTAAATGGTAAAAAGAGTAATTGTAAGACTCTGTGTGGAAGAGATTCTAAGAAACAGGGCATGTTTAACATTGGTTAGGGCAAGGGTATCCACGTACTACGACAGAAATAATGACTAATATATTCTGTTAACAACTCGTCGAGTCAGAACAGCGAATGTGATACATATTTAAAGACAATTTCTTTTGGGGACAGGGAGAATGATCTCAAGCCAAACAATTAGATATAGTGTTCATGTAGGAGGTCTATATGCACGTAGGCCAATTGCGTGTGTTCCAATGACAGCAAGACACCGAAGAAAGTTGGCTGCTGAACATCGGTATTAGAGTCAAAGAAATTGAAGTCAATTGGTGTTTATGGACGAGTTCGGATTCAGTATAGATCAGTGTTTCTCAAACTGTGGTGTGTGTCTCTCTAAGGGGGGATTATAATCCTACGTTGGGAACGCGAGCACATCGTCAAAGATAAAATATTTAAAATAATTATCAATTTATTGAAAGGAGGCAAAACAAAATACATTCTGACATATTAAGACGTAAAATAAACGTTCACACTGATATAATATACTTATAAATTTATCATTGTTGCGCAAAGTTTTTCAAAATTAGTTTATCAATACTAAATTAAAGACAAATGTAATAGATAATACTGACTCCCATGGGCTTGTCATATACACAAATATATACAAGGTTTATTACTTATTTTTATCATTTGTTCGATTTGTAATTAATGGTGTATTGTAGCAGTAGCTGTTCAAATTCGTACATCATTCGTAATCATATCTCAATAGTTCATTTCAGAAAATAATAGAACAATATATAAAAAAGCTCTTACTCTCTTGTCAGAATGATGAAGCGACGCAAAGGAAAGCGCAAACCACTCAGCTGAAGGGACACACGATTATTTACAAGACAAACAATACAGACAGAAAAACGTAAGCTTGTAAACAAACGATTGCAGCGCCGCTGCACTAGAGTTACAACAGTAGCGTCAGAGTACATTATTATTGCATTAAATATATTGTTATAGTAAGAGGGTGAGGCGCAATGAAAATTATGACTGAAAATTTGGTCGCAAATTTTGAAATTTTGAGAAGAACTGTTCTAGTGTGATGATACAGACGTGTGTTGGTATGGATTTTTTCACCTTTTTCCTCTTCTTCCCTAATTTTTTCCAGTAGTGTAGAAGGAGAGAAAGTTGAGTAACCATCTCATCATTCTATTGTATCTTGAAATTAATGCGATATAGTAGCCACACCAGCTTGCTATATCTCTTAAATGACTTGTAACCTGTCTTGGGGATATCGATTCAGTCACTTTCTTTATCTGATTCCATAATCTGGGAATCATAATTTGGTATACTTTGAAC
>BMAV01023369.1:206911-252225 GCA_019973955.1 Trichonephila inaurata madagascariensis | reverse complement strand
ATTCACTTTTAAGTAAGAAATCGAAATTATATGAATCTTATAATACTAAATTACATTTCAAAATATTAATGCTGAATATAAAAAATAAAATTCCAACGTTTATTCGATATCCAAGTGCAACCTCGGACTTAGGACAGATAAGTGGAGTTAAAATAGTTGATGGCGCCAACCTTAACCCTATTGCAACTTGGTAAGTTAATCTGGAAATATCTAATTCTGAAAAATTTCAAATTTAAAAAGTTAATACTTAAAAAATTAAACTATTCGCCATCGCATTTTGAAAGATATTATAACATATAAATATGTTAAAATTCTAAAACAATTAAGTGCATAATATAAGTGAACCCTCACACACCAAACATGATGCACCCATCTTTAAAATAGTCATATGGGAAGAAAAAATATTTAAAATCCGGAAGTTCAAATTAAAAACCTGTATATTCACAAATGAAAAGCTTAAATCATCAAAAACTCACCCAAGAGCATCCTATCAATACTTCAAATTAAATGATTTTATTCACAATTTCTGGACAATGTTTCATATTTCCTACATCAATCACCACTCCTATATTGCACATAACTCCCACTAATGCCATGTTAATCCAAATGATCCATATTCTCGTATTAGAGTTTAAATATTTGGTATTAGATGCAAACCAGATTTCATGAAAAAAGTTGTTTGATTGGTCATAAAAATTGATTGGTTCATAAATAACTTTAAAGTGTAGTCGTAAAAATATTGCTCTATGTGTGTACTAAAATGTAACATGTGTGTGTAATGCACATATATTTCACAGCTGAACCACTAACAAGCTGACTTTGTGGAGCTAATGTCGTGTGGTGGATTTGTGCATTTCCTAATGCCCATCTCAGAATCCTTCACATATTTGCCAATTTTATGGGTTTAAAAAGATTTTTTAGAAATATATTTTTGATCTATGTATGTTCTCAAAACGTTGATGGAATAATCACTCTGTATGCAACTAAATATAAATTTCTGGATGTTCTTGAACTTATCAATATTATGTGTAGTTAAATTATTATTTCTTAACAAAAAATTTAAAATTATATTTTTAAATACTAATATATGTTAACAACTGTTGAAGTTCGGTATAGTTGTAACATTAAAGTTAAATGCTTCCCTTTTATCATATATATTGCTATATAATTTGTTATCAATAATATTTAAATCTAAATCTAAAAATTCAACTTTCTTCGAGTTAAAATTTGTCTGTATTAATTTTAGGTATTCCGGATAAAAAATAATGCTAGGTTTAAATTTCCTGTCTCGACCTACATCAATCAAATATTCCATGTATCTTAAAAAGATGCAAGACGGATTATTTCTTCGGTTTGATTCATAGTGGTGTAAATACAGGTTAGCGAGACTATTACTGGCAGGGCCAACCTGAGGCAATCCTTTGATTTGTTTGTAAAAATTGTTATAAAAAAATGAAGTTTTCCTGTATTACAAATTGAATTAGTGTAATGTACTTTTCAACACTAATGTAACTATTGAAACCATATTTCTCATATACATCCAAAAGTACTTGAATAATATCTTCTATTTTAATGGAGTTAAATAGATCTTCGAAATCAAATTCATACGCTCAAAATACCTCTTTTTGCTCAATCTTTTTTGTTACATCATGGCTATTTTTTATAATAGAAGTATCTTTAAATTTATCTCTTGTAATATGTTCTGTAAAATTCTTCCCGATTTAAATATATACGTATTGAACCCATTTGTTGCACTGCGGAATTTGACTGGATTTTTATGAAATTTAGGAGTCAAAAATATATATGGGGATATTTAATTATATTGCTAGAAATACCTAATCGCTTACAAATTGCCAATGATATGTTAATTTCTTACACTCTTTCTGTTGTTAATTATTTTCAATAATGCATATATATATATATATATATATAAATACATTGATGAAAACAATTAAAGAGAGGAACGTTTTTTTTTTCTTTTTTTAAAGAGAAAATAATTTACACTTAAACTTAAATTAGATATGAGATGATAGCTGAACTCTTCACAGACACCTTTTCTCCGGAATGATTTGTGATGTAAGGCAGTGGTGCTTTGATTGACTTTTTGTAGAGTACTCACTAGAGGTAAGCTAAGCTTGTAGCATAAGGACGATTTGAAACAAAGTAACTTAACCCAGTCGTTAATTTTGGACTGTCTGTATTTACCCATCATTAATATGATCTGTCACCATCTTTTGGATGATCCCACAAGATGCCAGGTAGTTATACGAGTCGAGGTAGGCCAATCACCGTCCAATTGCAGCTGGAACTTCGGGGTTTCGAGAAATGTGGTGTCCTCTCCGTGGAAACTGTTCATGGAGACAGGAACAGTAGTTCTCTGACCTGACTTAGGCCACATAATATCAATAACGCTGACTCGAGACCTTTATTTGAGGTTTCTCGATAAAAAGGATAGGTCTGTTACAGCGATATAACGGTCTCATAGCCAATGTAATGCAACAGTAACATCCTCTTCACGGATAAAAGTCACCCAGAAACTTAATGTAGAAGTCCTGTATGCCAGAATCGATGTAGTTTACGTCTCTTTGACTGTACACCACAAAGAAAGATCATCCAGCATGTAGCTGAAAACATCTGTCTTGGGCAGATAATTATTGAGGGAAGGGTTCTTTTCAGTTATGAGTCGTGATTCATTCTGGATAGATCCAGGTTCTTCTTTGGAGATAATCCAAGAGTCGATATCAGCCCTCTAACATTGACGAAAAAGATCAGTATGGTCGAGATGATCTAATGGTCTTAGAAGACATCATGACAGACATACATACCAACCTTCATATGTTCGATAGAGGTATCCTAACAAGTCTGCCTAAAAGGGACGATATCCTTGTAGCCTATATTATACTTTTTTTTAGGATAATGTGAACCACATTTCACCTTTCTGGAAGTCACGCGAAGAGTTCAGTTGGTGGACGAATACCTCCAATTGGACGATATTCAACGATTGCAGTGACCTGTGATGCACCCTGACTTTAATCCAATCGAACATGTATGGTACGTCCTTGAACGCTCAATTACAGATCGAAGACCAGCTTCAACGACCATCGATGAGCGCAATAGCGCCTTGGTTTAAGTGAGAGTGTGGTTGCCATAGTGGTTGATAAGGACACTGGTAAACAGTATGAAACATCAATGCGAGTGTTATGTACTGTTAGAAACGAACACACACCCAATTAGGTATGATTTTCCCGAGCTTACAAGGTGTAGCTCAGCTGCTGTGCTGGATAAGTGACCAGTTTCAATATTTAGGGTGGAGGTTGCGCCCAATTATGTTCTCTCGTATATTGGTCTCGTATTGGATGATATTTTGGCCGGGTTTGGATTTATTTGCTTTGTTAGTTTTATTTTTATCGCAAAAAAAAAATCATTCATCCCTCCTATTATTTTCACCAGTGTATTTATACGCCACTTACAAACTCACTCGTCATGACATCTCCCAAACTATTAGACCAACGGATATAAAATTTGGTAAACATGTTTCTTTTGAGTAAAAGGCGTTCACTAAAAATGAATTTTGAGGGAATCAAGTGGGATTACGAGGGGACCAGAGTAGCTACTAAAAAACATGGACATTTCGGACCTATTAGACATACACACTTGACATATAGCCTAAATGTTGTTTTTATTGAATAGAAATATTCTAAGAATGGGTATTATTGAAATAGACTTCTAAAGAGAGAGTTAAGTGTAGCACAGCTAAAAAAATTCTCGCTTTTGAGTTATTACACATACAGACACTTGGAATTTGGTAAGCACCAAGAATGGGTTTTAAGGAAATGAACACAAATTCTTCAGAAGGTATAGTTTAATAAAATATTACCGTTTTTAAAATATTAGACTTAAAAACTTGAAATTTCGAAAGCATTAAAAATCCTTTAAGTACGAGGTTTTGGCAAAATTTGATTTGAAAGATCAAATCATATTTTCTAGATCTTCAAACTTGAAATTTGGTAGGTATTTCTATGACTGTTGAATATCGTGGTTGGTTAAGGAGGTATTTTAGGTAAACAAATAATTCTTGTTTTTGAACAATTAGTCCTTAAGATTTAAAATGTGGTAAGCGTGTTTCTGTTGTATAAAAAAATTAGCGAGGAACTGGTATCGCAAACATTGATTCCGAAAGTTTGTGAGCTGTAAGAAATAAATAAACTTAAGTTTAAAAATTAAAATTCTGTTCTTTTTAAATCAAAGGAATATATATATATATATATTACAAAATATTTGAAAGATCAGTGGTAACACTTAGATATCAGTAACTTAAAACAGTGTCATACTGAATCATGAAATACTCAGAGAAGCGAGGGGGGTAATGGCTAATATTTACATGTGTGTGTGTGTGTGCATTTATATATGTAATGTAAGAAATTGTATTTGTGTCACATAGATGTTTATTTACTCAATTCTTAGCAGATTTAATGTTTTGACTAAAAAATGGTAGCTAATTAAGTATTTTAAAATAAACTTCTTTGATGGATTTAATATCAATTATTATATGGGTTAAATTTCTCACAAAACAAAATTGTTGACAATAAATAAAGTGTGAAGTTTTCACATCCTAAAAATAATTCAATGAATAAGAAAGAATTAAAAAAAAATCCCCGTAGTAAATTTCCTCTTAATTAAATTTATCAATATTCATCAATTGATTATCAATTGATTCATCAACTCTATCTTTAAAAAAAGCTGCATACATGTCATAAAAAATGTGTGCAGACCAAAAAAAATAGTTGTAAAAACCAACAGAGTAATATTCACGGAAAAATAATTAAAACAAATTCACTATGATGGATTCTTCATTATGTATTAAAAAAAAACTCCAAGTACATTTTTAATAACGATGTTAAGGTTACAGTTAAAGTGAGAATTTACTGGAAAGAAGAAATTGATTGGAAAATTCTTAAAGTATTCATATATATTTTTATTCTTTTGGAAGGCAAAAAAGTGGAAGACTAAAAAAATGCTAAATTTCGGACTTAATTATCTGAAAAAAACTGGAAGTTAGTTTTTAATTAACCTCAATTTCCTGTTGATTTTTTTACTATAAGTTTTTTTTTACTGTGATTCATCCATTTTCTAATTCAGAAGCAATTTAATGCATTAAATTTCATTTAAATCTGAATTGTATTCATGATTTTTCTGTAAGAATTTTCTAAGAAACAAATAAAATGTTATGTAGTATATGGCTAATTATTATATTCCCAAAACCATATTTCTTAAAAGTTAGTTGCTTGTTCTCATTGCAATACATATACAAGAACAAAGCAGTAAAACAAACATTACAAAGCTCAAACTTAAGTTGTTATGCTAGAAATGCATTCTTAAATTAAAACGTATTCGTATATTTTAAAATTATTGTTCATTTAAATGTTCTGAAAATGAAATGCGATCTAACAATTTTGTGTTTGAATTATGTACTTTCTTTTTTCTGCAACACTTTTATATACAAAGAAAACTAGTATAAGTACTGTAAGAGACATACAGGTATTTTGTAAATAGAATATAAAATAATAATGCTCTAAAAATGCAATAGAATATTAAAACAAATATGATAAATTTTAAATGCATGTGATTAATAAAATGAGGTATTATAAGTAAATCACTACATATATGTATGATAAGAATACTTTTGAAAAGAATTTTCCAAAATTCATTAAATGTTATTTTTATCCACAATGATGCATTTATTTTACCTAAATTATTTGATATGATGATTATATGTTTATGATTGTAGATAAATTTGACATTGAAATTAGACGAATTTCTTTATTTTTCGATGAAAATATTCTTCTTATTTAGCTTTATATTATGAATACAAATCTGTACTTCAGATCGTATCAAGTTCACAAAAGAAAAATGTATTTTACGAAATAGCTTCAGTAATTTTTTTATGAGTTGATATCTTTCATGTTTTCTCCTGAGAAGACAATTACAGTATACACGAAAGAAAAGTATATATATATCAAGTTTCTCTGATTAATATATAAATCAACATCGCTTTTAAAAGGAGTCTGGTATAAAGAATATCTATTTTTTGACTTATTGGATGATAGTATCTGTACAAAAACATAAAGTAAGATATATCCTATTATGTGGTTTATTATTGGAACAAAGTATCTGGGGAAGATATTTTTATGGTATCTTAAATTTTTCCAGAATGGGCAATAAGCGCTTTGAAAGGAATCCAGGAAGTTTCACCAATGTATTATTTCTCCAAGTCGGAGACTACCCCTAAATGATGGTTTTTTTTTGTTTTTTTTTTTGCAACTATTGCACATTTAAGTTATCTGACTACCCTAAAATTGTGAATTTCGTCAAAAATTGACAATATTTTTTTATAATTTTATTTTATAGATCATCTTATTAGCTTTATAAAAAAAACCAAGTTTATTATTTTCTATTCACTAGAACCAAAACTGCAAGTGTAACTAAAAGCAGATGCTACTTTAAGTAACATGTCATACTTTTAAATGCGTTTTACTCGAAATGTGTTTTTCTGAAAATGCTGAAACGGGGACAAGAACTGCCCCAAAAGTTTTTAAAATAATTAGCTGAAATTGTTTGTGTATGTTCAGTATAATAGTAGAAGTATTTTAACCTTCAGATTTATCAATAATTGTTTTATAATACAAAATTTACAGTCCCTTATGTGAATGCAATCACAGTTTCTTTCAGCAGTTTCATATAATAACTAAGATAAAGTCCTCTAGTTTTTGTAAAAATTAAAATATCTCTTATCCTGAAGGATGTTTCAAAAAAGAATAGCAAAGTAATACATCACAAAATTGAAAAATTGAGAATTTGTTCATTTACTATTTTGTACAGAGTACCCCTTTTATGTAATTTTTTGTTAATTTTTACCCATTTTTTCCCCGTTTTAATAATAATAATTTATTTTTCTCTTCTTAATTTTAGCCTTTTTTTTTCTTAAAATGTACTAAATAAATCTAAAAACCACAAAAAAAATCTCCATATCTCCATCTTTTTCTTACAAAAAAGCAGCTGTCGGAGGCTGTCGAACACCTTAAGAATAAAGTAATGCTCTGAATTGTTTTTTAAAGTATCTCTCTCTCTCTCTCTCTCCCTTTTATGTACAACTCTTAGTTTCAAAAAAATTCAATTAAAGCAATATTTTTCTAAATAAAACTTCGTTGTATAATATTTTTATAAGTTTAATTTATTATAATTACTTCAAGAAAATTATAAAATACTTAGGCTGAATTATCCAGTATTTCTATAGTAAAGTTATTAAATTACGTTACTGCACATACCTTAAATGGTTATTGAATGTTTTATTTTTATAATAATGTTTCCTTAGAATAATCTACTTACATAAATTGTGATTAAATTATTAATATTTTTATTAAATAACACATAATCCAATCAGAGAAACTTCCTCAAAAAAGTAAGCTGGATTTTCCACTTCTTACAAAAATACAATCTAATTTCGTTGAATTTTTCTATTTCTATTTCAAGCATGTAATAAGTTAATGTTTTGTACTGTTGCTAAGTATTGCTTGGAGAAAAAAACCAACGACTCCAATTAATTGAATAATAACAGATTTATTAATGGAAAAGAATTAAAAAAATTCTGCACAAAAACAAATTGACGTTACACAAAGATGTGATGAAGCCGGTCTCTTCCCCCTAATTGTTAAGATTGGTGCCGACCGACATAAGAAAATTCCAGACGTTTCCCTAATTGCTGGGAAAGAATTTTGCAAGTGGGTGGTCAGAACTACTGCCCCTTTTTCCCTGGCTGTCCCGACCGTCTAAAAGAGACGCCGTAACATTGTACTTTCGTTTTCTCACGATTCGATGACGACAGCGCGCCTGAGAACTTCCAATATAGGCTGAGACAGACTCCCGATAGGTTGCCTACGAACTAGAGATCATATAGGCCCCGACATAAGCGGCCTATGAACAAAAGAAAAAGAAGGAATTAGGAGGTGAGGGATCGTGAGAGACGAGAGGTATATAAGAAGAGCGAGGGAGTACGAAAAGACTGGATATGAGGAAACCGTTTTGGAAGCCCCTCCAACGAGAGAATTGATCAGGGAGCCGGTGTGGTCCCTTCAGCGATAGAGAAAAACGATAGTGAGTCCGCGAAGTACGGCGAACTCCAAACTATCGAGACTGGACTTTAGGGAACTGACGGGGCCCCTATAGTTATAAAGAAAGCGATACTGGATCCGCTACTTCAGGCGGATTCTGAACCAGAGAAACTTTACGTGAGGGAACCCGATTGGAGGCCCCTCTAGCTAAAGACTTGTGATACAGCTATACCTGAGTCCGCGAAGTAAAGCGGATTTTGGAACGGTGAAAATTGCGAAGGAGCAACTGCACGGTGGATTTGGAGCCAGCGAACTCACCCAATCTCGGTGTAGAATTACCGAGAGTGAACCCTTTTTACATATCCTATGTATATAACTTTTCTCTAGAGTGTCAATTTATGACATTATTTTATGTGAGAGATATGAGGCATTGCAGCAAAAGAGACTCGAAACTTGTGGACCCTTTTGCAAATTAATTGTGATAGAATATTTTTTTTTTATCATTTTCTTACTGAGAAATAAATAGTTTATCCCAGAGCTGTGTGAAGTCATTACACAGAAATATTAAAACAGATTACCTGCAGTGAGTGATGGAAAAACGCACCCGTTGTGAACAATCTTTGCAGCGCTTCAGAAACATTTCTCCAGAACAGTTCCACTTACAGGAAAATTCTGCACAAAAACAAATTGAAGTTACACAAAGAAATATTAAAACAGATTATTTGCAGTGATGGAAAAACGCACCCGTTGTGAACAATCTTTGCAGAGCTTCAGTAATGTTTCTCCAGAAGAGTTCCACTTGCAGGAAAATTTTGCACAAAAACAAATTGACGTTACACAAAGAAATATTAAAACAAATTATTTGCAGTGATGGAAAAACGCACCCGTTGTGAACAATCTTTGTAGCGCTTCAGTAATGTTTCTCCAGAAGAGTTCCACTTGCAGGAAATCTGACAGATAAAGTCTCTATCTTATCACAGACAGCAACGCACAAGTAAATTCTGAATTCGATTTGTAGTTGAATAGTTGCGAAATTCCTGTTTCTCGCAGGAAAACTCAATCTTCTATCATTATGGGTTTTTAGTGTTCTTGGTTTTAGCTTTTCCTCATTATCCCAGTACTGCGTTAGAAATATGAGTTTCAAATCCTTTTTACTTTGATGAAAAGTGCATTTAAGTTGAATGGGCCGTGAGCAGAAACACTGCGACTGACTTGATTCGTGTTCGGAAAACGGCTAGCGCAGGGGACCTGAAAATTCCGTGAGAAACTTCTTTCTCAGGGGGTTCATTCATGTGATGGCCTATTTTTTAAGCATTATTTCGGAATTTTATTTTTGATGACCAGTAAAAACATAAAACTTTAAGTTTATTATTGTTCATTTATTTGTATTTTAAGAGTATGTATATAAGTGTTTAGCCATACATATTCAATAGAACGTAAGTTATAGCGCTGTGAACACACCCGCCTCGTTAAAATGGACGCTCTCATCCTTCACGATTCCAACTGATCGGCTTACCTGAAATAAAATAAAAAAATTAACGGCGTTTTAATCTATAAACTTAAAGGCACAGAACGGACTATACTTAATTGAAAGTAAGAAATAAATATAGAGTGCGACCTAATAGTGTAAGAATTGAAAAAAGCATACCTCCAATCAACAAAAATTCAGTCTTCTTTTGTATCTATAACGTGCACGTAATCTCCCTGCGGGTCGACTTTTCAAAAACCCTTCTTCATGGTTGATTTCTACTCAGAAAAAGTAATATATATATATTCAAGTAGATATCTTATTAAATAGTAAATTTAACATTTTGGATATGCTGGCTGGGTGGTGTAGTTTGTTTGGCAATGGCCTTGTATGTCCAAGTTTGCGTGTTCGCCCCTGGCTCAAGTTAGTGGATTTTCATGATGCAAAAAACCGGAAGAGTCTACGCCGTATGCTCGTGCTGTATGTTAAATATCCTTTGAGTGTCTGTTTTGCTTGGGTGCGTTTTCACAAAATTAAATTTCTGGTACGATTTCACATTCTTAGAGTTTTGTTTCCTTCTTCTGCGAAGGAAACTGGATGTCAAAATCACTTGCGGCAATTGGAATACCATCCATTAGGTGTCGCGCCAAAAAGAGATTCCAGCTCCTGGGAAATGTGCAAGGTTTGCAATATTAAAAAATCCAATCCACGGCCTCAATTGAAATATAAAGAAATATTTTGGATATTCAAATCAAGGTAAAAAAAATAAATAACAAATTAACAAGTCAAAGTTATACTTATGATTTAAAATGCAAAGAAAGTTTTCAATGCCTGTCCAATAAGGATGTTACGTAAAAATGCTCTAAAACTGTGAATGCTAATGTTAAATGTACTATGAAATTAATTGTGTAGGCAAAAGCTTTATTTCTACAAAAAAATGTGCTAAAAAAATTACACGACGGACATCTTTTCAGATTGGGACACGTAGTCAACACAAAGTACACAATTCAATGTGCGTTTTTAACAACGCAGACAAAAATCATCGCAAAAATGCGTGTAGCATTTTTGCTGAGCCTATAACGGATCATACAAAATACATCGATTGAATATGAGTCTCAATTATTTGAATCAATAAATGTAACCAAATACCGACTTTATCTTTAAAATGATGCATTCCTCATAATATTTTTTTTTTTAATTTTTTGCCCAGATATTAATGACAATGCTGATCGGATAATTCCACATCTAATTCAACTAATGGAACCATGGATTCTTCCTTACACACACACATTTTTTATGTACAGTCTTCTCTAGAACATTAATTAAAATTGTATTGCTCTGATTCTAATGAAAGCCCCATAATTGGGTGTAAGTATCAATACACTTAACCAACTCAAGCATAGTTAGGTCTAAAGTACCACCTTCTTTTAATAATTTCATGATTTTAGTGATAGTTGGATGTAAATCACAAATGTCACCAAAGATCACCTTATATTTTTAAAATATCGCATTCTTTATAACACTTATTTTTAAGACTTATTTTATTGCCCAGATACTAAATGCAGAGCTGATTGGATAAAATCCACATTTAATTTAACCAATGGAACCCTAGATTGCTTTACATTTCTTAAGTACCGCCTTCTTTATAACAAAAATTAAATTTCATTGCTCAAATTAAAATGTAACCTCTTATTGGATGAAAGTCTTAGTAAATTGAACCAATGTAGGAATAGTTAATATTTTCCTCTTCAAGTACCGCCTTCTTTATTGCTCAAATTCTGATGACAGAGGTGATTGGATGTAATCCGTAACTAATTTAACCAATGTAATCGTAGTTTGGCCTTTGCAGTAAAAGTTCCACCCGTTTTACAGGATTTAATGATTTTATTGCTGAAAAATTGCACAACAAAGCATTGATTGGATGCAAATTCAATTATTTTATTCTATATCATCGTAAATTGGTTTTATTTTAAAAGGACCGCTTTCCTTACTTATTTAAATTTAATTGCTCTGATTCTAAAGAAAGCTCTGATTGGCCAGAAGTTGCGATAAATTTAACCAATTGTTCGGCCTCTATTTTTAAAGTACCATCTTCTCTTAGACGATCTTTTAATTTTATTGTTCAGATTGAAGTCAAAATTCTCATTGGACGTAAGACACAATTATTCTAACCAATATCATCAAAGATCCACTTTTATTTTTTAATCTACCACCTTCATTGTGGCAATAATGAAATTTTATTGGTCTGTTCTATTCAAAGCACTGTTGGAAATACACGGTACAATTAATTTAACCAATGTAATTAGAGTTCGACTTTCAAACTTTAAGTACCGCCTTCTTTCAAGAAGTTACTAATTTATTTGCCAGATTCTAATAACTGTGACCGCAGGATGTGCGTCATAACCTTTTTTCAAAATTTTGCTTTTTTTCACGTCCTGCAAACTCAGGGTTTGGGCCTCAAGCCGAAATACGTACTTAGTGTCAGTAAAGCTTTGGGGGCTGCGGTGGTGCGCATTACACCACCGGGGGGATGCTTATCAGCGACACTGGGGATGTGGATCGATGTTTAAAAGGCGTCTCAAAAATGATTATTGCGAAATTTGCTTTACGAAAATATCTAATATGTGTACTATTACGTAAGACATGGGAGTGTTTAAACTTAAGTCAATTGAATAATAGACTTTCAATTTAGAAAAACAGAACAATGGTGTATTGACTAGACGAGAGCAATAACGAGGTGGGCGAGCTACGAGAAGACTTTAACCCTTTATCTGTCGACGATACCTATAAGTTCCACTCCCTATAAAATTGCATAGAATAACCATTTTTACGAATACTCTGACGATACTTACAAGGAATATTCTTTTAAGGTATCCGACTACGTTCGGAACCGTGATTTTAAAAAAGTGCATAAAGGGATAATTTTCATGATATTTAGTGTCACTTAGATTAGAATACACGTATAAAACTGTTTTTAAGGACTGTTAACTGTTTTTATTAACTGTTTAAGGACAAAAAGTATTTAAATACAGTATTTTAACAAAAAATTAACTTAGACTAACCTTTTTTCAAAATGTTCTCCTTTTGTGAAAAATGATTCTATTATAATAATATTTTGCCTGCACATAGCTCAGACCTCTGTACAGACTCCACTATGATTTTTGAAAAATTCACATTATTTTCAGAGATACAACCCATTGAAATAATTATCGGCGGTTTTTTTTCTTAAAATTTCTCCCCTCTGTTGTCGTAAAACATGAATAAACCCACTTCTAACTTATATATTTCAAAAATTCGAGTTGAGCCTCTGTACAGAGGTCAGAGCTATATACCGGTAAAATATTATTAAAATAGAAGTATTTTTCACAAAAGGAGACTATTCCGAAAATGGGTTATTCTATGTTCATTTTTTGTCAAAATATTGTACTTAAATAATTTTTTATTGTAATACTATTCTTAAAACAATTTTCTATACATTTTCTAAACTAAGTGGCACTAAATATCATAAATATTATCCATTTATACGCTTTTGCAAAAAAAAAAAAATCACGGTTCTTAACGTAGTCGGATACCTTAAATCCACACTTCCAAGATATATGGCAGCTCGGGTTTTTTGTGATAAGCATTTTAGAGGGGAAGGCGAATAGTTTTCTAGCAGAAATTGCTTTTTCAGCTGATGACGTTTTCAGCGGATTGCGAAGATTGTCATTTTTGCCCCCAAAAAAATAGTTAATGCAAAAGGTAAGTTTCTTATTTATTTATTTTTTTGTGTGTGTGTTAATGAAGACCTTAGAAAACGATTTGACTATTCATTTTAAGTGAACAGTGTACATTTTTAATTTTGCAGTTGAATATCTTTAATTAATTTATTAGCTCTAACGGATTAAATTTCCCAAAGTTGAGTATTTTGATTATGCATATCCCTTAATTTCCAATATATTAATTTAAAAAAGATATTGCATGAAAAAAATTGCAGTAAATCATAATGCGGTAGATAAATGGTTAATGAATTGTTTTAAATCAAAGAATTAAAGCAATAGATGAAATATATAATTTTTAAGATTATTGGAATTTATAAGGTTTTAATATTTTTTCACATTATCTAGATTTTTTATAAAGCGAACGTATTTCTAATCAAGCATAAAAAAGTGCAAATCTTTACCCAACTTCATCAACAATCCCGGAAAAACGTTTCAATAACGTTTTTTTTTTCTCTGTTACAACATGCCTTCAAGTTTTAATCAATCTGTTCTTTCGTGATATTTCTACTCTTTTTTTTTCTTTAAAAAAAAAGTGCCAGATTGGTTGCCAAAAAAGTGCTATAAAAAAGAAATATTGGCTTTTTCACTAAATCAGTTAGAAAAATACTCTTGCCTAATGAAATACTTTTTTTTTACTATACCATTAGGGGAGAATGTCTCAAGATTTACTTTTGTTAATGACGTTAGGGCTTGGGTTAAAATGAGAAATTATTAAAAAAATAATAATTAATCGAAATACTCAAAGAAATGTGTGTATATCTGTTTACTTTAGCTTGTAACGGACAAATGAAAACTTTAGGGAATAAAAAAAGACTGAAGTTTTGCACTTAATTGTTTGAAACGAATCAGAAAGAAGGAAATTTGGATTGATTTTTTAATTAACGTCATTTTTTTTGCGTAGCATTCTTTTTTTGTTTGCTTTGCACTGACATTTCCATTCATATCTGGTTCTTATAAGAACAATTAAACTCAGCATACAATTCTTACTTAAGTAATTATTTCCCCGATAAAATATTTTAAGTTAAAAGAAAATAAAAAATTTCCAATATTAAGCTAAATAATTTAACAAATTGCTTCCCTTTTTTTTCTTTTTTCATTTTTCTGACAAGACACATTGAAGAAAAAGATAAACATGTGTTCTAGGTTATTACAGATGTGTAATAGTAATGATTTTTTTGAAAATATGTGAAACAGTAATTTGAGGGGGAAATTACAGTTAACTTTTTTTAAAGATATACATCTTTAAGCTGTCTTCGTCTAATGTTAAAGAATACGAAACGAATTCAGAATATTTTTCAGATATAAAATACCCCAGCATTATCCTGTAGAGAATTACTTATTTTATCATATTACTACTTTTTATCCGAGTTGGCACATTTTTTCTTTTATAAAATGTGTTTCGCATTTTTTCTTCTATTCCTTAATGCTAAATGAGCTATCCATTTATATGTTAAAAAGAAAAATTGATTACTTACGGAATATTTTGAATTTTTAAGGGCAGTACGTTATAAGCAAATGTATGAGCTACAATGATATAGATTTTTAAGAAAATAGAGGCATTTTTCTGTCCGAAAATGTGCTCCACGTTTAGATCAAGCTCTTGTACATATGGCGAAATCAGTTTAAGCAAATATTTAGTCTACTTGAAATTAAATTAGATTATTGAGCCTTTATAATGGTAAGAATAAATCAAAATCACATTAGCTTCACATGAAGTATACTGAAATTGAACTCATGACTTTTAACACCTTGAAGCACACTTATTTTCAAAAAACCAACCAGAAAACAAAACATTTTTTTTTACTTAAGAAATTAATTTTAGAACCCTATTTTGGCAACAACAACAAAAAAAAAAAATAACAAAAATAAAGATTTAGTCAAAATATTTATTTGGATTTTGGATATTGTTTCACATTACGGCAAGCGCTGAATATCACAATCTTGCACGTACATAGACTTTTATTTTCTTTCTTTTCAAAAAGCTCAACTCAAAACTCAAACTCAGTAGCGCAACAGCTTATGAGGGACAGGGCCTACTGTGCCCATCCCAGTATACGTGACCGTTGGTGCTGAGGGCCATTAGCAAATGTCCCGATCAGGTGGTCAGTCTGAAGCGTGACCCCAAGTGTTTAAGTCCTCAAGCAAGCTTGGTACTCATTTATCGACCCACTGCAGTAGGGATGAAAGGCTGAGTTTCAAATATCTGTCTCGTAAAAAACTTTTATATTAGTAAAGATATTTATTTAAACTTTTTCAACACAAATTATAACAATAGTAGTACATATATATAAAAAAAAACATAATGCAATTGTTGTTTTGTTTTTTTCGCCTCATATATTTGGAAGCAAAGAGCAGCATATAGCCTAACATTGCAATTATTATACGTAAAGGGGCTCTTTTCTTTTTCCCTTTACTGTCCATTTTCGCCCAACTAACATATCAGTATTTTTCAGGAGCTTCATTTTTTTAATGTTAGTGTAGAAAAAGTAGGATAATGACGTTTCATTAGTCGTAGTATTCCAAATAGAGTTGGTCTATCCAATTTTTTCTATTATATTTGTATCACTATGATAATTTTTTGTACAAGTCTTGCTACTAATTTGCTTCAAAAATCAAATTTCTTCACCTCAATTTTGTATGCAAAACACCTACACATTTAACATATGAAATCATATTTTCTTATGATACGTATATATGTTACTATGAATATCTAAATTTACTTTAAACTTTATCTACATGTCAGTGGAGATGGCCATCAAATTCATCCACACGAAAATGTTACAAGTCTGAAGCAAAATGTATCGAAATAGAAGAGAAAGAAAGAGAAAAAAATGTATCGATATAAAAAAACTTACGAAGTAGAAAAGATTGGAAACTATAAATACTTTTTTGCATTTAACATATACAAGTGAAAAGGGGGCTTTAATGTTTGCACATAGTAAATAATTGCCAAGTTTACACTTCCCCCGGATTTGGCATTCCTTTCCACTGTGTTGTGAAACAAACAACTTTAGAGTATATTTGCAATGGTGGATGAATGCTAAGTTAAACCATGTTCTGGTTGTTTATCCAACCTTGGATGATAACTAATCCATAGAAGTAGAGATTAAGTAGTAATCTGCCATACTATAAAAGAAGTTTTGTAACGGGTCTATCCACGAAACTTCTATTAATCCTTTTCGGTAAAATTATTCTTCTTAACTGTAAGTTCTGCTGAATACCTTTCTCAGGGAAGGAGACGAGATTTAGGTAAATGAATATTTCTATTTAAGCGTTGGCATTAGAGTACGCGATGATGGTCGATGGTTGATAGTTGGCGATTAAAAGTTGATTAAATTACGAACAAGATTACGACTGTGGAGGTGATATAGTTAAGCAAGCTATTTAAAGAGAATTCAAGCGTAGGAGTCACACAAGAACGCTTCAGAATCAGTTAAATTCGTTTATTTATATGTTGGATGAAAACTAAGCCTATGCGGTTGCTCTCTTCCGTGTTTTTTATTGAGTGCATTCCGTATCTTTAATGGTTTTGATTGTGTAAGGGAAGATAGTAATAAAATTGTGTTTAAAAGTTACTATATCTGATCTTTGCTTGAACCCCTAAACACGAACAATCCTTGAGTTGTTATGGTTTAACCAAAAATACAAAACATAAATCGCAACCTCAAAATTTTGACATCTTCTCCACACCCGTTTGCGTATGTGCGTAATTCAGAAGAAGACGAAATGGCCCTGTGTTCACTCCACCATTCAAATAAATGAATTACAACCTTAATTTGTAAATCAATATTAGTTTTTTAAAGTATTGATATAGATCTCGATTTACAGGATCTAGATTTAGTAGAGACTTAAGAAGATGAGAATAGCTGAAATCTGTTTTAGGAGCTCCGTATCAGAAGCATACATCACCACCAAGTAAAAGGTTCTCTAGTTTCTGTTTTTAAAAACCGATTTCAAATTGTTAGCCATTGACGGGGTATGATTGATTGATCTTTTTATCATTTTAGTAACTGCATCGGGTCAGGGGCTTAGAAGTAGCGTTTCCGCCTCGTAAGCCCAAAGTTGAGTGTTCGATCCCGGATGAAGTCAATAGATTTTCTGGATGCGAACATCGTAGGCACACATGACATTTGATTATGCGGCATGTAAAAAATCCCTTGAGTATGAGTTTAATCTGGTACTCTAGGCCAAATTAAATCGCGGCAATCTTCAGAATACGACCAGAGCTTGAATAGAATAGATTATCAAGCATCAGAAATTTGGTAGCGGGAATCGTTGCCAAATGGTGCCAGCACTGAAATGACTTTCACGCTTGTAGACTTTCCCAGCTGAAAGAAATGTTTTTAATTGTAATGTTTGCACTTTTTTTCAGGTTTGACAAGAAGCAACATATTTCTTTTCTTAGTTTTGTGAAACAAACAAAATTAGAGTATATTTGCGCTGGTGGATGAAAACAAAATTGAAACAAATTCTTGCTGTTTATCTAATTTTAGATGGTATCCAATCCACAAGCGTAGAGAGTACGCGGTGATAATATAGGTTTGACCAAAAAATACTTAGAGCTCAATTTTCAATTTTCCACACTCTCTCCACACCCAACTCTCTATGCGTGTAAATCGGAAGGTCGTGTCTATCTCTATGTCGGAATCTCTATGTCGTATTCCTCACTCTACCATTCAAACAAGTTAGTTATGGACATTTATAAATAAATGTTAAATACTTAAATCATTGATATATGAGAAATTTTATATTTAGAACCTGAGTTTAGACGAAACTTAAGATGATGGAAATAATTGAGATCTTTTAAAATCCAAAGAGCTCCGTATCATAAGCAAACAATGACTGCATTGTGAAAGAATAACGAATGTGTAGATAAATTTGTTTTAAATTAATTTTTAATATTTTTTATATTATTTACAGTCATATAATAAGTTATTAGTAAATATTAACATTAAAAGAAAATTACTTCACTCGGAAAAAAAATATACTCTATAAAAGTATAAGAAATTGTGCCATTATATGCACCATTGTTTTTCAAATTAAAACTAAAAAGTAGTCAAAATGACTTCCTTGGGCATTCTAGTGTTAAGAATTAATTTGGAATCCATTTGATGCTGCAAACTGCTTTGAATTTTTTTTTAGTAATTTATTATATGTGCATCATTTTTATATATATTTCATTTAAATAAAAATAGTCAATCATTTTATCGCGTTGTTATGTCGGCATTTTAATAATCAATCCACACAAAGAAAAAACAAATGAGGAAATAAATAACAAACGAAAGTATGAACATGCCGTTAGTTTTGAAAGATGACCTTCGACAAAAAAAATTTAATTCCATACAATAAAAAGTGAACATAACAAACATTTTGATATTTCTTTGAAATAGGAAATATTTGTGTAAAATATAAATGACCTCTGAAACACAGATGAGAATTTTTTTTTATTGTAATTCTTTTCGGATTCAAAACTTAACGCAAAAAGTTAAATTAGTAAGAATTTGGTATATCTGTTAGGAAATTTATTTTAGTTGGTACTAGAAGCCATCTGATACTCAACAATGTTAATTTTATCCACAATATTTATGAAAATTATTCATAAAACAATTCAACATTATTTGTGTTTTATTTATTCTTTTCTCTAATCAATGGCGATTTCTCTGTAAATTTCTAAAAGCCTCTGAATATTAACATCAGAATAAAATAAATTTAAACTATAAATCCTGTTTCCGCAAACTCAAGATAAACCATTATAATTTGATTTCAGCTCATTGCTCAAATTCTTCAATAAAAACGTCGCAGAACTTTGCACAGGTTATATATCTAAAATCTCGATTAACCACCGAAACCCATCTCACCTTATTATACCACCAAATCCCCAAATAAATCAACTGTAGAAAAGGCTTTCAAACGCGACGAAAGTCTTCATAAACCAATTTCTCATAGATTTATGGGTTTTGCTTGCCGCAAAGCGAAGATCAAGCATACACAGGCCCTTTCTCTCTATTTCTCGCATAAATCAACGCTTTCATGTCGTATTCTTTATAGGAAAATGAGAAGTTTTATATAATACAGGCCCATGTGAAAGAGATTGTAGTTAAAAAGGCTTAAGCAGCTAAGAAGACGCTTTGAAAACGGAATTCATCAATTTGGGTGAAACACTTTCAAATTGTGAACAGAACAGACGAAAGTATCTCTGAACGAGAATTGAGAAAACATTCTACTTTTTCAAATAGAGTATTATATGACATGGGGAAAATAATAGATGCATCATTGCTCGTACGGCAGCGTTTCTCAAACTGTGGGGCGTGATATGCCTATGTGGGGGGCGCGACCATATCGATAAGTCTAAAATAAAAGATTTAAAACAAGTATTAATTTACTGAACGAAAGCAAATTAAAGTACATTCTGACATAATAAAAATTAAATACATATTTTTTTACTGATATAATAAACTTAATAATATATCAGTAGTACTGCAGAATGATTTTGATAATAACTTTATTAATACATTTAAAGCAAGTTAAGGTATCCGACTGCGTTCGGAACCATGATTTTGCAAAAGCGTATAAATAGATAATATTTATGATATTTAGTGTCACTTAGATCAGAAAATGTATATAAAATTGTCTTAAGAATATTATTACAATAAAAAATTACTTAAGTGTAATATTTTGACAAAAACTGAACACAGAATGACCCATTTTCAAAATATTCTCCTTTTGTGAAAGATGCTTCTATTATAATAATATTGAACCTGTATATAGCTCAGACCTCTCTACAGAGACTCAACTAGAATTTTTGAAATATATAATTTAGAAGTGGGTTTATCCATATTTTACGACAACAGAGGGGAGCAATTTTAAGAAAAAAACCGCCAATAATTATTTTAATTGGTAATAACTCTGAAAATAATATGAATTTTTCAAAAATCATAGTTGAGCCTCTGTACAGAGGTCTGAGCAACGTACAGGCAAAATATTATAATAGAAGCATTTTTCACAAATTGAGAACATTTTGAAAATGGGTCATTCTATGTTCATTTTTTGTCAAAATAGTGTACTTATATAATTTTTTATTGTAATAATATCTTTAAAACAATTTTATATACATTTTCAATCTAAGTGACATTAAATATCATGAACACTATCCATTTATGAGCTTTTTTTAAAATCATGGTTCCGAACGTAGTCTCGGACACCTTAAATAATTACAAGTGCCTTCCATGAACTTGTCATAAACATACTTTAATACTTATCTTGATAATTTTTATGGTTTATAACTAAAGTCGTATTGTAACTTTGCGTGAAAGTACATTTTTATTGCCTTCAATACATTGTTATTGTAGAAGGGGGGGGGGCCGGGGAAAACTGTGATTGAAAATTTGGTCGCACATACTGAAAGTTTGAGGAGCACTGTTGTAGGGTTTGTATCACATGAACAAATGCAGTTTTCGTTTATTGAGATACATTTAAAATATCATATAAAGTTTAGACAATAATGAATGGTATCCTTAAAAATATATTGTTTTTAACTTACTGAAAGATCATAATTAAAGTTCCACTTTCAAAATTCTGCGAAAAAAGAACGACTGCAGAAAATGAATTTTAATTTAAACTGAATAAAACTTTGAGAATGGGGAAATGGTATGGAATAAGAAAAGAAAATCATTGACATTTTTATTGTTGCTTTTTATGTGGTTGTTGGTTCAAGGGCAATTAAAAGCCAGTTTTCACCATCCAAAGCGGTACGATCTTGTCGTGATGGATTGACTTTTCATTCGCTCGTCTTGCCACGTTGGATGGGCTTGAATGACATTTTTTTTTCCATCAGCAAAACCAAAATAATCATGCACATTAAGCACTTCCGTTATTTTAATATGCACCATGTCAAAGCACAATCGTAGTTCAATTCACAATGCGACTTGTAACTGAATCCACTTTCGTTACGCACGTCTGCGAATGAATGTCTGCGTCAAGACTTGGAAAAGAATTTTTTTTCCGTCAGAAAAATCAAAATAATCATGCACATTGAACACTGCCCTTGCCATTTTTTTTTTTGCTTATCAGCCCCATTTAAGATCGATACTTAACCCGCGGTCACTCGCACCTGTTTTTGCTACCGTCGTTACTAGCGGGGTGTAGAGGACACCCCAAACTTTTAACACGTGTATTTAATTATGAAAATAAAATTAAGTCATTATGATACATATTTATAAAGTACAAGATGTTTTTTGTATTATATAAATAAAATTATTAAATTTATTGCATACAAATGAGACTAACATTAATTTAAACTAAACATACAAAATTTTCATTTTAAAACACATAATTTTATATTTTTTCATAAACCAGTATAAAACGTATATACCAGTAATAAATATACTTTATAATAAATGAGATAATGATAGTAGAAAAATAATATTTTAATCCTTTTCCAAATATTCAGAGCAGACTGTATACAAATGCTCAACTTCTCGCGGGAGTTCTCAGATAAATTTTGAAGGTCATTACATTCCAATCGTTCGAGAAAAATGACCTAAAATGTGCAGCAGCTACAGAAAAAATCGTGGTTCTGAGCATTCTTTTTAGAATCCTGAGAGGATTTTCTTGTTGCTGGGGTGTACAGAACACCAGACGTCAGGCGTCTACTTTACGAAAATATCTAATAGGGTTAATATTATCTAAGACATAGTAGTGTTTAAATTCTTAAAATGCAAATCAAAAACTTTCAATTGAATAACAACCTTACTATTTAGAAAAACAAACTAAAGAAACGAAGTTATTTTTGTGTCTATCTGCAATTTTATTAATATTTTACTTTTTACTTTTTTACAGGTAGATGCGTTCATAACGTCAACTATTAGTATTAGTCAAAATATGAACAGTTATCTAAAGGGGTGGCACATTAGGCCTTTGCACGCACGCAGCCGATACCCTGGGATCGGTCCTGCCAATAAATTCACAATTTTATATACATATGGATTTTTAACAGATTACGTTCTCATTTGTAAAGTAATTGAACAATAAGAGAATTATTAATTCCTTGAGCAAATGCAAAAAGAAGGATTCTCGAAAAATTTCTTTCTTAAATACACAGCTAATATAGATATTTTTCTAACCACTTCCTACAAAATGTCTTGAAATTCTTTAAATGCGATTTTTCAATGGATTTTATTTCCATTCTTTGTTCAACAATTCGTTCACGAGCGTAACACAAAGAAAATAAATATATTCAAAAAGTCGTAAACAACTTCTTTACATAATTTTCCTTTCTCCTTTTAAATACTAGATATTTATGTTCTTTTCATAAAACGAAAGGAAAATCTGGAAAGGGCAGCAATTATTAAGTATTCAGCCATTTTGCAAAGAAAACGACGAATAAATCTTCTTGGTGCGTTCACGTTTCCGAAGACTAGCTGAAAAATGTTAGGAAAATCACGGAGAGGACTATCTAATAGCCTCATATTAGGGGGAGGAAAACTGCTTGAAATTACCATAATAAAGAAATAAAACGGTCCGACTTACAATTGAAATGGTAATTTGTTACCTTTGCGACAGCTCAAATATATTCTCTCTCGAGTTTAAGCAGTTTTTATCCAACAATGTGTTCTTGCCTTCATCTTTAGTAAAACATTTCTTTCTTTGTATTAATAGATATTTTTCAACATGAATTAGAGTAGCTTAATTCTTGACAGGTTTTTTTTCTCCCAAAAATGATAACTACCTTTTCCACGTAATAGAAGCTATATTTTAGTGATAATAATGGAAAAATGAATTTGTATGCTAATTGATTCCATTGTTCTGTGTTGCCGACATTTTTCAAGTAGTTTCGACAGTCAAAATTTTTATTAAAATTATAAACATTTAAAAGAAATGCTATAATTCGGAATCTTTTTTTATATTGATAGTTCATGAAATAAACAAATAACGAAAAAAATGCTGAATTTCTTAACTCAAGTTGCGTTTGTTAAGATCATAAGTTTTAGTAACAGTAAAAGTCTTAAAGGAAATACGTTCGAGCAGGGTTACTGAAACATTCTTGCCACGGACTGGTCAACGTTTGATAATTTTACCGCACCCCGGATAAGGGGGAGGAGTTGATTGCTTAGATTTTAGATTATTTTGATTTAATAATTTTAACATTATTTTAACATCCCTTAAGAATAAAATGCAGTTTCACCAAAAATGGAATGTAAAGCGATTTAACATTTTAACTCACTAGAACGCTAAATCAATGAGAACAATGATCTCAGTGGCGTAAGGGATAATATTAGGGGCCCCCTGCAAAGTCAGATTTTGTGACCCAAGCCGGGTCTTACAAAGTGTACGTACTTGATGTCAGTCAAACATTGGGCCCCATAGAGTCCAACTCCCCCCCCCCCACATTATGGGGTTCGCGGGGGTGTACGTACGCCACTGCCTGAGCTTGATTCTTTGCAACGACAAGGCTCCATTCTGGGGGTAATAGGAAACAATGTTACTCGGAGTGTGTTGGCATCGCCCGGTTTATCCAGTTTTTTTTTCTTTAGTTGTTTTCACTGCACAGAAAAGCCCGCTTTGTATAGATAAATTGCCGAAAATCGCTATGGAGCTATATGTATTTAATTGCTGCAATGGCAATCTCAAGGTACTTTCTTATGAATTTAATCCAGAACGCCGGCACAGTTGTTCCTTTGAGTGTGGTTTTAAGACCACCGTCATTTTAAATCTTCAGAAACTGATATTGTACAAATATGCTAGATTCGTCTGATTTGGATCCTTTCGTTGCCAGTTCATGGTTTTTTTTGTGGTCAGAATGCAACGCTCAAACACCACAATAAATAACATGGAAATAATTTAATGTTCACTGGCTTGACCTGGTACTATTTATTCTAGGGGCCGGTACCAGTCCGCGGCCCGAGGAATGGGGACCACTGCGTCAGAGCACAAAAAAGTACAAAGTTACAAATCTTTTCTGAAAGCTCGCACTAAGACTGATACATGCAGTTAAATCGTTAATATTATCAAATAATTTTTATTTTCCTTCTTAAAAATACAGTATTGGTGCGGCTTCATACATCAACTCTTAAATCAAGTCCTTGCTTTGTTTTTTTCTTCGATAAGTTTGTATCAGTGTCTTTTTGACCCGCAGTAATTACAATCCGAAAGGGTTTTTCTTATGTGGGGACTAGAGTTCTGAGTGTCTGGAAGTATTTCAGTTAAGGGGAGTTGGAAATCTATGTCTGTCTCTATACTGACAATGTTAAATTAGCTGTTTTCGATGTACCTTTTCTCAAATTCTGTTATATGTATATGCTTGAAGTTTTTCATGCAATTTAAGTACACCTTTCTCATTGTACTGAAATAAGCTTTCAGCTAATTTTGATTTTTTAATAATTTATGAAATAATTTATCAAACATTGCGAAATTTGACCCATTTTTCAAATAAAAAAATTTGTAAGAAATAAATTTTTGATTTTTTTACAAAAAGCTTACTTTAGTGTATATTAGCCCTCATTATAAATATATCAAAAAATATACATACCTGTGAATAGTAGTTTCTCAGAAAAGTTACATCGAACATCAAAATTTACATTTTGAGATAAATTGGTTTTAATGTATACAGTGAGGCTTCTAATTGGCTAGTAAATAAAAAAAATAGAAGGCTCAATTTACAATAAAAGATACATGTTTTTGTTTATATCAGACGTTCAACTTTTAAGCAAAAACGAAGTACTTTGCTTACATTTTTGTGCCATTCAAATGGGCGTGGCCCAGTTTCAACGATTATTTAAAAATAGGTTTTAAGGGCTTCTAATTACCCTAAAGGTTAAAGTAAGGTATTTTTAGAAAGGTTAAAATCTATACAATTTGAAAATGTGAAAACCACAAATTCTTAAAAAAATAAGATTTTAGCTTTCCAACTGCTCTTAAGTGAATTTTGTGTGTGTGCGATTACTTGCATATTAATCTTCCTAGTAACCATTTAGTAGAGATAATATTCTGATAAAATTTTTAACTTGAATATTGTGTGTTTGTGATTATTTCCTATAGTATTTTGTTTTTCGCGGGGACTACTCTTATTGTAAAATCGTATTCGAGTCACAATCCCTTCAGTATAGGGCCACGGAGTTTCACAGGCTTTGCTGAAACCTTTGTAAAATGAATACCTCCAGATGTCCCTACATGAATTTCTTAAGGTATACGACTAGGTTGAAAAAGTTTTTTTTAACAAAAATGTTGAATTTTGTTTTATGATTGTAAAACAAAGCCCCAACCATTAAGATTCCAAAACAGACTTTATTTTAATTTTACGTAAATTAGAACTCTAGATATAGCAATTTTAATAAGTCATAGTAGTTGAAAACGAAACCGGAAGTAATGTCACCTGGACCGCAAGTGAGTGACATATGCAGTGTTTAATTATTATTTCCCTAAAATGGAATTTAAAAACCAAAATTTTAATTATCTGTTTATTGAGCCACAGTTTGCTAATAATTATTTCAAACAATTTTGAGGCAAACGATTGGCAACGGAATTTTAAGACTATGACTATTCCGTGTTTGTTTAAATTCGACGTTAGATTTACCACGCCGATCTTAATTCTGTTTTTTCTATATTTTGCTTTATTTTTAGAATTTAAATTATTTTAATTTAATCTTAAATTTTTCATTTTTTATTTTACCTGAAATCATGGGTAAACCTCGTTCATATCGTCCCCGTAAAAGAAAGTTTCATGGAAACCAAAATACATTTACTGAAACTGATTCATGCAATTAAGAAATTATGAAGGCCAGTTCACTAAAGCTGCAGTAATGTAATCAGGTAAATAACGATGAAAGTAATATTTCAGAACATTTAACTGGAAACAGGTTGATTGATCTGGAAATTTTAATTGGTATTTTTGCTTTATTGTGTTGCCCAACAAAAAAGTGTACAGCAGATAGCCTTTATCTGGTAGAAGATTCAAGGTTTGGATTATCTTCAAACTTTACTTTGCACTGCAAAAATTGCAGTTTCATATCGGCATTTTGTACTTCTAAAAAGTTAAACAAAATGAATGAACTCAATACTCGTTTTGTTTATGGCTTAAGATTGATAGGTAGAGGTGTTTCAGCAGGAAGAAAACTTTGTGCTGTTTTGAATCTACCTCCCTTTCTCTCAAAGCTTGCATTCCACCAACAAGGAAAAAAAAAACTCAGTGCTGCTACTTCCATTGGAGAAAAAATAATGAATGCCGCAACAAAAGGTATTAGGCAATTAAAAAAAATCTATACATGATACTGTAAATTGTGGCATTTCGGTAGATGGTACCTGGCAGCGTCGTGGTTTTTCTTCGCTAAATGGTTGTGTTAGTGCAATATCTGTTGATACTGGGAAAATTGTTGACTTTGAAACTTTATCTCAGTTTTGTAGAAAATGTAATTCAAAGAAGGAGTAACAAAATGTGAAATTGCGGTGTAATCATCATAAAGGATCTTCATCCAGTATGGAACCGGTTGGGGCTTATCGTATTTTTGAGAGGTCGGAAGATCATAGAATGTTACGATACACTGACTATTATGGGGATGGAGATTCCAAAGCTTTTGATGCCGTGAAGGACATTTACGGGAAAGATTCTGTTAAGAAGCTAGAATGTATAGGGCATATTCAAAAAAGAATTGGAACAAGGCTTCGAAAATTGAAAAGCAGAAATAAAGGACTCGGGGGAAAGGTAAATTGACTGATGGTTTAATAAATAACCTACAGAATTACTATGGAATTGCTATCCGAAGCAATATTGGGAACTTGGACAAAGTGTAGTCTGCTGTTATTGCTGCCTTCTTTCATTGTGGCTCATCAAAACATCAGCCAAAACATGGACAGTACCCTGTCGGAGCTGAAAGTTGGTGTAAATTTCAACGGGCTAAGACTTCTAATATTGTGGATCAGGATAAATCCTTGGGACTGCCACAAAATATTGTTAACACGATAAAGCCAGTTTATATGGATTTGTGTGACAGAAATCTTTTAAAGAAATGTTTACACGGCAAAACTCAAAATCCGAACGAAAGTTTCAATGCAATTTTGTGCCAGATATTACCAAAAGAAGTTTTCGTTGAGCATCAAACATTGCGTTTAGGTTCTTATATGGCTGTTGTGCTGTTTAATAATGGCTTTCAGGGATTAATTTTCATATTAAATGAAATGGGTATTGTTTCGGGTTATTATACTGTACGGGGACAAAACACCTTCGATAATGAGCTCATTGCAGATTCGAAACGTCACTCACTGCCAAAAGCAAAAACCTGCAGAAGAAAACTTAGGGTCATTCGAAAAAAAAAGAAATATAAAAATTGAGGAAGAAGAAGGAATCACATACAAAACTGGAGAATTTTAAGTTGTTTTTTTAATATTTACTTTATGTAACATATAAGTATATTTTTAAATGTGTTTTTTGAAGAATGAAATTTTCACGATAATTTTTGCACGAAAACTGTGATATCTTCAAAACAATTATATAAAATGCAATGCAATTTGCAACACTTATGTTATAAGCCCTTGAGAGTGTAGCAAACCGCAGGTTTTAAGATACTTACATTTAATCACATTTTATAGTACTTTTTAGCTTAGAATATAGAATAATTTTGACGAAAAATCATTAACGTGAAGTTCGAATGCTTATTAAATATTTACTTTTGAAATTTTTTTTTAACCTGCGGTTTGTGACAATCAATAAATATATCAATGCAATTAAAATTACATTATGTTCAATATATTTTTTTATGCTGTTTTTCCTAAAATTTAAATTTTTTAAAATTTTTTATAAAAATATTTTTTTTTTCAAAAACAGTGGTGATGCATGGTATTTATTTGATAATTATAACTCTTTAAGCCTATTTATGTTCTTTAAAACAATAAAAATTTTCTGAAAATCAATTTTGAAAAAATTGTTCTTCGAACCTAGTCGGGTGCCTTAAAAGAAGTAATCTAATCTGGATAGTGATTGTCAAGGTGTGATAAGCAGACTGTAGTACTAACCTAATCCATCCCACCTAAAAAGGGACACCAAGTTAATTGCGGGCATCCATACTAATACGGATCTGTACATCACCATGTTGAGTCATACTTTAATATGAAAAAATTCGGTTCATCTTGAAGAAAATCTGGTAAAATGTCAACCAGAAACTATAATAATATCGAAAATAGAATCAAGTTAAACAGATCTATGGGCATATGAGGAAATCGATCACAATACCAGCTTCCAACATGCATGAAAAAGCGTTGTTGGAAAGGACGTTGACATGCAGCATGTGCATTTGTTGCTGTCTACATATGAGTATAGTGCACATTTAAATCATATAAGCTACACATTGAAGCATATATCCTCTGTGAAAAGCATGGGGCTGCGGTAGCCCAGTGGTCAAGGTATCGGATCATGGCTGGCATATCATGAGTTCGAGCCCAGTACCACTAAAGACCAGGCATGTAGGGCAGCGATGAACGTTAAATCTGTCGAGAGCTGAAACGTCCTCCCTTTGGTGTGGTGTGATAGTCAGGAGAGGCGGATGCCAGATCAGGTGTCATCCACGTCACTTGACCATGGTTCAAAATTACGTGGTCCGTCACCAAAAGCCCTCGTGTAGCTTAACAGTGCGACGTTAATATTCACTCACTGTGAAAAGCATATTAGCTTGGAAGTATAATTGAAAAGAGTCCGTGTGCTCCAACAACCATTAATAATGTATTACATGCAGTGGATGATTGCATGTTACCAAAACAAATTTTGTGTGGCGTTATGTAATTTTTATCAGCAGTCTATCGATGCAATAAATCATTTGTTTTTACTGGTGATCTTAAAATTTTGAGAATTTACTGTAAACATTCTTGTAAACAGGCAATTTATGACAAATTTGAAATAGTTATATCTTTTCTTTTCATGTCTCTCTCTCTCGCAACTCTGGGACCAAAAAGACAATTTTTTTTGCAATTTGCATTTTGCATTTTGCATTTTCGCAAAAAAAATTGTCTTTTTTGTCCCAGAGTTTCTATACAAAAAATGTTTGTTTCAGTTAGCTGTTTAGCTCCTTAAAGTTTGATGCGTGAATTTTTTTTCCCTATTTAATACATAAGACATACGATCGAAATCAAGAAAATGCGTAGTTAATATTTTATAAAAATGAATTTTTGATATTTTGTGAACATAAATACAAATTTTTGCCTATAAAATAGAAAATAAAGCTGGAATTTCTGTTTAAAAAATAACGTTTGTGAGGCATTTTTTCTTCAACTCACCATCATGTGATGGATTTAGATGCTGAGATCTGACTTCAAATGCCATCAAACTTCGTAAATCCTTCTTTCACAAAAGGTACAAATTATAGCAATACGTTTAATATAATCTAATGATTTCTGAGATTCTCAATTTCAAAATTAAAATAAATGTATTCATTAAGTGGAGAGATAAACATTATAATTTATCCAAAAATGTAAGATAATCGAGCCACAGATGAAATTTAAATACATTTTTACTATCATATATCTGAATCGAATAACTCAAATCAAATTTAAGCTTTTGGTCATTTCTCTATCACATGTAATGAGACTTACATCATTAGTATTTCATTTCATCTTTGTCTCTTACCTTTTGATAGACAAAGTAGAATTTAATGTAAACTTTTCCTTTCCCCTGGAATGAAGATTTGTTTTGTTTGTGAAGGAAAAAGAACCTCTTGAAAATTTGAAAACAGAAATCGATGTATTATACTCAGACTTCCACAGGAAATGTCACAATGTACAATGGCACAAGGAATTATATCTCCCAGACATTATTATATACCAAGAAGATAAACATTGGTATAAATAAAAGTTTAAAAACAGCTTTTTACTTCTATTTGCATGGTGTAACGTATTCCTACCCCGCAGCTGATAGGTCTGGTTTCTGATGCAGATAACGTTAATCCTTTATATCCACACGTGCACCGCTAACATATTGCAGGATTCTTTCATCTGACATCACGCCAACAACCGATGGCCATGAGAAAAACAATATTTCACCTGCGAGTCGAACCTCAAGTGAAATTCGAGGTGCATGAAGAGACAGACTCACCCAAGATAGCGACTACAGCAGTATGCATGAAATACTCGAAAAGAGACGTTGTATTTTGCCTCCTCTATCACCCATAATTTTTTCTGTGTAATTGAAAAAAAAAATAGTTTGAATAAATTGTGTTTAAATCTTAATATTGTAATTAATAGCTGCAGACGTAATATGTCAATATTTTACTATTTTAAGTCTCATGCTACTCATCAATTTACCTAAATCACCACAATGGATAATTTCGGAATATAAACGCAGATTTACTGGAATGAATTGGTTGAGAACAATGCCATTTATAAAATGAAATAATGAAAAATAAAAGCTAACCATACAAAAAAAATAATTATTACAAAAAGAAGCATTTCAAGAATAACAAACGAATCACTCTTCTCAATGACATCTTGCAAAAGCACAAAAATATTTTAAAATGTTATGAATGAAACACAAAAAAAAAAAAAATTAAATATTTTTTTGGAAACAAAAATTTGGATATAAAACATCCTTAATGCATCGTAGAACATCTAAACCTTTTTTTCTTTACATAAACACGTTTTCCTCTATCTCAGTTTGTAGCTAGTTGTTTATAATGCACTTAGATCTAAAGTGAAATAATTTTACTTGTAACACAAATAACATCTTAACTTATTACCAGAAAGAATTATTTGTAGCTATATTCATGTCTCGTAAGATTTGGTCTGAAAAATAGCGAAAAAAATATCTGCAAAATATTTTATTAATAATAACACTGCCTGCCAATAAAATTTATTTTTATAACTCATTCCGCAATACTTCTTTACCTTATAATGGTTGTAAAGAAAAATACTTATGACCTGAAAAGTGATTGGTCTAAAGCAAGATCAAATCTTTTTTGAAGATGAACAGATATGAGAAAGAAAATTTATGATTCGAAACATTCAATGTTATGTAGGAAAAACCATTAAATTATATAATATATTCATTTATATTTTGTGGCAGGTAAACTATTAATTTTTATTACTTATAAACTATTTCAGTTATTTTCTACTTGGAGATAAAATTATTGTAAAACATTTGCAAACTAATATTTTAAGACAGTTTTTCATTCTATATTTGTATTTTATCGTCTCTGTTTGGTAGACTTTAAAAAATTCTGAATTGAAATCAATGAGAGAGATTAAGCTTTTTTTCCTTGTAAAATAGTTTTGTTGTCTGTAGCATTATTCATGATCTGACCTTATCAAAATAGTTAATAATTTGTAACATATTTTTATATAAAACTTATTTCTAGAAATGACTCATAGTTCATCATCGTATTGGTATAAAATTAGCTATACAATTAAGACTAAGTCTCTAATTGAAATTTAGGTTGCTTCACTCTATGCTGATTTGAATCTACATTTGTCTTTGGTAGCAAATAATGCGCATTGAAGTTTTTTAACTCTTGGGCAAGGGGTCGATGCTTTTGCAAATTGCGTAACTTTACTTGGTATTATAAAAATAGTCATTATATAGGAGTTATTCAGTATGTTCAAATTATATAGTGCATTTATGCTATATTTTTAACATAGCGCGTCATTTAAAACTATCTAAGAGAAAAACTCGGTTAATTCGACATGCCACAGATAAAGAAGAAAAATGAATTTATGATTTTATTTTTGCATATTATAAAAAAGACGTAGAATTATTTAATAAAACTTTCACTTTATATTGAAATTTCCATAAAATCAACTTTTTTTTAAACTTACGAATCGGCGGAAGATTTAAATAATTAGAAAAAAAAAGTGAAAATCATAGTGAAATATATATATAATAAATCCTGGTGAAAGCATTGCATTATAAACAAAAAAATACAATAAAAGTTCAAATTTTGTGAAGGCACGATGAAGAGCTTAAGGTATCCGACTGCGTTCGGAACCGTGACTTTGCAAATGTGTACAAATGGATATTTTTTAAACATTTAATATCACTTAGATTAGAATACAGGAATAAAATTGTTTTAAGAATTATATTACTATAAAAAGTTATTTATATGCAATAATTTGGCAAGAAAATGAGCATAGATTTACCTATTTTTAAAACATTCCCCTTTATGAAAAAAATGCTTTTATAATAATAATTCATTTATGTACAGCTAAGACTTCTCCAAAGAGCATGGATTAGGATAGTTGAAAAATTCACATTATTTACTCAGTTACAACCAGTGGAAATATTAATAAGTGTTTTTTTTTTTTTTTTTTTTTGCTAAAATAGTTCCTTTTTGATGTATTATAATATGGATAAACCCCCTTCTGCTTTATATATTTCAAAAATCCTACTTTAGGCTCTGTACAGAGGTTTCAGCGATATATATAGGCAAAATATTATTATTATTTAAGCATTCTTCATAAAAGGAGAAGGTTTTGAAAATTAGTAATTCTATGTTCATTTTTTTCCAACATATTGCATTTATCGTAAAATTCGGCGTATAACACGCGCGTTTAACACAAAAAATAAGATTGAAATTTAAGGGTGCGCATAATACGCCAGGTATAGAAACGACAGTCTTAAGAATAACAAAAAAAAAAATGAGCATAAAAACGTTTACTTCTACACATAACGAAATACAGTTTATTTAAAAAATATTACAAGCCTTATGAACTAAAACAGTTGTAGCTCTAGAAGTATACTATTTTTTTCCAAAGTCTGAAATATTACCTCGAATAAATGACTTCACAACATAAGAGCATAGTATATTACCATTTCAGATTTCTTCGTATGACAAGGGGTGCGCGTTATACGGCGAATATACCAAAAAATTGAAAAATGCAGCTTGAAATTATAAGTGGGCATTATATACACCGAATTTTACGGTAAATAATTTTTTATTATAATAATTATCTTAAAACAGTTTTATACGAGCATATAGATATATAATCTAATCTAAGTGACTCTAAATATTAAAAAAAAATATTCGTTTGCACGCTTTTACAAAATAACGGCTCCAATCATAGTCAAATACCTTAAGGTATCCGAATACGTTTGGAACCGTGATTTTGCAAAAGCACATAAATGGATAATTTTCATGATATTTAGTGTCACTTAGATTAGAATACATGTATACAATTTTTTTAAGGACATTTTGACAAAACAATTATTTAAATACAATATTTTGACAAAAAATTAACTTAGAATAATTTTTTTTTCAAAATGTTCTCCTTGTGTGAAAAATGCTTCTATTGTGTAATACTATTTTGCCTGTATATAGCTCAGACCTCTCTACAGAGGCCCAAGTAAAATTTTTGAAATATATAACTTAGAAGTGGGTTTATCCATATTTTACGACAACAAAGGGGTGCAATTTTAAGAAAAAACTCCGATAATTATTTCAATGGGTTGTAACTCAGAAAATAATGTGAATTTTTAAAAAATCATAGTTGAGCCTCTGTACAGAGGTCTGAGCTATATACAGGCAAAGTATTATTATAATAGAAGCATTTTTCACAAGAGGAGAACATTTGGAAAAAAAATTATTCTAAGTTAATTTTTTGCCGAAATATTGCATTTAAATAATTTTTTTTTTATCAAAATGTCCTTAAAACAATTTTATACATGTAGTCTAACCTAAGTGACACTAAATATCATGAAAATTATCCATTTATACACTTTTTAAAATCACGGTTCCGAACGTAGTCGGATACCTTAATATCAAAATCATAATTTTATGTATATAAGCCGAAATATTCCTTATTTCTTTTCAGAGACTCATACTCCGGAAAGACCTATAACAGCAATCCTGAATACAGAGAGCAATGACAAAGAAATTTTTTGCCACAATTTTTCTAGAAATTAAATGCTTTTACTGCCCAATTTGGATACTTTTATTTTTTTTTTTAAATTTTCCATTTAATTTAGCATTGATATCGCTCTGTTCTTCAATGTGTAGCATTGAGAATAGCCATTAGTGAAATGAAACGATATACAGATTACAATATCAATTTTTTGTTCAAGGGTAGTTTTCATTGGCAAAGTACACGTTAAAATTTCCTCTTAACCTATTTTTACTTAAGTATGTAATAAATTCCTATTTATATATAATTCCATAATATATTTCTCAATTTTTTTGCATTCATTAGTTTTAATGTAATTTTAATTTCAACAATTTTTTTAGCATTCATTACGCAACATACCAACTTAGTTTTAAATAAATATTTTGGAGTTTTTAACAGTTACAAATAATTTTTTATTAATATGAGTGCATCTTTGCTTTCTGATAGTAAAAAATCACTCGCCTAAAAGTTAACTTATTTAAAAAAAAATGCTAAAATATTCAACTTAAAAATACATATCTTTATAGTTTCTTAAAACCATAATTAAAATGAGTATTCACATTTTTTCATTTACCAAAAAATAAATAAATGAACCTTAAAATCCGGTGCATAATGAGCACCGTTTTATAACGTGCACTTATAATTTCAAGCTGCAATTTTTAACTTCAAGTTATATTTCTGTTATAATACGCACTCCCTTTCTTACGAAAGAATCTGAATGTAGGTGCGCAATGTTCTTATGTTTTGAAGTAATTTATTCAAAGTATTAAATTCCAAGCTTTAGTAAAATTTAGAATATTTCTGGAACTACAATCCTGTGAACTCATAAGAAATGTCATTTCTTTTAAATAAACAGTGCTTCGATATATGTAGAAGCCTTAATTTCTTTCTATGCACATCTTTTTTTTTAAATCTCTTATTTTTATACCCGTAGTATAACGCGCACCCTTAAATTTCGATCTTATTTTTGGTGTTAAAATAATGTTTGTGTTTTGTGTTTCGCCGGATTTTACAGTATATACCTATATAATAATTCTTTATTTTTTATCGTTAAGCCCAACTGCTCAATGCAATTTTAAGAAGCTATTATCATCCTTTGCATTATAATTCAAGATGCTAAACTGCATTAACTAATGTATTACAGAAATGTCATATAATACCTACCGGCGTTATTTTCATAACATTCATCTAAATAGTAGATGTGCAACCCGTTTTCAAAGCAAATGAATGATTAAAGAAAAAAACAAGAGCTTTAAGTATTTAAAGACTTTGAAAAGAAAACTAGAAATAAATATACTCGAAACATAAATATATATATTTTGGTGGACACACACAAAAAAAATACTAATAAAAAAACTCCAGACAAGAGCTTTTGACGAGTTCTTGCAAGGAAGCAGAAAAGAGTTGGAAATCATCATAATGCTACAATAAAATATACCGTCATAAAATAATCTATCTCATTTCTGGCTGAGTAATGCATTTGTCTCTAAAAATATTTAAATATTACATTTTATATTTCTAGCATATTTTCAATTTTATTTAAAAATGTCGGTTTTTTACGAATAAGTTGGGAAACTGGATTGTGAAAAGGGCTTGGAATAAGTTTAAGGTTATAAGTACTTCAAGGTTCTTTTTAATGATATATTACTGACGTTACTCCTTTAAAATGAGCGCGCTGTTTATTGAAGCAAATACTTTAGAATTATTCAAAATCCTGGGATTATCCAGTTATAGAATTAACTCCAAGGAGGAATATAATAACTGATAAAACATTCCAGATATTTGATAATTATACATCATAATGCTTCATCCTCATAATATTGTAATATTGATTCAAGGCAATTTAAACACTATTACTATTAATAGTGTAGTGTCTTAGGCTACTGTTGGAGGGGGAGTATGGAATGTTGGCGCAAATCGGCGCGGTTTTAGAGGGGTAGCTGTGTTGTGAAGGGAGAGAGGATTTTTTGACTCCGGGGATTACGGTCAGGGAAGAGAAAAGTCCCTTGTGTTTTGGAAGCGCGAAGCGCTGAATTGTTTTGGGCCGAAGGAAATTGAATTCCTTCGGTGAGAGATTGACGCATAGGCGTGATTTGTTGTAAGAAAAAAGAGATAGTTTCTTGGGAGGGTTTTAACACGACGGGCATTGTAGTTTGTTATAGTGATAATCAAGACATATATATTTAATCAAGATAATTGTTTGAGTTGATTTATATGTGTTTGAGATGATTATATGGAGAAGTGATTTAGAAAAAAGAACGAGAAGTTATTACAAATAGAAGGCAGAACTTTTTTTATTTTGCTCTTAGCTATGAAATACTGTAATTAATAGTTATTAATAAAAAAAACTAGCTATCACATTTGACTTGACTCTAACAAAATTAACTTCGAATGTGAAGAGTGCATTTCGTATAGTATAAAGAATGTTCTGTATATAATGAAACATGCTTTTGTTGGGAGGGTGGTGGGTGTGTAAACAAAACAACTTGTTATGAGGTAATTTATTTTAAATCACATTTTACAAAAACCTTGTGATATGTCATATGACGCTCGAAAAGCTTTGAAAATATAAACAAAAATACAGGATTATTCATAAATCCCTCCTAAGTTTCGGAACATTACACTAAAAAAAAGAGTAAAACCAAAACACAAAAAAAAAAACGTATGAATAAATACAGACGGAAGTTAAGTTTCATTTACATATTTTACAGGTGTTCTATATAAAAACCCTTGAACACATGGCATGCATCAGTGGTCTTTAAAACTTTCCAACTAAAGGGATTCCTAGAACTTGAAGGTGTTTTTGTGGTACCCCATTCCATACATCTACTTCAAAGAATATATCTCAAATATTTAAAGTAGATCAACATGCTATAAGAACTTTACGTAAAGGCAATTAAAAAATTATTGCACTTATTACTAAAACATTATAACTTAATTTGTTAAAAACTATTTACTTATTAAGAATATGAGTTTGTGTGATTCATTTGCCACCTGTCCATCCCAACCAAAGTCTAATAGAACCAAGGTTTCACATATAGAACACCTTTAAGGTATACACATAAAACTTGAATTGTTTCTGTATTTGCATTCATTTTATTTTTTTTACTACAGCGCTTCGAAACTTTGGTGATCTTTCTGAATAATCTTGTATTTCTGGGCAATAACCTTTTTACAAATATCAAGATTAATGATACCATAATTTATTAAAATCAAAAAATTGTTAATAAACTGATGTATAAGCATATATTTTTTGATAATTAGTTATGATATTTAGATATTATTAAAAAATCTATTATAAATTAACAAAGCGTGATGGTATTATAAACTATATTCATTCCCTACAAAAACAAATATCTGATAAAAAAACATTTTCTACAATGCTTCAGATTAAACCAAAATTTGTTTCTAAAAGTTTTTTTTTCTGTATTAAAAGAAATAATTGGATTTTTTTTTATTTACAAGTTGCACACTAAAATAAATCATTTTTGTGGCGTTGAAGTAATATTTGCAGTTGCGAATTACTGTTGAACAATCTACGTTCACAAATGTTCATTTAGATTAAGGTTTTACTTTTTTATATATAAACAAAATATACACAACATGCATGAAAATTTTAATAAAGGAAGTAATGAAAAGCAATATTTTTATGTTCAATCAAAATATACGTTGACATTTGAAAAAACATATTTATTGTTTTGAAATTTCATTTAAGTATATTGACAAAATCATAAGCAAAATTAATACTTTAAATAATATTTTAAATAATATAATAGAGAGATTCCAAGTCACTGAGCACAAATGATTAGCATGTTGATTATTTTTGTTGTCGAACTACTCTTAATGAATAAATCGCTTAAAAATGTAAATTTAGTTTTAATAAATAACCAAAAAAATCTTACTTGAGCATAATGACTTAATGAAGTACAAAAATAAAATAAATTAAAAAAAAGAAGTAATAACTTCTTAACGCAGTTCTTTCATTAGGTTCCTTCGTAACTAATCACCTAGTTAATCAATCTGTTTCTGCGTAAAATCTTCACACATTTTACAAAGGAAAAAAAAACCGAATAGTGTAGCAAAAAAAAAAAAAAAAAAAAAAAAAAAAAAAATGTTGGTATTTATGCACTTTCTTTAAAAAAATCTCGGAATTTGATGAAAGATTTTTAATTATTGCATTTGCTGGAAATATTTCTAGATTTATTTTTAATATCGACTTGAGGGCTGAAAAAAATTAAAAAATAAAAACGTTTAATTTTTTTTACATTTAAAGTAAGTGGCTTATACAAAAAAAAAACAACGAAAGATCTGTACGAAAAAAATGACAACAATTTTGTACTTTATTTCCTGACTAAATTAAAATAATTACATCAGAATTAGCTTTTTTTTTATAAACTAAGGCCAATTTTTACCCTACAGTGATTTTTCTTTGAAATCAGTTTTAATCATATTCCATTTATTTGTTTTCTATAATTCACAATTAAACACATTTTAATGCAACCCAAATTAAAATGTTTATGGTTTGTCATTAAAGACTTTCATATATAATGAAAAAATCTTTAATTATTATTTAAAGCCATTCAAACTGTTAAAATAAACTAATGTGTGTGTGTTTCGGCAATTATCTATTACTTGAATATAATATTGGTGATAACGGCTCAAGTTTTCCGAAATAAATGCACTTACAGTTCTACTTAACAGCTACTTAGAAAAAAAAATATCTGCATTATACAATGATATAAAGGAAGCTTATACATTAGGGTGTATCATGTTTATATGGAGAAAAATTTATTATCAATTGGAACATACTTATGAAGGAAAGATGTTCTCTGGAATGGAGATTAGCAGAGAAATAATTATAAAGTTTGATCTCAAAATGTAATACCTCCCAAAAAGAATAAATTTTCTAAAAAAAAGAAAAAAAGAAGGAAATAGAGACTCACAACTAAAAATAATTATTTAGCTATTAAAACAAACTAATATATGTTTAGGCAAATACCTATCACTTGAATATAATTTTGGCGATGATGGTTCCAGTTTACTAAAATTACCGTAGCACATACCGTAAAAAAAAGTTCAGTATGAAAGATATTTCTTGTTCCAAGACTTCCATCATGTTAAAGAGAAAAAAGTCATTCAATGGAAAACAAAAATATTCGTTTAAGTAAATAAATAGAAAAATACAAGCGTAATTAGTGTATTTTTGTTTGAATTAATAAAATGTTTAATATATTTACGTTGTAATTTTTTCTTAAAATGTTCGTTTTCCTTTACATTGCAAAAAAAAAAATTGGTCACCTTAACAAAATTGATAATAAAGACCCTTTCTCTTTATAGATTATTTAATTTACGGACAAATTTTTTTTCTGTTTAATACATGTTAATTTTATTTCGCTCTAATTTAAAGTCAACAAATTTTTACCATTAATGTACACAGTTTCTCATTTTATTTTTAGAATGCAAAAGGGATTGCTAAACTTATTTTGCAATAATTTAAAAAAAAAATTTCACCTTGGAATTTTCAATTCAAACAACCTGATTTTTATCAACATGTCATAGATATTTTACAGCAATTAACATAATTTTCGAACGAAAAAGGAGATAAAAATATGAAAAATATATTTAATAAGGAAAAATTCTAAAATCGTAGTAACCAATTCCTAACCCGCATCAATAACACCCAAGCTCAAAATATCGTAATATACGATAAATGTGGTCACTTTTGCTTGATTCCTTCACTCAAACGTTACATTAAGTTGGCGTAATACTCGCCGTTGATAGTTTTGCCTTTTTCAAGATAGTCAATGAAAATTATCTCTCGCGCATTCTTAAAAACCGCCCGTGATTTTTACTGCAGATGGAACAGTATTCGTCTTCATTGGAGATGGTTCTCCTTTCTCAGTCCATTGTTTTGATTGTTCTTTTGTCTAGGGTGTGACCCATGTTTCATCCATGGTTATGTAAAGGTGCAAACATAATGCTTTGTTGCTGTGAGACTTCGCTAAATACTCAATTGAAACATCTTCACGGTACTGTTTTTACTCGAGTGTGAACAAACGCGGCACCCATCTTGTACACAGCTTTCTCATGTCCAAATTTTCAGATAATATGCGATGTATCGCTTTTTTTGAAATTCCTACTATATCTGCTAGTTCGTGCACTTTCAGTCGATGCTCATCCAGTACCACTTTGTGGATTTTCTTCACCATTTCTGGAGTCGTCACCTCATTTGGTCGACCACTGCGATGCTCGCCTTGGCAGCTTGCACGGCCTCGTTTAAACTCAGCTATCCAAAATTTTACCATTGTTAACAAAGGAGCAGACTCACCCACAGTAGAATCTAGTTCAGCTTTTATATTGGTTGGGGTGAGACCCTTCAAAAATAAAAGTATTTTATCACATGACGATTACCAATTTTCTCCATTTTCAAAAATTCAATGGAAATGTTCACTATATATATAAATATTGATGGCTGCCAAACAAATACTAAACAGCATGGCGTCTTCAAACTTGAAACATATGCTTTACAGATTGTGTACTTTCTAATACAGTGATATTTTTTATAAACTACCGCTATTTCTCGGTCAGGCCGGGTACTTATTGGACCACCCTCGTATAAAATTCAACGTCCACCATACCTCCTTATCGAGCAACGACAAAATTATCAAACTTTTATCGGTCCACTGCCTTAAAAAAATTGGAGAGCATTGCTCTAGAGGAGTATTTTACTAGGAGAAATAAAAAAAAATAATAAATTATCTTTATTTTGTACGTGATTAAGCATGTTAAAAAATGAATTTTTTAATAAACAAATGCGAAGCTTATTAATAAAATTAAAACATTTCAAGAGTTAAAACATCTCAAATAACAAATAGTAAAGCTCCTCACATTCTGAAGGTAATTATTGTTTACCTGAAACCCATTTCAGATAATTAATAATTGATTAATTGCTAATTACCCAAAGTTGAACTTACGGCAATATTCCAATTTTATAAGAGAATTTTCTAAGTATAGAAATATTTTCATTTTGCTCTAAAATAACACTACCAAATTCTATACAGGCTATATTTCACAAAACTATAATTAGTTCTCAAAAGCTATATATAAGCCAATATAAAGTTTTATGGATCTCACAATCAATCAATTGCATTAAAGGCTTTAGAAATTGATTTAAACTCTTCATAAGCCAATTTTTCATAGATTTATTGGTCTAAAATAGCATGAAGCAACATATACTGTGCGGTAAGCCCTCTCACATTTCTACTATAAATCAAACTTTGCCCTACCTGCTCCAGAAGGGAACGGATATGGACCTTCTAACAGAAACCAGAATAAAAAAGAAATGAGGTGGAAAATGCTTAAGGAGTTCACGATCACTACTTTGAGAAAGTACTTAGAAATTTTGGTAAACCATTTTGTTGAAAAGAAAAGAACAAATATTACCGAATGAAAAATTTCTTTCAGAAAAAGAAGCTGAATGATACATTTGAATTTTTCTAAGCATTTTTGCTTTTCCTAGGATTACAAATTTATTTATTCATTTAATTATTAGATCTATCTTTTTTTTTTAGTCACAATATACAAGAAGAAAATACAAATTCTTTCCGTAAAATCCGGCTTATAACGCGCACTTTTAACACAAGAAATAAGGTCGAAATTTATGGGAGCGCGTTATACGCCGGAATAAAAATGATAGCTTTAAAAAAAAATAAACATAAGAAAAATTATACTTCTTCATAGATCGCAATACTGTTTATTTAAAAGAAACGACATACTGACTTCAATCATATCCAAAACTTGTGATACAGTTAGAAGACTCTTGTACCAAGAAACAAAACGGAACTCATTGAGGAATTGTACGGAATTGTTTCCTGACATCATGTAATAACGAAGAAACAGCTAACAACTATCATCAGCTCAATGAAACATCGATGTGAAGCTGTAATAAAAAATAAAGGCTAATCTACTACAGCTAATTTTAGCACACAGATGTCTCACAAGATTCATTAGATCTTATAAATGTGACTCAAGGTGGGAAATCTTATTGCGATAATTGTTAAGAAAGTAATACTATTTGCGTGCCATCTCGTAGAAATATTCAGAAATCAAAAATATCACGGAAATTAAAACATTCAAGTAGGGACGAATTCAATCTCAAGCATTTTTTTTTCCTTCGTGGCCGTCCATTCGACGTCGACAATACGAACACAAAAGCGCCAAACGTATGACAAGCGGCGTCGAAAGATAAAGGGTTAAAGCAAGGGTACTCAACCTTTTTTTCGCCGGGCCACATGCATATGACAACGATTTCACGCAGGCCGCAACATGACGATTAATGGGGAAGGGCCACTATGAGATCAAGGACATTTAAAATGCAGAAAATTGATTAAAATATTAAAACTCATAATTTTAGATTTTATTTTCAAACCATATTAAGGTATCAAACTCAACTCGTAAAAATAATTTTTACACATTTTTTACCCGGTTATGGGAGAATTTCGATTTCCTTTTAATAATGATCTCAAGTCCCTTTTCTACATTGTACTGTAAAAAAAAATAAGTGAGAAAAAATTTGCCATGTACTTTGATAGTTTGATTTTTTGACAAAGCCTCACTTATTTTTTTTTATCAGATAATTAATTTATGAAGTGCAGTATGGTAGAATAGAGTTTTTACTGAATTCCAAACTGGAATTAATATGTTTGAAATTAATTCAGACTTGCTTGTGCACTTTTGTTTCAAATTTATTCAAATACTTTTTGATTTTACTGAAAAAAGTATCGGAACAAATAACAAAGTTTGCGAGAGATTATCCCGCCCCCCTCTCTTGCTCACCTAGAAGTGTGGGAGGAATACCAGACATGTTCAAAATCAACTTATTTTTTTTGATCAACCAAATTAACAACCCTAAATCACTTGAATTCAAGAAGAGAATGTCTCAATACGAACATTACAAGTGGAACAATAGAGAGATGCACGAATTATACGAAAACTATGAATATCGACCACTTTAATTTAGGATCAGTTCAATTATCTCACTTAGCTTAACTTTATTCTAGGTTTAGTGACCAATCGTCACTTTAAATTATCGTCTTCCATGCCTAAATTGTGGAGGTGGAGATAGGTGGTGTCGCCATCTATCGTTCCTTTAGGAATTTCTCGGAGCTAAATCGTATTGTCACCTGTATGGTGCTCAAGGCTAAGGCCTAATGACAGGTGTACTTCTAGCCCATTGCCACGATGAATTTCGTGCGCCTCGATCTGACTATGTCAGACAGGTGGCATGAGCAACAACAACAACAATAATTATCGTCGTAGATTTAATTTGAATTTCCCGGTTTCTTCTTCAAAAGGGTTGGTTGTGAATAAATGCAAATAATATCCCAAAGATTTCCAGTGAGCATTAGTGGAAGGTAAGAGAATAGTGATACGTCACAAATTGATCAATGAGTACATTGGAAGCATTTAAGAAAAACTGAAACAATTTCTGTATCAATTTATATGTTTATCCTTAACAATTCAATATGTTTATCAATATCTATAATGTAACAAATTTTATAGGATATTTTTGTGTTACTTCTGCTTTGTGTGATATTACCACCGACAAAATATATTGTTGCTGTTTCAGATATTTTTTTTAAGGAAAACTATTTATCTCGTCTTGTGAAATAGATCCTGCAGAAAAAGAACCATTGAAAGATTTGTGTTTTGTGGTTTAGAGAGGAGCAAAATTATGTTTTTAAACAGAATATTTCACGACACATCAAACAAGTTACAGATTCAGATTTGTTTTTCTCTACGAAATAGTCAAAAATTCAATCGTCTTGAAACAACATATGTTCCTTAGAAAATGCTTCGCTTAGAAGGCTTTAGTTTAACCCATAAAATGGTCGCCGTTTCACTGTTATTTTTTTTATCACTAACCGTTACAATTACAAATAGAAAAAAAAAGTTATCTCGCAATTCGTACCAGCACGACATCCATAGCAAAATTGATGTATTCAATTGCTTGATTAATAGAAATTAACCCTGAATTTTTAAGGCATTACTCTTAAACAATTCAATTTGTTAATGGAACAGGCCATGAATGGGTCACTCAGAAAGGTCTAAAAGGCCACATGCGGCCCGCGGGTCACCGGTTGAGTATCTCTGGGTTAAGGCTTTAATTTGGTGTGAACGAAAGAAAATATGCAATACCGAATTTTCTTGTGAGAGTTATTTATTATCATACTAATTTATGATTTATCTTCAAAAGGTACATTATAAATCGAGTTAAGAACCCGTACACGAGAAATATGTAAGAAATGCACTTCATCTAGAAAGGAAAAATACGTTTCACTGATTTCGAATTCCTCATCTTTGATGAACTCCATATTTTCTGCCAAATAAAGCCCGAGGAAAAAGTTTAAAATAAATAATATTTCAAAATAGAAATAAATCAATGTCATTATGCAAAGAGGTAAAACAGTTTGATTTGGTCCAGATATAGAAATACGAAGGCAAACATTTATTTTACACATTCCCTAGCATCAGAACTCGCCCAAAATCTGCTCTATTAAAACAGAACAAATCACTCAGTTAAATACATAAAACAATGTTTTTTTTAGAAATAAGTGTATGTATCATAGAATACGCGAAAATAATACACTTTATCTTCCAGTCAAGAAGCTGTATTTTCCCCGGTTTAATATATTTTTACTGATGAATGAATTTTTTATATTACAGGAGGAAATATTTATGAAAAGAGCAAAGTTTACTTTCTTCATTTAATCGAATTTAACGAAAGTTTTTTAGAAAATGGAATCAATAAAAAATAAATTTTATTTATGTATTTTGTCTTTCAAAGTGTTTCTTTGAATTTATTGGAAAAAGTGAAATTATTTGATGAATAATTAAGGATGTAATACTGTGAGATGTGTTCATTTAATTTATTTTCTTTTCATTCATTGATTTTCTCTTTTACTAGGAATAGTAGTAATTATTGGAAAATGATGCTGAGTTAAAGAAATGATGGAAAATAATTATTAGGTATAAATATTTATGAGATTCATCTACATCCAATACCTATCTGGAGTAAATGCAATTTTATGACCATATTTACGCCTTTGGTGTTTCGGAAATCAGAACCTA
>BMAV01023369.1:178205-196642 GCA_019973955.1 Trichonephila inaurata madagascariensis | reverse complement strand
ATTCCATGCACATCTCCTCTTTAATTTTTGAAGCTTTCATTTCTACACCCGGCGTATATCGCGCACCCGTAAATTTCTATCTTATTTTTTGTGTTAAAAGTGCGCGTTATACGCCGGATTTTTTACGGTATATAAATATATATTTTCACAAAGGTGAAATGTTGGTACCATAAAAGTAGTTTAAACCCACTTATTCAGTCCTAAGTCTGAAATTCTTTTTGGATTCGCTGGGCTCCTTTTTTAAATCCTGTTGTATTATATTGTGTTATTTTTATATTATTGGACACTTTTTTTTTCTTTTAAATACTTAATATATTATTTTGTGATTTCTTATTCTGTTTTCATTTTTTATTCTTTCATGTTATATATATATATATTATTTTTCATACATTTGTATAGATAAATAGACAGATATAGATACAAGAATATTAAGTCATTCAAAACTTATAAAATAAGGCTAGAATATTAACAAAACTATGATATTTCAAGCATTAGATGGATTACTTTGTAGTAGAATTTTGAAAATAAGCAAGCAATTTTTCTTTAAAAAAAGTATTCATATTTACAAAATTATAAAGCTACTTTAATTTTTTTTTTAAAAAAAAGATATTTATACTTGTTTTCAATATATACTTCCGGTTAATTTATTTTAAAAATATTCTTGCAAGGGGGGAACAATGGTGGATGAATAATTCTAAATTGATAGTGAATTATGCAAACAATGTTTTTAAAAAGACTCCATCCAATAGTTTTTATTTTGACGAGAGGAAAACTGGTTTGTCGTTGCGGTAGCATTAGACGTAGAGTTAACACACCTCCCAAAAGTGTAACGTACACCCCAGCATCTCAGGGAGGGGTCCAGGATTCTAGGGGACACAAAGCATGACAGACCCAAAGCATGCATCTTCTGTAAGATCTGGCTTGGCGTCTAAAACCTGAGCTTGTCGAAGGGCCCTAATATTCCCCGTTACGCCACTGACGCTTCCCTCGTACCCACACAGACTGAGAAACTCTGATTTATCCCCTTGTAATCTTCCTCTTCTAAAAATAGTGTTTGCTAAAGAATTCATATATATATATATACAATTTATACTAACTCATGCAGCAATCATATCATTTTTTTTAATAATTTTATATACCAGCTAGGTGGCGTAGTTGGTTTGGTGCTAGCATTGTTTGCCCAAGTATGCCGGTTCACCACCGGTCCAAGTCGGTGAGTACCAATCTGAGTACTTTTTCTACATTTGGCTGAGATCTATATTTTGTCTTCAAAGCAGTCACCGCATTTTGAAATTGTTCCAATTTAAAAATTCGAGAAAGAAAAATAAAATATATATTATTTAAAAGTAACATATATAAAATTTAATATACTTATCTTATTAATTTGTACGGTTTATAATTAAGATCATATTGTAGCTTTAGCGTCAAAGTGCATTATTATTGCATTCAATACATTATTATTGTATAAGGGGGGGCGATAAAAATTATGATTGAAAAGTGGGTCACTAGTATTGAAAGTATGAGAAGCATTGAGAGATATGGGGTTGATATTTAGGGGATCGATAGTATGGTTAGGTAGTATAAGGAATCAAGTCCCCAGGTGTCTCCCCCACCCCCTGGATAGCATTTTTCCAACGCAAATCCTGACTTGTTTATTTTATCATTTCACTGAAACATTTTTTTCAGAGTTTGATAAAATCACTTACTTTAATCTTCGAAATGACCTTGATGAGACACACGTTATTTTAACATCTCCCGTCAGTTGATCCTATCGCAGGAAAATGACGAAATTAGGAATTTCACGAGATTCCTAATTTCGTCATTTTCATCCGACACATACAACACTTCTGAAAGATATACTCTGATTATTCAATGAAAAAGACATAATACTGCGCAATTATATATGCAGGGTATTTCGGAACTCAAAATCAGGCGTGCACGGGATGAAAGAAAGAGGTCACATTCGTTCAGGAAAAAATATAAAAAAAATCTCTATCACTTGACAAAGCGATGACTAGATTTTTGAAAATGTGGAAAGTTGACACCTACATCTCACCATTAGATACTGTGACCTTAAATTTCACAATTTAACAGTTATTATTATTATTATTATTAAATTAAATTTACACAGCAGTGCTATTAATCAGAGTCTCAAGGTAAAACACTTTGCTTGTTTAGTTACAAATAATGTAGTTTATTTGAGTTGGGATTTGAGGAGAAATGATATCACTCTAACTCTTCTCATTACAAGAAAAATATTCCAAAATACCAGAGGAAAGTTATTTCAAATGATGACCCTTTTAGTTAAAATTTTAAAATGGTAGAACACTTGTTTCTTTTTTATTTATAGCAATAATTTGACGGGTTCTTTTTATTTTTATTTATTTATTTTTTTACAGAACGTTTTAGTTTTAAAATATTCAATATTAAGTGTGTAGCTTAAATTAAGAAAAAAATTCAAAAACGAAACATAAGACATGTTTTGCAATGCTTCAATGAATTAAGTGTTTGAATTTTTTGCCTTCTAACGTCTTTTAAACTAAATGAAAATATGACGGATCTGCACCAAAAGATTGCTGAAGCAGTGGAAGAAATACATTTAGCTAGTTTCTCTCGAATAATCAATCTATCACTTTAAAAAAAACATGTAGAGCCTACATTCTTGTTGAAGGCAAACATTTCGATCATTTTATTTGTTAAATTATTACAAAACTGTTTTCCGCGTCATTTTTAAATGTATTGCTTAATTTGAGTTACATTTTAAGTCATTTTGTATATATGACCCTTATGAATAGAAAAGTAGCAAGCATTATTCCATTTTGTAATATGAACTAAATGGGCCACCTTTTGAGATACTTACCAGAAGTTGCATACAGTATTTTATTTTTATGGGTAATCAATCAAGGTTACATTTTCTCCAACCCCGCATAAAAAAAAACTACTTTAATTTCACAACTCAAATAGTAAATTCCACTTGAGAGAGACATTAACCCCCGCGGTCACTCGAGCCTGTTTTTTCTACCTTCGTTACTCGCGGGGTGTAGAGAACACCCCAAACTTTTAACAAGTGTATTTAAATATGAAAATTTTTTAAAGTCAATTATGATATATATTTATGAAGATCAAGATGTTTTTTGTATTATACAAATTAAATTATTAAATTTATTGCATACAAATGAGACTAACATTAATTTAAAGTAAACCTACAAAATTTTCATTTTAAAGTTCACAATTTTGTATTTTTACATGAACCACAATTAAAACGTATAGTCCAGTAATAATTTACCTTTATAATTAATGATAAGGATAGTAAAAATTAGAAAAATAAAATTTTAATCATTTTTCAAACATTCAGAGCAGACTGTATTCATATGCTTTAAGCACATATTTTTCTTACATTGAAGACAAAGAAAAGAAATTTTTACATCTTAGACAAACACACAAAGACAAACAGTGCAACACCCCTTTTTTGGTGGATTAATGCTTTTTTTTAATATCTTCTGTGTCAGTAAAGCTTCTTTGGAGTATTTGTTTAAAGTTTAGGAGTTCCGATTCATATCCCACTGCGGCTGCCCACTATCCATTCTAATCTCCTCTAATAATTTTGAACGTCTCATTTTCTTTTCAGAAAGAACCGAATGATTAACAATGGAAGCATTAATTCCTACAGTATTAAGTAGATGATAAAATATTCGCAATATCCAACGGTAACATATTCGCGATACATCATATATACTGCACATTTCATCAGTGATATCAACACCGCCTGTATTATAAAAATTTACAATTACAAGCTTCAGTACTCCAAGTTTGGTTCTGAAATTACACCATCCTTGAATTTACTTAGTTCATCTTGACAATGTTGATACAGTGTCTTGTAGACGAAGAAATCGTGGTTTCTTTCTTTCCCTTGGAGTTTTTGTCATAATTTCTGGAAAATGTTTTGAAAAATTAAAAAAAAAAAAATTATACTTAACAAATATTTTACAGAGTTATATTATTTTTATGCTACAATTATTGAAATTTTAAATAAAATATGCATGCATATTAATATATTTGAAAAAAAAAATGTAAACGGAAAGAGTAAAAGTACTCTATTTTAGATGCTTCGAGTACGAAAATATAACTCAATCACTCGCGGGGTGTTCTCAGCACCCCAGATAAACTTTTGAAGGACGTTACATTCCAATCGTCCTAGCGAGATTGATAACATCAGGCCTGAAGGTTCAATGACCTAAAATGTGCAGCTACAGAAAAAAATCGTGGTTCTGCGCATTCTGTTTAGTATCCTAGGAGGTTTTCTTGTTGCTGGGGTGTACAGAACACCCCGCGCGAGTGACCGCGGGTTAATAGCAGGGCTATATAAGACAGTGTTAGTGATGTGAAATATGAGGTCACAGTATCAAATGATGGGATAGGAGGCTTCAAATTTTTCCATATTTTCAAAAATATGCTTTCATTCCTTAACCAAGTGAGTTTCATTTTTTTTATTCTTCCCAGATTCGTTATGACCACCCCCTTTCATCGTGTTCCCTCTTGACGTTGAGTTTCGGGACACCCTGTACATGGATGTGTGCGTACGTGGGTTCATGTGTGAATAAGTTTTGTGAGTTTGTGGAAACAAACCTTAGAGAGAAAAGAAAATCTTAAAATTTTTACAAATTTATTCTTATATATAAAATTCCAAAGGAATATTTCTACCATTAAAAATTTACCATTCTTCTTAAATTTAAATTGTTTCTAATATTGTGGAAGGACATTAATAAGCAGTAAAATCTCCAAATTAGATCAAATTCTCGAATGAATATCGAGTCTTTTTATATATTAGCTACACTTAGTGTTTCTGTGTTGGGATGATGTATCACACTAAGATTTTGATGGTAAAGAATTTTCTCCTTAATTGTATTATTGTATCATCCCATCTTATTCTTTTTTTTCTGATATGCTGCTGTACCGTACTGGCGTGTTTTTGATTTATATTCGTGATTTGAAGATATTTATTTCAAAGTGAAAAACTTGCTATCGTTGTAAACGAGATCAAGAGATATTTGAGTTACACATAGTGCTTAAAATCAAACCTGATTTTCTTAAAACTGTTTCGGTCTTTTCGAAAGATTGAAGTTGGAATAAAAGGCAATGGATGTGATATTTTAGTTAAATTTATTTGTCAATGGAAACCATTTATGTTTATTTAACGGTATATAAAAATATTGGAAGAATTTTTGTCCATAATGAAAACAGATTAAAACTTAATGATTTTTTTCTTTCTATTTATAAGAATATTTTAACTTGAAAAAACAGCAAATGTATACGTTTTATATATATTTAGTATATATGTTGCTGCTATTTAATTATGGATGATTTTGCAATCTCTTTCAAATAACGTAAATAAAAAAAAAATTAAATGTAGAATAAATCTCCACAATAGGCTTAAATCCAAATGAAGCCAATCAACTAGAATAGTTTCATTTTAAGCCATCGAGTTAGATTTTTGTTTCACATGGACATCTTGAAAAAAGTGAAAAAAATGTTATTGTGAAACAATCAAACAACTGCAGACTCATATAGTGCTGCAGAAATTGGCATTGTTACACGCCAGATTACTTATGATTATGAATATATTTCAATTGATCTCATTTATTAATTACATTAACAGTTATGATATACAGTTTCAGGTAATTTATCTTTACTTAAGATGATTTGACAATTTTTATATAATTCGATTAAATATTACGATAAACTGTTTCTGCTGGTTTTTAAAGTTTAACCACCTTTAATCAATGCGATGCAGAGAATTTTAACTATAAAGTAATGGGTAAAATTTACAATAAAACTTATATTTATTGCAATTTGTAGCTTATCGTTTAGTTTTTTTCTTTCAAATGCCTACAAATTTTCATTGGAAATTCGATAAATACCTTTTGCTGCTTCTTATCGCATTACATTTTCTAGCATTTGTAACAAATTATACAAAAGTTACACTTTACCAAACCTCAAATAACTTCTAAAAATTACCCTTTTACTCAGAACTCCAAGAATTCGCATTATAAATTAATAGAATTAAAAGCTTTATAATCTTACCACTACATATTTATCATAAATTTATAGGTTCATAATGGAGTAGCAGCATTTTAAATTGCATGAACTTGTAGTTTCCCCCAAAAAAATCATGTGCTGCGAAATATATTTTGTGGGAATTTTGTGAAATGGATTGCTGGATAATAGTAGAGAAGGTTGTATAATAAAACTTTTGAAATCCTTACAGGTCGAGCACTTTATCAAATAATACAGAAAAAGGGTAAAAGAGCTACATATATTAGCAAAAGATGGTTTTTATTAAGTAACAACGTAAATCATTAAAATATTTGGAGTGAGGGAGTAAATATTAAAGTCACACCACTCAGCTACACGAGGGCTTTTGGCGACGGACCTCGTAATTTTGAACCATGGTTCAGTGACGAGGACGACACCTGAGCTGGCACCTTTCGACGCGAACAAATAAAGGATTAACAAAGCAATGCTTAAAATTTTGTGACTAGAAAATGTAAAAATACGTTTGTGATATGTAAGTTTGTACTTAAAATATACTTTACTGCAAAGAAATATGAAATAAATTAATTATAAAATGTCTTTTCAAGAATTTCTAGCAATTTTAAGTAACTATTTTGTTATTTAATATTTAAACATGTAGTCCTCTTGGAAACGAAATAAAATATTCCATCTGTGATAGGGATTAAATGGAAAATTTTCTAGTAACGATTTATTTCCCTTTTTTAATTAAACACACTACAATAGATATTGCTCACGGAAAATGTCTCAATACATAAAACTTCTATGCTGAGAATGGAATTCTAATGTAAAAATAATGAACGCATATTGGTTTCCCTGAAAAGTACTTTTATGTGTGTGTGTGTAGCAATAATTTCTATCAATTTTTTCAATGAATATATTGAGTGAAAGGCTTGATAAAAATTAAAAAGTGAGCTACTCCCAATAGAGATTGCAATATCGGAACAAAAGTTCAATACCGGTATTCGGTATTTTTTGCATCTTAATACTGGGATACTGGTTTTAATACCGGTAGTATAAATTTTAGAAAGAGAAAGAAAACACATGTGTGTTATCTTTGTTTTATCAGCCAGTTTTTTTAGAGAGTGTAAGTATCACATAAAAAATAATTTGTAACATAAATTATAACAGTATGTAAATAATCACAAAAATGTAAAAGAAAATTCCTATTTATTTAAATCACAAGAAATTATAAATATCCAAGTATTTATGCCTAAAACCCTCATCTTCAAATAAATCGATTTCTCGTCGGATGGTTTTGGATATAGTTGATATTTGTATTGAACTTTGGTTTTTTGAAATTTTTTTAGCTGCCGCTGATTCTAATTCTTTTTCAAGAGACAATTTCCTTTCACTATCGACATTAGTGTCTTCATTATTTTTGATAACTCTACCGAATTATTTTGAACGTGAATAGGTTTATGTGTAAGAAAAATAATAAAATTTACTAAAAACTTGATCAAGTTTGAATTGGTTAGTCTCTTTTCTTCTTTTTCAATCTTCTGTGCGATTAGTTATTGTTAATCATTATTATGGGTTATTTTGATAGAGTATATATATAAGGAATCTGAAAAATATAATTTATGCCCTAAAGTATGATATGCAAATGCAATGTGAATAACAAACTCAACAATTGAAATAAATATCGATATATTACGTACTTTCTTCATAATTACAACCTAGTTTTCACAGATACGAATATTAGACTACGAATCCTGCGTGTGTGCAGTATTGGTCTGAGCTGTAATAGGATAGTTTTCATAGTCCTTGGATAATTCACATATTTTCTCACCTCTCTTGTTTGTATGATGAAACTTTACATTCACAGTCTAATTAATTTCGCGCGTTGTGTAGAGATAAAATTAAAAAGGTATATTATTTTGCAAAATTGACGATCCCTGAAAATATAGTGGAGACAATGGAATTTCTAGTAAATACCGAAAAAACGGTATATAAACTTGTGAATACCTGTATTACAAACATGTAGAAATAGCTCAAAATACCTATATTCGGTTTCCCTGTATACCAATATTGCAATCCCTAACTGCCACTAAAGCAGGAGTAATCGTATGAAATCATTAATGTCAGATTGAATGTTGATCCAATTTACGAGCATCGAGTGTATGAATGTAACTCAGAGATGAACTATAATAACATTATGAGTTAAATCAACAATCGACACCTTTTCTTTTTTCTTGTTTTGCGATTAATTAAACAATTAATCAATCACTAAACAAGAAATTGATTAATTATGTAATTAATCAATTTCTTTAGTGTATTTAAATAAATATCAATAGGTTATCAACCCAACATAACATATTAGTTTTTATTAAGATTGATTCACATTTGCACTAAATTTTCTATATACATATAAAGAATCAACACCATTTTATTTCTTTAAATGTTATTAATTAAAATATAATAATGTGTACCTAATGCAGCTTTTTTCAAACTGTGGGGTACCCTCCCCTTCCTAGGGGGCGTGATAATCCTACCAGAGGGACACGAGTATATCGAAAAGTAAGAAATAAAATATTTAAAAAAATTATTAATTTATTGAAAGGAGTCAAAACAAAATACATTCTCAGGTAATGAAAAATACCCATTTACAATGATATAATATACTTATAAGCATATCAGTATTACACAATGCATTTGATCATTAATTCATCAATACTAAGTTAAGAACAAGTTTAATAATTGCTAGTAACACCGTGTACTTGTCATATACAAAATTATACGCAAAATTTAATACTGATCTTAATAATGTGTGCAGATTATAATTAAAGTCGTATTGTAGCTTTAGTGTCAAAGTACATTATTACTGATTTCAATACATTATTACTGTTTGGAGGGAGTCAATATGAAAATTATAATTGAAAATTGGATCTCAAACATTGAAAGTTTGAAAAGCACTGACCTAATGGTTAAGTGGCAATATGTACTCACGCGTGCCTGTGTGTGTGTATTCCTCTACTCCGAATAAAAACTTAAATTAAATACAGGTATTTCAATAAATATCCTTTAAGGGGGTCCGTCACCTAGATCTCTAAAAATTTCCTTCATTTAATTCATTATGGTATGCAGAACGTGCGTATGTGTTTATGATCAAAGTTCCTTTTGTTACACTCAGCTTCTCTCTTTTGAAACTTGCACCAGGCATTTGTAATCGCAGGATACAGTCCATGTTGAGAGCTCTCGTTTGAAGACAGAAGATGAAAATAAACAGCCCAAACAGCAATTTTCATGCTGTGTAGATGATTGATATTATTTCTAATAGTCATTCTGTGATATCTTTGAATTTTTGATATTAAAATGCCGGTGAGTCGGTTACGACCACTTACGCATTTTCCATCACTTAACTTTTATTTCTCTCTTTCGCTTTTAAGATCCAAAAGGCGTGTACCCATAACACCTTTGGATAAGCCCTATACACTCTAATGTTTACACTTGAACATCATATGGATTTGCGCACATCAGAAACTAATGCAAGGGATAACACAGGTGATCTTAGCAGAGCTCAATTGATGCGCATCAAGGAGTAGCTTCATTTAAAAAAATAAATAAAAATATTTCAAATTATCATATTTCCTCATATTATATATCATTTTAAACAGAAATATTTAAACTTTTAAAAAATATAAAAAAGTGAAAATCGATAATTTTTTGAAAATTCAAGTGCCGGACCCTCTTAAAGGGATGAAATAAATTACCAGACCCTATATTTCTACTTCAAAGCACCTTATTCAGTCTAAAACGCATTATATGTCTCTTATAAGTGTTTATTTTTTTTTAAACTGGTACTCCAAACATCGTGCTAAATGAAACAAACCAAGACAGTAAAAGCAATCAAAGATGATTTTATCTAAAATGGAACACACATTTTTCCTTTGTGAAAAGCAGAACAAGAAGAAACAAGAAGAAAAGTGTTTGTGAACAGAAAAGCAATTATCAAACATTAAGCCATTTTGGGAAAGAAACTACCGATAAATCTTTCCAGAATGATGATAATTCCGTTGCCTCAAAGAAAAATGGCAGTGAAATTGCACAGAGAAATATCTAATGGCCTCATATCCGAAATATGAAAACTGCTCAATTATCATAATAATAGAATAAAAGCAGCTAGCTCATTTTACGATGCACTGGTAATTTGTTGCATTTGTGACGGACGAAATGAAGCCTTTTTCTTGAGATTCCCTTGCAACAACTTTTATACGTTTTACTTGCTAATGTTGTAGATAAAAAGCAAATTAACTTTTTGAGACTACCTAGTAAGATTTTATGTGCCAATATTGCTAAACGATGCATGTGTTGTGAAATTCAATATCGGTGTGTTGATAAATTCATTTTTGTGATAGAATTAGGATTTAAAATCATGCTTACGAGGTTTACCAGAAATATCCCCTGCTTTTATTTGATTTTTTTAATGATTATTTTTAGTACGTTTGTATATTTTTAATAATAATTATATCGTCGGCATACTTATCAGAACGCGTAACTCCTTTTAGGGTGCTAATTTGATTTAGGAGTGCTACGCACCTACTTCTTGTTTATGTTAGCCAAGATGGGCGATAGCATGACAATATGGTTACCTTGATAATTTTAACGTGTGACAATGCGATTGCCATGGAGATAACGTATATTCGGGGGTTTTTTTTCCGTGGTAACTCTCTATTAATTTCACAGACGATTTTAATTCGATCTCCTTAAAAATTTAACCATTTCCATTGGATGTGTTCAACAAGCTAATATTTCAGTCTTCTGTTGTATTTTATGCTATTTTAGAAGATAGATATTTTTTTTTTAATATTAAAAATATTATATTATTTATAATTATTATTATATTATATGAGTATCATTATATATAATAATTATATTATATGAGCATCATTATATATAACAATTATATTATATAAGCATCATTATATATAATAATTATATTATATTAATTTTATTACATATGATAACTATTATTATATAAAAACTATATGAATATTATCATACATCATAATTATTATTTAATTATATTATCTGATAATAAGAATATATTACATATTATTATTATTGATCTATGTAATCTTCATATCATATTGATATTGATTATTGACTGATATTGGTTATTTTTAATCTATTCCAATATTCCTTATATGAAATATATTTCAAAATAGTTATTTGCAATTATTTTCCTGACGATTTGTTGCCGCTAGGTCGCCATCTTGGATTCCATGCAACTCGACAATAACCGCTGCTTGGCGCGACTTAATCGCGTCAAAGAGCGCTTGGCACGTACTACTCCTATATCAAATTAGTCCTCTTTATGGAGTTACGCATTCTGATAACTAGGCCTATGATATGTAAATGATCGATCAGTTAAAAACTACAAAGGAAATATAATAATATATTTTTTAGAACCCTTTAAATCTCAATGACTTTGTAGTAAGACTAGTTCAAATATATATAATGAGCTTTTTGCTTTGATTGAGGTATCCGACTACGTTCGGACCTTTATTTTTAAGTTTCCTAAAAATCCCTAATATTTTTACATTTTTTTTAGTTTCACTTTTACACACAATAATAAAAAATACAGTTAGAAATAATATATATATATATATATACATAAAAAATTGCAAAGAATTAACTTTTTAAAAAAATTTTAATCAAATTTTGGAATTTTTTTCAAAGAATTTTTTAAAATATTTTTTACTTTCCATAAAATATTGTTGCAACACATTTTTTAAACACATTTCTAGAGAATGACTTACGAATGTTAAATTACTTCTTTTGAATCAAAAGTTATAGCCAGTCGAACTTGCGAACTAGGAAATTCAATCAAATTCCGAAACTTTCGGAAAGAAATACAACTATAAAAAAACTAAAAATTGTTCAATTTCTTAGTTTTTTAGCCATTCTCTAGATAATACCATTAATAACATTTGTGTAAGATTTCATACAAGTATCTCTAAGAGTTTGTTAGATATGTTTGAAATATCATGAAATTTACAAAAAAATAGTTTTAAGAAATAGCATTTAAACTTTATAAAAGCAATTTCAAAACAAAATATAAGTATATTACTAAAGCTCTCCTGATTTATATTAAACACTTCCACTTTTTGGTATTTTGTTAAGTTTTCTCTTGACGTTAAATGATACATTTGTATTTGTGTCTTACCGTAGAAGCAATTTTATAATAACTGTTTATCACACTGCTTCGTGTACACAGGTTTAACAACATTTGAAAGTTTCACAAAAAGACCTACACTTTGTTTTGTTTATTGTTTTTCGGTGTCGTTTCCTCGCTGACAGTCACACTAGTTCTCAGCTCCAATTGGGCACGGTCCATATATGGGTTTCTCCCTGCTGGAGCAACAGTAAAAAAATGCCGCTATTGTAACACTTAGCATAGCTTTGACGTGATTGGTGTTACTGCTATAATAGTTTTGAATTTTATTAAACAAAACATTGATAAGTTTTCCTTTCTCACCAAGGTTTTTCTGTCCTTTTTTTTAAAAATTTTCTTTGCCGACTACTCAATCTTTCTTAGAAGTATCTTATGCACTCATATTTGATGGCATTGTTGACACCATACACATCTTTAACAGAAAGGTATCCATAGAATCACCATCACAATAAAAAAAATATTTTTAAGATCTCGTAGTGCAAAAACATACAAAGATTTTGCACGCACTAATAGATTCCATGTTTGAAGTAAATCCTAGATAATTGCAGGAACACGCATGCACGACTGGACTAATAGAACTCTAAAAAAATTTTGATAAAATTTTAAAATCTAGAAGTTTTCCAGTGTCAATGTATAAAATTTCTATAGAAACCCATTTAGCGATGAATGTGAACGTGTCTCTGCCGACGACGGATATTCCACATTCTTCAGCTGACAATTTGGAACATTTTGTAATGCTTTTCGCTTCCAAAGCAGTGTCGTTCATGGCATCTTTAGCCATTATTGTAGCAGCAGCCAAGACTTTCTTTCACAAAGTATAAATGGTCCTTTTGTCATACAAGGCCAGTTCAGCTTAGCACATAGCTTTTTCACAGACGAATCTCAATCACTCACCTTCCACAAATAAGTTGCAAATTAATAATACGTTGCTTTCTTAGTTTTTCAGTAGCTGAAAAAGGGACAATAAAAGTACACTTGGAGCATTTTGAAGTCACATTAGAAGTCAGTCCAAACATATAATCTTCATGCAGTTACAGATTATTCTCAAAACAATTGGATAAACACAAACTTGAAAACACAACTTCCCAAAATATTTAAATAAAATATTCTATTACCTCTTACTGTCCCGCTAAAACATTCTTTTTTCTGTGAAAATGCCTTTACTTATTCCAGTTTTTGTTTATTACAAGTTTGAGCACTTCGGCAAGAGCACAACAAGTCAACACTTCCACTGTTTTTGTGAATCTGCCACCAGCACAGTTACGTTTTCAAGAGGTTAATTTAATTCATTTGTTAAACATTCTAAGCAGATAATATCAAAAGCAGAATGTTCAGAAACAATTAACGATTACAAATTGTACAATTAAAGCGAAAAAAGTTCAGTTTTTTGAAGAAATTTGGGAGCAACATTCGTAAGATTCAAATCAAAACAAAAACATGCGAGGTCAGAAGAAACAGATGTTGCCAATTGCAAAAGTCCAAAGTGTTGCCTACCATTAAATAGTTTAAAAAATTGTCAGAAATTGTTTTTAAAATTATAATGGGTTGAAACTGCAAAATTTATCGGTAAAAAGCATGTTAAACAATCAACTTCAGGTTTCAATTTCACAGCAGTAATAATATTTTAAACACATGTAACTTTTTTTCTAATTATCGAACAGACGAAACAAAGTCGGATTTAGAAAGATAATTATTTGAATTTTAAAAATATAAAATAAAAAGAAAATGTGATTTTTGACCGAAAATGACGTTTTCAACGTAGTCGGATACCTTAAATGCAGAAATACATGAAACTTTATCTGAATTGATTAGAAAAAAGCTTTTTTTTTAGAATTTACATTTTTTTATTATTTATTATAATGGTAATTTTAAATATAATTACTTATTATATTTCTTCGATTTTTCGAATGTTATCTGCATGATTGATGTATTTAAATTTTGTGTCGAATTAATTATATCATCCACGTGCAAAAAATAATTCGTTTTACTCAATTTTGCATAAATCTAATTATTTCAGAGTATAAACCATTTCAATGGAAATTTGAAAAGTCGGGTATTATGGAATACTAAGTATTCCATAATTTCCCACTCCATTTTGGAAAATGCATATTTACACAGAAAGATTAAACATCGTCAGCTAAAAAAGAACCGCATTGTTACAAATCACAATTCCTTAAATGTACATTATGCTAAAAGCTTCAATATTCAAGTCACATAAGTTCTTGTAGGTAAAAATGATTGAAAACTTGCTTGCAAAAACTTTTAAAAATCGCAAAACACATTTTGTTCTGTAGCAAGGCGTACAACAACAACAATAGGTCAACTCTCCCTGCAATACTTCACAAGAGTCTTTCTTCAGTAGTTCAAGGTTTTCCCATATATTAGAAGCAACAAACAGAGCCGAAACCTCGGTATTCCATCTTACCCGACTATTCTTTAATACCCTACTCTCATCTATATGTTTTTATACACAATGGGAACGAATGAACAATACTATTTGCGCACGAAAAAATACTTGGAAAAACTTTATTGGCTTAAAAAACTACCAATAATCTCTTTCTATAAGAAATTATAAATTTTATGTTCAAAATATTTATATACGAACCTCTCTTCATTTATCACAAAAATGCAAATAGAAAAAAAGAGTGTTTTCTATTTTTTTTATTTTGATTTTTTCGAAATGAATGCTTATATTTTTAACTAAGTAGAATGAAAAAAAAATCGAGTAAATGTTCTTCAATCTCAGGAAAAAATCCGTCGCTAAAGAGGGTAAACAAGTTTTAATTTGAATTTGAAATACAATTTCGAAATTTTTACGAAAAATGAAAATGCATGGTGGAAAAACTTTGAATGAATTGATTTGCTAAACAAAAAACTCTAGAGCTTTAATAATCCATTTCGCTTAGATATTGTATAAACTGTGCTTTTGGAGATTTTTTTTTTCGAATTCCAGTCTACCCGAAAGGTATACAGATCATTTTTTTTATAGTAATTTCAGCGAAGAAAATTCCCTTTCTTCAGATTTAATGTGTCTTCATCTTATCGCGATGATGAACGAAGTTACTTTTAAATGGATAAATATTTACGGAAAGACCAGTTTGTTTTATTCAATAAAACAGGAGTTATTACGAGAAACAGAAGCAATAAAGAAAAAAAAATATTAATGGTATTTGTCTTTCGTGTTTTTTATCAAAAATAAATAGGCTACGGTTCGTTTGAGAACCGAAATTTTATGGCATTGTTTCAAAAACGTAGTTTATTAAGAATATGTCGAGTAAAAGATATATCTATTGAAGGCTGATTCACCCTGATGATACGAAGTATCATTTTATTGTATAGTAATTGAAATTAAAATACTTATTAACTAATCAGTGTTTTCTGATCAAACACAATGGACTCTTTGGTATGAAGTCAACACTACAATATTGACTGGAGAATATAATTTAAGTGAAATAGTAAAGAGAGAGAGATAATAAACTTGAAATCTCAAATTTACCTTCAAAGTGTTCCAATGATATCTTGCGTTATTTTCTTGGTTTCCTAAAATTTGTAAATAGTATAATGCAGTAAATAAGTTTTATTATAAGTTTCTTACCATTTATCACATAATGAGTTTCTAGAATGTAGTCTTTTTGAATAAGGGAAAACAGGAAAGAATCTGTGTTTTCTTAACTGACGATTTCTTTTTTTTTTAACACACTTTTATAAGTTTCACTTGTATGTAATGGAATCTTTAAACTCAATTTTTACCCACTTTAAAAGGTCAGATTAATTTGAAATTTTGCGCACATTTCAAGGACCGATGACAATACAATAATTTCATAATTTGTTTCATTGTCCTGATCAGGATCCTCATAATTAAGAGTTTTAAGTATTTCGAGATTTTGCGACTAATTCATTATATTGTTTCCAGATTTGGCGACTAATTCCATGTGCCATTTCCAAATTTGGCGACTAAAGGTTCAAGGAGCAACCCTAAAACCACTAATAGGTTTGTGGTAAATACAAATAAAACAAAAAAAAGTGTTCTTTATGTGAAAATGGGTAGGGTGGGTGTGAAGTTTTTTCTGAAAATGGAAATAAAAGAAAAAAGACTCGCGCATGTGAATAAAAATAGTTTATGTTCTTACTGCTAAATATATTTTTTTTTATTTTTATTTTTATGAAGCAATACGTTTAAAAGTGATGATACGAATTAACATTATAGCATTACGTTTAAAAGTTTATATAATACGATTGACATTTAATATTTCTCCTTAACACACTTTTATTAGTTAGACCTGTATCTATAGAGACGGAATCTTTGAAATATAATGATATTGGACTCCTCCGAGGTACCGTAAACGGAGAGAATAAATACCCTTCAGATCCAGTAGTTAATATCCATTGAAGGGCAAGACTAATTCCAGGAGCCACATAATTCCGTCTCCAAATATCAAGCTCAAGGATAAATTCAACAAAGAATAAATAATAGTTTTTAAAACTAAAAATAACAGGCTTTTATTGTAGAACGAACTAAAAAAATGAAAAAATAAATTATAGTTTAAAAAAACACTAAAAAACACGCTTTTATAGTGAATCGAACTAAAAAGTAAAAATATAATTTTTAATATAAAAATAAAATGATTAACGAGAAAATTAATGTCTTTGTAAGAGCGTGGTGTGCTTTGTACTACATTTTTACACTAACTCAGCATATCGGAATAGAACTAGTAAGAAATTATAACAATTATTATAGGGCCCCCACGCTTTTATCCGAATGACATTAATTTTTTTGCTAATCATTTTATACTTATATTAAGAATTGTTTTTTTTTTTACTTTTTAGTTCGATTCACTATAAAAGTGTGCTTTTTAGTTTTTTTTTTAACTTATAATTTACTTTTATAGTTTAATGTAACATGTGTAAGTTAACACACGAATTAATACTCCTACGTTTTGACAACTATTTTATTTAATGTACATTTTGTGCCACTTCAAGTAGACTATCAAAGATAACACACTTGAAACACAGAAAACCTTCTTAAACTGCCCTCACACACACAGATACACACACTCAAAATATAAACAATTTCTCACTCTACAGAAACGCCACCTATTGGCAAAAACATAGAACAATATGTTTGGTAATGATCCTTAACACTGAAAAATTTTCTTACAAATCAAAAAATATTTTCAAAATAAAATCTTTATTAAATTTTAGTAGTTCTTTTTTATGTGCATCATAATTTCATTGATAATTTCAAATCATTAAAAATACTTTTATAAAAAAATGTTAAATATCCTAAAAAAATAATAAAACTAACAATACTATTACTACTACTACTAATAATAATAATATTTATATTGTAAATGAACAATATTTCTACTAGGTGTATTTAAAAGTATACGTATTCTTTTTGTAGAATAATTAGAAACATTTTCAGATTAATAACAAAATATCAGTGCAGTGTGATTCTAAAAAGTTTTTAATCCTGTAGTGCGAAATGTAAGTGACCGAATTTTCAGGAAATAATTGGTAACATTATTTTCTAGCAAGTTTATGAATTTGAAGCAGACAGCAGTTGCGTAACGTGCACCCCCGCATTGCGGATGGGGACAGAGTTCTAGGGGGCCTAAATCCTGACTGCGGCCAAGTACCTATCCATTGTAAAATTCAACTTGGGGGCCCCAAACCTGACTTTGGACACTATACAAAGGGAATTGAATTTTTAATGTTTGTAACTAATGCAAAGGAGATGTAACATTAATAGGCACAAAATGATTGTGCTTTTAATTTATGATTAGTTAGTTTAATTTATGATTTAAAGTTCCAGTGAGGACTGGTTTATATTATTTTTTATTTTAAGTGAAACATTTTTTTCTTCTTTTTGATAAGGTTCCGGATTGGAAATTCTCAATACAAACCTAGTATATTTTCCGGAAACTGGTATCACTTTTTAATGGTTCGCCAGAAAGATGGTTATTGATTGCCACAATGTAATTTTGACACCCAATTTTTTCCGTAGAGGCAGGCACCTGAGCTCTAAAGATGCGAAAAACTGTACTAGGAATTTTATTTTGTCGAGAGCACCCAAGCGAAACAGGCACTCTAGATATCTTTACCAAACCGCATAATTATACGATAAGGCCGAAGTCGATTTTTTGCATCATGAAAATAAACTCGAGCCGGGTTCGAACCCGCCAACCTT
>BMAV01023369.1:151801-177497 GCA_019973955.1 Trichonephila inaurata madagascariensis | reverse complement strand
GTAATGTATTTAAAGTGAAGATTCATTGAAACAAAACACAACTCTTAACACAAAAATAAACTTTGATGAGTGAAAGACAGTCTAATCTAAAAACTTGATTGAAAACTAATTTGAACAATAAGTAACTAATAATTTGCGAATTATTTTCAGATATGTATTTTGACACAAAATAATTATCAGCATCGTACTGTTTGCAGAAAAACACTTGATTGTTTCAGACGTAATATGGATAATTCATAATAATATACTGCTTTTTTTACCTTAATAAAGTCAAGGCACAGTTTAAAATTGAAAAATTTTCAACTCGGAGATGTTTTTTTTTCTTTTGATTTTTTTACTTAACGAGGGTAGGTTAGGGGAATAAAGATGTAAAATGTAGCGTTTCTCAAACTGTAGGGAGCGTCCTCCTAAGGGGGCGTGATAACTTTACGAAGGTGGCACGAGTATATTCAAAAATCGAAAACAAAAGGATATTTTAAAAACGATTAATAACTGTTAGTATGCAAACACACGAAACACATTCGGACATAATGAAAAATAAAATTAACTTTTGACATGATATAATACATTTATAAATGAATCAGTTCTGTACAATGTACAATGTATTTGATAATTAATTTAACAATACTAAGTAAGTAACAAGTTTAATAATTAACCATGACCCCATGGGGGCTTGTCATATATAAAATTATATATAACAATTAACACTTGATAATTTTTACAGTTTATTATAAATCGTTTACAATTAATTCTTTAACTGTCGATTAAAATTTAAGCTTTCCAATGCCACCATTTTTCACGTAGGCGATCGTATGTAATGTATTGGGAGGAAGAAAAGGAATCAATAAGCAAATCCTCTAAAATGATTAAATCCTTCGCAATCACTGTCATGGTCCATTTATTACATTTTAAAGCCTTCGGAAAATTTTATGAATAGCAGTGCACAGAGAAGATCGTACTCCGGAAAGACGTATATCTATGTCCTGGGCAGTTAACACTTTAGCTGAGAAAGACGTTTGGCACTTCAGAAAAAGTCGTGTTGCAGCTTTATTGTCAAAGTGTAGTAATATTGAATTCTCTCTCTCAATACATTGTTATTGGTATGGAGGAGGAGGAGGGACGATGAAAATTATGTTGAATATCTATGATAAAAAATATATTGCATTCAAAAAAATGAAATTTTTAGTTATATGCAGTGGCGCACACAAAACTTTTTCAAGGGGTAAGTTCACCTTTCTCGTATCGTACTTTAAGACACTGCCAAACATATTGTTTTAGTTTTGTTGATTTGGGAAACAAAAAACAGTGAAAAATAAATTATTAATTATTGAATAAATAACTAGTATTAATTAATAAAATAGTAGCTGCGTGGCCCGGCCTGAACGGTCTTTTTCAAGAGCATAACTTTTTGCCAATGGAAATTACCTCTTGTCGTCTCGTATTCAGTACTTCTTGGTTTGTTTGTGATTTCTATATTTTGTCTTTAAAATTTCCTCTTCAGAAATTTCTTCTACGTCTTTGCCCCGTCGGACGGGTCTGTTTCCCCTCCGCTTAGCTCGGCGTTTCACGGGTTTTTTTCGAGAGTAGTTTCATTCCCCATGGAAATATCCCCTTTCTGAAGGCCAGCACTTCTGGGAGTCTGTGTATACTTAATGTGTGTGATTTCTTTATTTATGCCATTAAAACTCCCTTTTCTGAAATGTCTTCAGTTTCAGTAAAATATAGTGTTAACAACAATTACTTTATAAATTTTACGTACTATATACATAGTATTATCATCAATAAAAAAAAAGTAAATAAGGGTTATGGGGGTGGGTCCTGACCCATGGAACCCCCTCATCATCTGTGCACCACTGGTTATATATGCAATTAATTAAATGAAAAAGTAATAATCTTTTTTTTTCATATGTATCACAACAGAATTTTCAAATTTGTACCATTTTATGACTTCAAACTCATCTTGATACTTGTCCCAAGACAACCCACTTCGATGTGCTGTAGCAAACGCACTCCTAATCCCAGGATACCCCCCGAAACGATTAAATTAAAACCAGTTACGCGTATCTAATGAAGAGGTACCTTGATCATAAGCATAACCGGCAATTTAACAGGAAGAGTGGGGGAGGAGTCGGTCCAGGGAAATCTTTGCACATGGCCGATTTGAAGGATTGAAGGCAGGGTCGAGTATGACAGGCGGACCCCCCGTGATGAATGAACGATAACGCAAGGCAATCGTCTGCCTCGTAAGGGACGTTCCCTCTTATTTGCCACGCCATTCGTCATCTCTAGGAAGCGCTCATACCCATACACATGCATCACGAGTGGATGGATTTGTCTATTGTGCGGTGGGGTTGAAAAAGAGGAATGGCAATTGAAAGTAGGGTGTAAGGATGTGGGGTTGAGATGCACGTGATTCTTGGAATGCACGTGAATTCGTGATTCTCAAATGGTTTTATTAGTTTTAGAGTAGTAGATGTATATAAATGTATTGCATTTGATAAACTAAACAAGAACTTAGTTACCTGTGCAGATTAACACATATGCTAAATTTTTGTCTTTAAAACTTTTCGAACTAAAATATACTATTAAAAAACTCGTTGAAACTAGTTCATGGAAATCAAAGATTTATTTTCAATTAATGATGCTTACTTCTACATATTTTGGTTAGTTTTGTAAAAATATCATTGAGTTTGGCTGTGGATATTGGAGGCCAATTTTGCGATTTAGAGCAGCAGTTGAATGAAAATGCTTCTTTTTAGAAAGAAATATGGTCATAATTACAATTGCAAGAATTGCCCCTTTTTATTGTTCTAGTTATAACAGACATAATGCTATATACCCTATCAAATTATAGTACTAAAATATTTGTATTTATTATATACCAATAACACATTATAATTGTTGTGTTAAATATAAGACATTAAATGGTGTATATAAGTATATGGAATCTGAACTTATATGTTGCTAAGTCAGAAATCATTCTTCTTCTTTTTAATTCTAAGATTGGGACATGAAATAGTTAAAAAAAATTATAAAAAATATTGTAATAATATATATATATATATATATATATATATATTGTGTGTGTGTGTGTTTAATAGTAATTCAGTAACATTAACTCGTACAGAAATACGAAAAATATGTAAAATTTCTCTAACGAATTAAAGACTGAATTTGCTAAATCAAATATTATCAAACTCTTAATCATTCTTTTCTTTAGCATTAACCGTTTTTATTGTTAATTTGACTCCCGTTCTAAAAGGATCGAGCAGGCACACACACACACATTGAGCTGCTTAATGTCATTTTCTAGTGACCATTCTTAAAAAATTATGGTGAAAATCTAAGCAATGAGCAATGACGATGCGGTTTTTTTAGAATAGTTTATTTACGTCATTTCAAACTTCGTAATGCATACAGAATTTGACTATGAACCACTGAAATTTTATTTGGAGAAATTGCTCACACAATTCATGATACATCGTGGATGTCTATTACTATAGTTGAGTTGATAAATACATATTATACCATCTACCAGCTTTATCTAATCAAAAGACGTTTACAAATGATGCGATAACTATTCAGTAGTGGAAATTTGTTCCCGTATGTCCTAACACAATAGTAATGATGACAGCATTTGACGATGTCTTTTGAATTAGCGAATGTTTCCTTTGATTTCGCAAAATTGGTCAATGGTATATAATACGTAGGTACTATTGAATTAAACCTTGATGTAGAATGATGATATCTACAATATTCAGTGGACAGAATAATACACTGTGTGCTAAAAAATCAGGGAAGCAAACAAAATGGGGAAGAAACCGTTGCACGATAGCCATGCATGGGCATAAAATGGAGAGTACAGGTGAAAAGAAACTTATACGAAAAAAAAAAAAAAACTGTATTGGAACTTCAATTCTTTGAAATGATATAAAGAATATGAAATAGTGGTTCAAGCCAGCAATTTGGTTACATGTAAATGACAAAAAAAGAAGAAAAACTGATTATTTATAATTGATACATGATTTTTAATATGGTATGTGGCTCCTCTGATCAACTAAGATGACTGCCGCACAGATGCGTAGCATGGATGCGAAAATGTTATTGGTGAGACTTTGGGGAATACTGCTCCATTCCTCAAGGAGTGCAATCTTCACGTCCCAGATAGTAAGCGAAGGCAGTGATCTCCTTGAATACGTCATCCGAAAGAATCTCAAGCATTCTGGGTAGTAAGATTTAGGTCAGTAGAATATGCTGTCCATCCCATGCTCTGCATTGTTTCAGTTTCAAGAAAGTTCTCCAGATAACCGGTTGTACCATCTCTGGCATTATCCTGCATAAAAATAAAGGTATCTCCTATGACTGCAACGTAATGTATAACATGGTGTCTTAGAATTGTGTCTGTATACCTTTTAGTATTTAAATTGCCATTCAGTATGATATGCAGGTCAGTACGTCCGCATAGGTTGATACCATCCCATACCATCAAACCATTTATTTTGTAATGTGGACTGAAAGAATATAGGTTTATTTCAAGTGCCTCTTTCTTGCAATACCAAAACACGTCTAGCATCACACTCTAAACTGAATCCGGGCTCGTCCGTAAACAGTACTTGAATCCACTCACTTTGCATCCAATCTCGATGTTTAGCAGCCCATGTTCTTTGGGCTACTTGTGTCTTGTGGTCAACGGAATACACACCTTTGACCTATATGCATACATAATACCCACATGACACCCATTTTGGATTGTTTGGCTTGAGATCTTTTGTTCTACTATCAAAAGGAACTATTTTTGAATCTGTCGCATTTGCTGTTCTGTCTCGATGAGCTGTTTACAGGATATTTCGGTCATCATTTGTTCTGGAAACCCAAGGAATACCTTGTCCTGACCGATGTCGAACACGCCCTGTTTCCTAGAAGTCTTACAATGATCCTTTGGTAGTGTTATTCACATTTCTTTGTGTTTTTCCTGATTCCAGGCTCCCAATAATAGACCATGTGATGGATTCCGGTTGATTACATTTTCCTGACATTTCGCAGTCCCCTTTTCACAAAAGAATAGCCGAAAGGTTGAATTTTACCACTGAGATAATAAAAAACAACAGTTTCTACGGATATATGATTTCTGCACTTGTTTCCTTTTTATGGTTTTTGACCCCATGTACTTTGATTTGCACGAAGTTTTCTTCTGTTTTCTGTTATATTTTAGCTTATGGATGTTTTGATTTTCGTTAGTTATCAGAAGAAATGTTTGCGTAATTTCGTTAAATTCATGTGTGCCCTTTAACTTTTGGAGCATTGTATATGTGATACCATAGTTAATCATTTGATACCTTTTTTTTCTGAGTAAAAGAGGTATATCGAATGACTGTTAACTAAAACTTTTTTTCTACTGAATATAACATACTATTTGGACCATCTTTGTTACTTATGTGTGAGGTTCTGAATATCTTAGGAGAGAAAGTTGTTTGTAAATCACATGACCAAAGAGGATTTCATCGAAGGATTATTAATTACTTTGATATAAATATTTTAATACTATATTAATTTTTAAGCTCAGATATTCATTATTTTTTCACTTGACGCAATAATGTTAGTAATTATATGTATTTGAAATCGCATCCCTCATATGTTTTATGCATTTGCCTGAAACTAATTTCCCTCGATGTATAAATTATGTAAAATTAGAAATGTATAATGAGATGCTAATTTTGGACTTCAAATTAAAAAAAATCGAGGGCATATAAAGTGGAATACTCATATTGCTATATTAGGCTAAGTGATTACTTCAAACACAATACATAAACTTTATTTTTCTGTTAGATGTTCTAAAGGGAAATTTTCAGTTTTTTAACACGAAACAGTCTATAATCTCACTTTCTTACAACTCTATTACTAAATAACAACACTGAAACGTGATTTTTTAAATCACGAATTAATTTAAAAGAATGAAGTGAAATTAGTGAATAAATAAAAAATACTTTAAAAAATATAACATGTTTGAAAATTTCTCATGCCTTTTTCCCTAAAATAATATTAAAATAAAATGTTTATTTAAATATAAGTGGAAAAGATTATTATATTTCTTATTGCTTCATAACTTAGATTTGAAAAGTCAATTTTTTGCATTGTTTGTGTATGATGTAAACATACTATGTAATCTATATTTATATAATTCATAAATAAATTCGTGTTTTTACTAGAAACGTATTAAAAAAAATATTAATAAAATTATTTACAAATAGAATATGAAGTTATTTTAAATAATTAAAATTCGTAATAAATGCAGTAAGCAAAGTATAGAAAATGTGTTTCATATATTTATTAAGTGAACTGTAGTGAGAATTTATTTTAGAATATCCAAATGAATTTAGTTTTAAAGTCAATTCATTTTATTGACACAACCTTCGACGTTCAGTCTTTCGAACAAACTGAGCTCTTTTAACAAAAAGCAATAGAGTTAAAGCAAAACATTTCTGCTGCAACATAATGTGTTGCCAGTATCCGTTTATATTTTATAAAACTTATTTTAAAGTTGATAGATTGCCAAAATGTGTCACAAACATGCCAAAACGGTTGTTTACATGAGCTTTAAAAATATGGATACAATTATTTAAAAACGTTTCTTCTTTTCCCTACAGATGCAATTCATTTAATAAACTTACGTGTCCGAAATCAAATTGCTCATACAATTGTTTACATATCCCGTAGGGTTTTTTTAATTAAAAGTAGGAATGGATATAGTTAAAAAAAGTATTCTTAATTAGTGATTTAAAAGTTTTGAAAACTGATTACAATTTTTTTATAACACAGAAAGAACGAAATTTAAATTTCTGAAACTGTACCCTTTAATTATTTCTGAACGATCTTATTAATTTTCTAATGCATTTGTCATTTGCCCGCCCCCCCCCCACCCCATAGTCTTAGCGAAGGTATTATCCCTAAAGGAATTTTCTTTACATTGTGTTTTAAGGTATTCGACTACGTTCGGAACCGTGATTTTAAAAAAGCGTATAAATGGATAATTTTCCGGATATGTGTCACTTAGATTAGAATACATGTATAAAACTGTTTTAAGGACATTTTGACAAAAAAAACGTATTTAAATACAATATTTTGGCAAAAATTAACTTACAATAACCTTTTTTTCAAAATGTTCTTTTATAAACATGCTTCTAAAATAATGTTTTGTGCGTGCGCGTGTGTGTGTGTGTGTATGCTCTCTCTTATATATAAAGTAAAGACTTCTCCAGAGAATCTGAACTATTTTTTTAAAAAAAAATTCACATTATTTTCAGAGTTACAACCAATTGAAATATTTATCGGCGTTTTTGTCTTAAAATTTCTTTTTTCAGTTGTCGTAAAACAAATATAAACCCACTTCTAATGTATATATTTCAAAAATTCTAGTTGAGCCTTTGTACATAGGTCTGAGCTATATACAGGAAAAATATTATTATAATAAAACCGTTTTTCACAAAAGGAGACTATTTTGAAAATGGGTCATTCTATGTTCATTTTTTGTCAAAATATTGTACTTAAATAATTTTTTATTTTAATACTATTCTTAAAAAAAATTATATACTTTTTCTAATCTAAATGGCACTAAATATCATAAATATTATCCATTTATACGCTTTTGTAAAATCACGGTTCCGAACGAAGTCGGATACTTTAAAAGTTTTGAATACTTCGTCTAAAGTTGCGTCTGGCAAAATCTCATTCGGTTCTGAAAACGTGAAGAAAATCCACAATTTTACAAAAAGAAAAAAAAAAAAATGTAATAAATAATTTGTATATATAGTACATCAATAGACAATACTCAGAATTAAATATTAAACATTAAAAATAAATATAATGAAGAATTCAATTTCACACAGAAGACATTATGTTTAACTTAAAAAAAAACCCATTATAATCTTTTGAAAAGACTTTAAAATTGTGTTAAACAAAATTTAAAATATAAGGAAAAAATTATACTTCAACTTTGATCATCTTTTGAAACCAGAAAATTATTCTCTTGATTTTTATATTTTAACAAACATTGGATTCTACAAGTTATTATCATAAACACTGGGGAAAGCGTCTGTATTAAAATTAAATCGTTAATGTCGATTTACCTATGCTTCAAATACTTAAATGTATCGGTGGTATTAAAATTATTACTTATTACACACTTCAGAATTAATTTATTTTAAAAAATGTTCATAAAATTTAAAGCATTTCAGATATATATATATATATATGTATATATATATATATATATATATAAATATTTTTATCAAATCCTTAGCTCATCTGGAAGTATATAATGTAAAAAAATTATGAAATTATCAATATTACTTTTAATAGATGAACACTGTGATGTTTGAGATAATTAACGGTAGCGTGATATTGATTAATTTAAATATTTAGTTTATTTACGCCACAGCTCTTATTTACAGATTATACATTTAAGTTATTAATCATATTAAAAATTATTAGAGTTCAAAACAGTGGTTTGTGAGAGAAGGGTTCCCTTTCTGCGACCCCTCAAAGGATCTCTCTCGTTCTCCCTCTCTCTGTTCGGGGATCAGGGGCTGGCACCCTGTAGCATCCCGCCCCTTGGGGTCAAGGGGTTGCGGGAGAGGTCCAAGGCGGACCACTTTCGACATGCAGGTGCAGGATGCAGAATGATGAATATTTCCACAAAGAGACCGGCTCACAGTTGGGAGGTGGACGAAAACGTTAAAACACCTAATATGCAGTTGATAGCATCATCAATAATTCTCACAATTATTAAACTGATATTGTTGAATAAATTCAAAAATAAAAATTGATTTTTTTTTTATCTTCAAGAATGGCATAAAGCAATTATTTCAGTTACCAAATATTTATAATTAAATACATTTTTCTAGATAACTCATTAAAGCTAAATATTTAATAAATCTTCGAAATCAGTAAGGGTTTCTTCTCTACTCTCATCAAATATTTTTGCTGCGTTGTGCCACATTTAAGCCTTGAATTAATATTAACATAATACGAATCGAAACTTTTGCAAAGCAGCTGTAAAATTTAATAAATTTATATGAAATGCACCATTGAATGTTTCTATCTTTGCTAATAATAAAATTTTAATGAAAAATTCATTTTAAATGCATATAAATATGTTGTTAACGAGAGTATAAAATATAATTAAAATCAAATGTAGTGTTTTCTACAGTTTCGAATAATTTAGTTCCAGGGATTCATTAATTTTTCTTTATTTAAAGTTGTATCTTAAACAAAAATAAAATAAATAAATAAAAATTAGCCTACGAGTAAGGAGAAAAAGTTTTGCATTTTTTTTTCAAAGCATGTATCCATAAAATCCATATAACGAAATAAATTTTTAAATTACTTTGAGCTTATTTAAACTAAAAATAAAAATGCATCATCTTTTTTTTTGAAAGCAAGACCAATCTTATTTGAAACCAATATTCAGGGTTTTTCTTTAATAAAATTCTTTCTTTCAATAAAAATGTAATATTTAAAGCCTCCAAAGAATTTCCTATTTTAAAAATTTATTATTGAAAGATAATTACATTTTGAATCTTTGTTCTGAAAAGATGAATTGTATCTTGAGGATTCAATACAATTTTCCTTCTGGCGTCGATGAATATTTAAATTATTTATACAAAAATGTATTAAAATAATAATAAAACGTATTCCAAAAGAAAATAATTGGATTCCGAAATGTTGTGTTATTCTGAAAACAGAACATTTCAATTTCCCGTTTCTGTTTTTGTAGGCTGCTTTTATATAATTTGAGAATTTAAAACATGAAATAGTAGCGCAACAGTTTTTATCTTTTTCTTATGCATTGAATATTTCATAAAACATTTATACCTGGCTTGCTTAGTTCACATTAAACATGTTATATCTTGCCGCTGTTTTGCTTAAGTTTGATGTTATTTATGTTTTCACTCTGGTATGTAGTATTTTTAATCATAAATAAAACACAAATATTATAATTTGTGTATTCAAGCAATTTCAGCATTCAATTTTGCTCTTTTGTTTTTCTTTTTTTAATTATATTCAGCCAGAATTTTGTAAATATAACAACAGATTTATTGAGACTAATAGTTTTTTAATCCCTTAGGGGAAAGACAGGGGGCACGAGCATATTGGAAAGTCAAAAACAAAAGATTATTTTTAAAAAATTATCAATTTACTGAAAGTAAACAAATAAAATACATTCTGACATACTAAAAATAAAACATACATTTACGCTGATATAATACACTTATAAATATATCAGTACTGCACACAAAGTATTTTATTATTAATTTAACAGTACTAAGTTAAGAACAAGTTTAATAATTACCAGTGACCCCATAGGTTTGTCATACATGAAATTAAAAACAAAAAATAACACTTATTTTGATGATGTGTACGGCTCTTTTAATCCCTTAAATGCCGATTAAAAATTACGTAATTGGCTTCCCAGTGCCACCGTTTAACACGCAGGCAAGTGTATATGGTGTATCCGAGGGGCAGGATAGAAAAGGAAAACATAAGCAAATCCTCTGAAATAAATAAATCCTTCCAAACACTGTCAAGGTAATTTTATTGGATAACAGTGAACAGAAAAGATCGTACTTCGGGAAAACTTACATATACTTACGGGGCAATTAAGACACTGGCCGAGTGAGTGAGTGAATGTTAACGTCACACTGTTGAGCAACACCAGGGCTTTTGGCGACGAACCACGTAATTTCGAGCCATGGTCAAGTGACGTGAACTAAACCTGAGCTGGCACCTCCCTCTCCTAACTACCACACCACACCAACGGGAGGACGTTTCAGCTCTTAACCGATTTAACGTGCATCGTTGAATTACACGACGGGTCTTTAGTGGTACTGGGCTCGAACACATGACATGTCTGCCATCATCTGATACCTTGACCACTGGGCTACCGCAGCCCTGACACTAGCTGAGAGAGACGTTTATATACGCCGGTGGCACTTAAAGTCGTACTGTAGCTTTAGCGTCAAAGTATAGTATTATTGATTTCAATTCATTGTTATTGTATGGAAGGGGGGGCGATGAATATTATGATTGAAAATTGGGCCGCAAATATTGAAAGTTTGAAAAGCACTGCCTTTACCTGTTTGTCCACCCGCTGTTTGGGCATTGATATTTACCTTTCTATCTTTGATTTGCACATGTTTTTAATACTTGTTGTAAGAGTTGCTAGTGTTTTTAAAAGATACATTTTGTCCATGGTATTGAAATACGTTTCATCCGGTAGTTTCTTTGCTTTGAAGGAGGGAATTTTATATTTAAGGCAAGAATTATATTCTTGAAAATATTCGATAAAGAACAGGGATTGTCAAGTCAATGTGTATTTGGTTACCTTAAAAAAATGAAAATGGAAATGTTAGCCAACAAAGCCGATATTATCTATGTCCCCTCATTGCAATGTAAAACTATATATGACATCCCGTTTCAAATTATACGCACATGAAAAAGATGTACGAACATGGAATTTTTAGTTAGTATACGAGAAATTCTTTTAGGATGAATGAAACATTTTGCATAGAGAGCAAGCAGGGTGTACTTATCAAAAAGCAAACATTTAGGGGGTTTTGCGTTGCACAATTATAAAATAAAAAATACCGTGGAGACCTTACTTTTGAAAATTAAAATAAAATTCTTCCATTTTCGCATTCTGTTAAATATTATTCTTAGTTATATGTAATAAAAAATCTGCCTTTTTTGGAAAATTTTGGGCACAAAAAAATTGACCATTTAAGGGGTTAAATATACGTATTACCATGTCATGTTGATTTAAAACAGTGAAGTTAAAATCTTTACCCTTTAGCTGTCATGATCCCTATTTGGTGGTTTTAGAATTTTATGTACAACACTGTGTGTTGTTATAGTATAATACAGAAAATGTCACATTTCAAAACAAAAAATAAAAAACAATTTAAATGTATCAATACTGTTATACAACCTTCTGTGCATATATCACTAATCTAGCCAAAACTTTTTTTAAAAAAAATTTTCTGGTTATGTGTTAACAATATAGAAAGTAAAAGAAAAAAGGAACGAGAAAGAATAAAATGAAATTGTGATTAAACTTAAGAATTTTTTTTATCGTCTTTTTTAAAGTAATTACTTAGAAATTGTGAATAAAATTTTAAATGTAAGGAAAAACTATTATGTTTGATTTTAGACCGGCATTATCCATGAACAAATCGATGCATGATGCATTCACACAATTTCCATTTTCAGGTTATTTTTAATCTGTCCATCAGCATTAATATTTTTTTTTCTTTCTTTTTCAGTTTTCAAATTAATTTCTTATGTCACATCTTTTTATGTCTTATATTCTCTGTAAAAAAAAAAAAAAGACATATTTTCTAGATTTTAGATGAATAGTTCCCAAGATTAATTTACCTATATATTTTCAATGACACAAATCCTTTTATATTTAAGATTTTCTAATTATAGAATGAAAGGTTGAGAACTGCCAGTACTTTACGTAAGTGTTACTTAAATACTATTTAGAAATCAATACTAACGAAAAAGTATCGGAACCACTTATTTCCCCGATAATCGATAGTAAAAGTCCATTATAATAAATTATTCTATTACATCACGATAAATTCAATACTATTAATTATTTTAAAGAATAATATGTCCAATTATCCGTTATATAGATTTCGCAAAACTAATTAATCGATTATAATATCGATAACGTAACTAAGAATCGGAACTGAATGTTAAGAAAACTGAACCACACAAGCATGCTTTTATTTTCATTGGATTAAAATTAGATAAAATACAATGCATGCTAGCTTATTTATCTGTACAATATATAACTTCCAGCAATAACGCTTATTTGCTTCCAGTTATCGTTAAATTGGAAATAATATTACGATCCGTATATTATTGTCTATAAGTCTCTATTGGTATAATAGTTCATTAGGTACGTACTATTGCAACCCTTTTGGAGACTTTCAGGGGAACACACAAGAGGAACCCCCCTTCTTCGCGACCCTATATTTTTATTTAAAATTGATTATAATTCTATGTATATAGAACGTAACATTTAAATACTTGTTATCAATAATTTATTTTATCAATTAATGATAATTTTATTCAATAATTAATTTATTTATTTTTAACTTTCTCCAAAATCGACAAATTAAGAAGAATATATTTGGCGGCGTATTAGGGTACGATACGAGAATGGTGGATTTTCGAACCCCAACATCCCTTTTGAAAAATTCCTGTGTGCGCCATTTTCGACGTGGAATAAAATTGCACGAAATCTAATAACGGGACACGCTGACGGAGTTTATACGGAATATGGAGCACGTAGTTGAAAAATACTATGTGGAAAATAATAGGTAATATATCAATAATAATCAATAAGAATGGTAGAGCGAGTTTAAAAAACTAATAAAAACACACTTTTATAGTGAATAAAACTAGGAAATTGCTGACGCATCCTCCCCTCTTTCACATAAAGAACACTTTGTGTGTGTGTTGTATTTGTATTAACCATGAGCTTTTTCAGATATAAACTTAAATTTTAGTCGCTAAATCTGGAATCAGTTGCCAAATCTGGAAATGGGAAATCGTAAATTTTGTTGATATTGATCAGGACAATGAAAAACAATTAAGTTATTGTATTGTCCTTGAAAACTATGCAAAATTTCGAATAAATCTGACCTTTTAAAGTGAGTAAATATCGAATTGAAAGATTACATACAGGTGAAACTAATAAGACCATGTTATAAAAGAAAAAAAAATTGTTACCTAATTTTTTTATTTATATAATTAATTTTACAGCACATTATTATTATTATTGGTATTATTATTATTATAATATGATAATAATTATATAAAATTATATAATGAATATAAAAATATAATTGTTGAGAATTCTCAAAGTCCCAGATTCGCATGTTAGTATTCGAGCTTGCCATTTCAACGAACGGTTAGGCTTAGAATGGCAAAAAGCAGAGAAATATGAAACGAAGTACATGGTTACCAATGCAATGCCTACGGCATGAGCGAAATAGGGGTTGTCTATTTCGTGAGCTATCTGGAATTTTGGCAAGATAGCGATAGCGCGTAGATACCGTACATTCCATACACTCCTCCTATACTATTAGAAAAAATCTCAGGAAATGAAGAGAGAAAATTACTGAATTTTGTTTTTTAATGAACGTTCAAATAAAATTTAAGTTATACAGTACATAGATTAGAAGGATTTTTACTGAAATTCGATGTCCAGCGCAGTGTTTTCTTCTTTCTCTGTTCCTTTTATGGCCGGTTCATCATGGTGACGAGATATGACTGGCGTTGTCAAGTTGAAAGCCCGAAACCTAATGTTTCTGAAGACCCAACGTGTTGAGCAAGAGTATCCAATCGCAGCCTACAACGAATATTTTTGTGGTCCAGCCAGTATATTGGCAACAATAATATATATTATAATATCAAAATTTCTTCCGAAATAGGAAAAATATTAGTTCAGAACAGAATGTTGTGTCAGGGTGCAATCATTAATTTTTTTTTTTTTTTTTGCAGCCCACCTAATGTAAAATCTTGCTTGTTTAACCCAAGTTAGCCTTTGAGTTTGACTCCCTAGGTGCAGAGGGTCTATTGCACACTAAATCTGTTGACGCTCAAAGTCCTCGTTGGCGTGGTGTGAAGGTTCATAGAGGGGGTGCTAACTCAAATGTCAAATCTAAATCAATTTAGTCCCTTTTTTTTTTTTTTTATTTTTCGGTATACATTTTGCTCTTCAAAAAAAAAAATTTTTTTTTTTTTTTTTAGTGATATCTTGCCTCATCAATCATAAATGGATTGAAAGATAAACTATTAAGAGATTTTCTTATGATAAATTCATGATAGCAAAATTCAGAATCTATTAATAATTTTATTTATCAGTAATACTAATGATTATTTTTTGTTGATAAAATAACTGAGATGCTTTTACAGTAGCGTTTTTATATGTTGCCAGCGATAATGATGGATAAACTATTCAGGTTCAAATTATTTTCGTGTAAAGGAACATTGTTGAATAATATTTAAAGCAAATCATTTAAAAAAAAAAATTCATAAGAGTTGACCATAAAAAAGTGATTAATATAACTCGAGCGATATCCTATAGGTAGCTCGGAATTTTTTAAATAAAAGAAATAAAACAATACAACTCAAAATTTGATAATAAATATTTTTTCGAAGTGAAATATTGAATAATTAGGGCAATTACTTTACACAGAATAATAGACCAAAAAATAATAATAAAATACGAAATACTAATTAGAATGCCTACATAGAATAGAAACGATACATCGAAGCATGAAACAAATATTTATACTAGAATTTAGATGAAAATTTAAAAAAGAATGAGAATGCTCTATTGCTTATTCACATAAACACTCCTAAATCACCTGATACAAATGGTAGCTCCTCTCAAGGGCTCTATGCATGTCAGATTGGAATCGCTTGCTCGAAAATGTATCTTTAATATCGATTGAAATCGAGTCTCAGATATTCGAAATAGCCTTAGTAACATGTATAAACCTTGAACTAATAGAAACATTTATACAGACAAGTGAAACATATTGAATATTGAAATAAAAATGTTTTATTAGTTGTCTTAGATATTTTATTCTAAATATTATAAGTAAAAGAATGGAAAAACGATAAACGAATTAACGTATCTGTAAACAAAAATAAAACTAAATAGTTACCTTGTTTATATTCTGATTAGTCACATAGAAATTGGCAATTATAAATTTGAAAAAAATAATTGTGCTACTTATTTGGGAATGGTGATAAATAGGAAAAATGAGCTGGTCCCAGAAATTTATAAACGAATCATTGCTGCAAATAAATGTTTTCTATGCTCCGAAGAGTTCTTTAAAATCCAGCTTTCTCAAATTAAGAACGAAATTGTTTCTCTACACATGTCTTATAAGGTCTGCCCTGCCTTATGCACCAGAGACTTGGGCATTGACTTTATATCAATGTTTCTCAAACTTTCAATATTTTCGACCCAATATTTAATCATAATATTCACCCCCCCCCATATAATAACAATGAACTTAATGTAATACTAATACCACCCAAAGCCAAAAACAGACAAAAAGCCCACACCATGTTGTAATTTCTGAATAACTCAAATAATGGAAAGTAAAACAGCATTAGGTCTCCTTTCGTTTCCATCGTTTACCCGTTTCAAAATTAACAAGCCCACCAAGTACATTATTTGACATTCGAATTCATGTAAGGCATTATTTAGGAAACAATATATCTAATCTTTCTCTCTCCACTTCCATATATATATAAAAGAAAGGTGACACACTCAAACATTTATCATAAGATCCTCCAAACTAAAACCTAAAACATGAAATTTGGTAACCAGGTTTCCACTAAAAACTGGTTTTATGGAAATCCACTCCAAAGGGATGTTGAGGGAGGGGGTGAAAAGATAAAAAGAGTATGTCATTTTTGAACTACTAGACCCCTATTGACTTGCAACTTGACAAATCTGTTCATTTTGTTCGGTAAAGATGTGCTACAAATACAAATGGTGAACTTTAAAATGGGGTCCAACGAGGGTGTCAAAATATTTATACTTCCGTTTTAGACATTCACGTTGAGACCTTTTTAAATGAAGATCTGAGGGCATTATGGGATTTGCTTTCTTTCAGAATTTAGACATAACAATAATATATATATATTATTATAACCCCACTTACGGTCCTAAGTCCGAGGTTGCACTTGGATATTTTATAAATTTTTATTTTATAATTTTTTAATTTTGTTTGAAAACGTTGGAATTTTGTCTTCTATATTCGCAATTGATATTTTGAAATGGGATTTTATGTTATAAGATTCATTTGGTTTCGATTTTTTTATTGTTTCCTGTGTTGTGATTGAATTATATATATTTAAATATATATATATATTCTTATACAGGGTGTTTATAAATGAATATCGGAGTTTTAACGCTTTATAGTATTTGTTACATTTAACCTCATAGTGTAACTCATACATCGAATGAAAATCAATTGAAACAGTTTTGTTTGCTGGCATGTGTGCGTATGCGCGAGGAAGCGTATATGTTAATTTTCCCCTTCCCCGCCGATCAGCGCGATAGTTGAAAATTGACGACTTATGAGTAGAAAGGGCTTTGTGTTCCACAGTATGCAAAGTCACAGAATCTGCTATTACTGTGCAACAAGTGTTAAGGTGGGCACCTCAGTGGACATGTGTACACTCATAATGTTAGGTTCTGGAGCTTAGAAAATCCTCACGAGGTTCTAGAATCGCAACGAGACCCGCCTAATTTGAATGGTTTTCTGTGCCATATCTCGGCGGAAAGTGTATGAACCTTTCGTTATCGGAGAACCATCTGCAACTGGTTCTGCCTATCTTGATGCTCTTTTACAGGGATGGGGGAACTTTTTCAGGGTACGGGCTACTTCAAATATTTTTAAGGTGTTACGGTCTACTCAGTGGTGTCGATGCGGACATTTTGTTATAAAACTGCATGTTTTCCTTTCTTAACACTTGTTTTCGATTAAGTACTCCTCTTTTAAAAAGATGGCAGATTACTATTTTTACTACATAAGTACAAGTACCACAAAATTGCCAAGATGAATGCTTCAACAACTACGAGTAACTGCTAGAGTGTGAAAGCATTCAATGCAGCGAGCAGAAAGCATATGGGGTCCGATGAATCTGAAACCAACGCATGCACTTAATTTGTTCGCTGCCGAGTTCCATGCCATCGTGGAACACGGCATCAACACGAGAACCCCAATCCCGTGAAAGCGTGAGGTGTGTGCCAATATCTCAATAGCCAATCCCGTGCTATCTCAGGAAGAGCTGGTCATCAGCATTTATTCCCCGCTTCAGTAGGTTTGTGGGGAAAAATACTTGAACAGTCTAGAATTGCAGTAATCGCTTTTCTCCCCAACAGTGGCAATGAACATGTTAAGTGTCGTCGTTCACTTCCAATGAAGGTACATGTGTCATCTACACATTTATGGAATCATTTGTTTACGTAAACACAGTGGCATGATTGTGAAAAACCGATTATCCAGTATAGCTGCTGTCAGTGTAAAATAAATGTTTCTTTTAGCATGCGCGTCTTAGGTCTTAGTAAAGACGGTCACCCCAAAATGTCTTGGCGGGCCACCGGTCGATCGCGATTGACTTAATGCCCATCCTTTTTCTATAATTATGGCTATTTCCTCAATTGAAAGAAAGTGAACCAGATTTCTTCATTTGGCAGCAAGATGGTGCACCGACTCACTGGGATCTCGCAGTACGCAATTGGTTGAACTTCACTGTACTCGACCAATTGATTTTATGTAAAGGGTCTCACGATAAAGCTTGTTTCGCATGACCTTCACTTTCTCCCGATCTGACACCATGTGATTTTAATCTGTGGGGTTTAATTAAGGATTGTGTGCTCGTACCTCTGCTACCAGCTGACCTCCCAGACTAACGGCACAGGATTGAAATAGCTGTTGCAAGAATTACCTCAGACACAGTGAACAAAGTTGGGATAAACTAGCCTATCGACTTCATGTGTGCCGTGTGACGAATGGGGCTCACATTGAAAATTTGTAAGCTTGTAGGTAAAACTATTTCTATTACTCTTTCATTCGATGTATGAATTATACTTGTAAGCTATATGTAATAAGTGCTATAAAGCGTTAAAACTCCGATATTCATTTTGAAACACCCGGTATACCAACCAAACTCAAAACTTTTTTATCATTAACTATTCTTCGATTTTTATGGACAAAAATTTAATTGTTTTTACTGTTTAAAATATTTCAAAAGCAGTATAAGAAATATTATTTTAGTTTAACTAACAACATCATTTTGAATATATGTTTAAGTTTCAATCTCCGCACACTAATTTGGTTATCTTTATTGCTCAATTCCGTATAATAAACAGTACACTCTAAAATACTAATGAAAAATACAAAAATTGCTCATTGGACAAGGCACTCGTACATTTACTAAGAATAATAAATAGTGTTATATATTAAAATTATCACATCAAAAACAGAATTTTAATTAAAATTTAGAAACACTTTGCACTGAAGCGTCAAATGAAGTTTATTCCTTTTCTTAGAAAATAACAGTGATTCTTTATGCATAAACCATCTTTTTTTTTGCGCAATCCTATTCATCGTATTATATCTAACCTAAATCAAATGCGTTTATAACATCCCTTTTTCTGTGGGCCCCTGAATATTTATGCACATTTCTATTCAACTTGACATGGATTATTTCTCCCACATTGAGCACTAAGCATTCCAGAGAACCATAAAAACCGTCACCATTCAAAATATGTCAGTTTTACCCCCATACAGCAGCTCCATAAACCATTCATGCCAAAAATAATCACCACTGGGCCTTATTATTTTTTTTCTCCGCAAGGCAGGAGGCAAATTGAATTACTGTATGTAAATAACGATTAAGCGTTAAGAGGCAGGGGTTGTAAATTTCATCTCGGGGTGCCTCTTAAAAATGCTAATGCTCTTAAAGAAATTAAGTCAAGAAAAGACGTTTTTATGGCAGTTCTTTTACTGTAAATTGCCGGTTCTGTGCTCTCAATCAAGCGCACTGCGTAATTAACGCCTGTGTTGAAATGTTTTGGATAACCGGATACGTTTGTTCCATCTCTTTATAATTCACTTAAATTAGGATGTTAGCAAGTGTATAAAAGAGATGGAAATTACGTAGGTTTTTTAGCGTAAATAATTCAGGGGGTAATATTTTTTTTCTTTTTACAGAAGGTGGATTTTTAATTTGATTTGTAAAAAGGTATGCTTTTAATTTCAATGAAGATGAAATAATCTCGGTTTTGTAAAAGTATTTTTTTTTTAAATTTCACTCGTTTTATTAGTATGATAGACTCTGAAAAGAAATATATTTTAATGCTAGAAGGAATGTTAGCGAAGTTATTCATGTTTTCCTTAACCAGTTAACTGTGATTGACGAGTAAACTCGTCATGGAGAAATTGCAGGATTTTGCGTCATAACGAGTATATTCGTCATGCGTAAAAAGTAGTGACCATCGGCTATTTAAATTGTAAGTTTTGAGATAAACAGAACATGTTCTAAAATTTCAAGATGTTTAAAATATTTTGAGGCCAGGCCGGGTAAAACAAATAAATAAAAAATATGAAAATTTTAAGTATAACTCATGCATCCCCGTAAGCACAGGTAGAAACAGCGTAAAAGTTCGCGTAACGAATTTATGAATATTTATGAATTTATTTATGAATGATTTTAGATCAGCGTTTCTCAAACTGTGAGGCGCGCCTCCCTAGGGGGACGTGCTAACCTAACGAGTGGGGTGCGAACATATCGAAAAATCGAAAACGAAACGTTATTTAAAAACATCGTTAATTTACTGAAAAGAAGCAAAACAAAAAACATTCTGACATAATACAGAATAAAAAATTGGAAATTGGTTTATTTACGGATTTACTAATTTGGGATAAAATGTACAGTACAAAAACAATATTTCTTCATTAAAAAGAAGCCGCTAGTCATGCACAAGCAATTTTAATACTTTAACTTTTTGAGAAAGTGAAAAAGAAAAGTTAATAAAGTCACTAATCCTTCAAAATCACTGTCAGATTTACAGCTTATGAATGATTCGTAAAATTCACACACCCTTTTGAATGCTGAATGCATATAATCATCATACAAAGAAAATATCCCGCAGAACATAAGACGTAGGTCATTCTCTTCCGGTTCATTTTCCAAGCAAACAAAAATGTCACACAAAGTGTAACACATACAGTGTAAAAAATAACAAATGAATGAAAACATGTAGTCCTTAAAATAAGAGGTTTGCAAAAATAAAACTATCGTCATTGGCGTCTGACATTTTGTTTTACAGAGATTTGATTGGAAAATATCCAACCCATTTGACAACATTTTTGACCACGTGACTAAAGGTTTCAATATAGCAGAATTTTTTTCAATTTGACTATATAATTCGATTTTCGAATTTTGGGTAAATTTTTTGAAGGAACACGTTCTCTCAGCTTATACACGGGGTCGGCTTATATTTAAAAATATAAGGTATCATTTTAAAGAACCACATCTGAATGTGTTTTTATTATTTAATTAGTTAAAATTAAATTTTGGCAACCTCATATAAATTTTAAATTTCATAGTCAATAGGAAGATACAGATTTCTAAACCACACAGGAAAAAGCCAGTGTTACCCTCATTTATTTACTTTTTAATAAACAAATCAAAAGCATTATAGTGACTTATTTATTAAAAAAAAATATTGATTATTTTTTTCTTCTGTTTTTATTTCAATAATTTAGATTTTTCTTCTCTCTTTCGTCAAAATTAATTTTACAAGAAATCGATTATTATTTCTTACGTGCACATATTTGCTGATAAAAAAAAGTTTTATTTTAAGATACCTGATGAAAAAACAACTGATAGCAGCATTTTTTAAAAAATAATAATTACTTTTTACTTGTGAAACATTTGAGAAAGAAAATTATTTACCAAAAAGAAAAGAGAAGAGAATTTTTTTTTAAAAAATCAGTTGATAGTTGCATGTATATGTAACAAATATTTTAGAAATAGTTCTTGTAGTCAATAAATAACTGTCGTCAAATTAGTTAATAAAAAATTTTTAAATTTAATTTTTAGCTTCAATTGTTTTTAAAGTATGAGCATAAAACTTACCTTATTATTTCAATAAATATAAGTTAGCATAAGAATTCAAGTAAATCGAAATAAAATATATCAAACAGTAATTATATATTATTACTTAAAAAATGTGATAAATAGTTCATATTTCATTATTTATATTATGGAATCCCAGTTCTGAATTTATTCTTTTGTCAGATGCAATGTTTTAAAATACAAATTCAAAAAAAAAATCAATATTCAATATATATATATTAAAAATATTCAAAAAAAAAATATTCAATATTCAATATATATATATTAAAAATAATAAAAAAAAAATTAATTTTCCATTCGCATGTTACATATCAAAAATATACTTTGGGTTAAAATATTTCAATGAAAAATGTATCTGCATATAGTACTAGGATTAGTATACGATGTTTTAAAATGAGGACTAACAAGAATTCAGCATTTCTGAAAACGAAACAGCAGAATGAGTCGTGCTGCCCTCTATTAAGAAAGAAAAGAACTATTCATAGATTTGATTTATAATTGAGTTGTAATTTTCGTGTGATTTCTTGCCTTTCGTGGTAACTCATATTAAAATCCATAAATATTTTTTTTAAAGGTAATTATACAAAAATTAAATGTTTCCTAAACAAGACAAAAACTATGATTATTTTTCTCTTGGCAAAGATAAAATATCGAAATAGTCTCTAAGATACGTTAATAAGGAATTACGCATTTAGAATAACATAATATACAATAGCCGAAATCTGTTCCTTTCAATTCTTATTTTCAAAATTATTCCTGATAACTAAAATCATCCAAAAAATATTTAATTCATTCATTTTTAGTCATTATATGTACTAAGAAAATTGAGAAAAAATAAATTTCGTCTGCTACATTTTTTTAACATATTAAAAATTTGTAATTTATTAATTTTTTTAAGTCAATCCCTAATAAAATATAAAAATATCCTTGGAAACTCTTACAATATGCTCTTTCTTGTTTCCTGCAACTTTCTCTCAAATTAACGTTTAAGATTTCTGGATAATGATTAATAACATAAAAAAAAAGTTTAAAATGTAGTCAATTAAATTGATTACTTAGATTATATAAGCCAAGCAAAGTAGTAGTGTGGAAAATGGAAAGGGCTAGGTATTCAATCATTTGGGCTCCACACTGTAAGATTTAAGAGTTTTTGCATAAGAATTATGACTTGGTGTTTTCGTCTACGTCCTTTTTTTTTTAATTTTTTTTTTTAATATAGAAACTCACCCCCATAAAGGCAGTCTATGTACGCCCTTCAGGAAAAACATGTTTAAAATAATTTCAAATCCGTACATACTTTAAAAGTTTATTAATGATCCATGTTTAATAGCAAGAGAGTAATGGTCCACACACACATCCATGTTTATTGTTCACAATAATCCATGTTTAATAACAAGATAGTGGGGGTCCACATACACATACATACGTTTATATATATATGTAATATAAAAATAGATATATTATTTGTAAGCTTTAACTGAGAACTTAGATGATGCAAGATCATGTAATTTTTCGTCAGCTTTTCCCCTCCAGACACTAATCCTTCCCTATAGACTTGGTACGACCTCTGTCTAGGGGGACAACCAATAAAATCCTAGGGAGCCCCATAAAGCATGTCTTTTGGGGAATTTCACTCTTCGCTATCTCTTTCGATTTCCCCCCATATAAATACCTTTGTTCCCCTAAGTCGGGGTTATTTTGCCTTTTAAGAAGTATTGTAACACGTGGCTTCAGTGCTCTTCCTATGAAGGAAACCCCATACACTCAATAAAGGTTTTAATGTCCATAGCTGTCGTTACTGGGTCGTTAAAATGTGTCATATATGTATATATATATATATATATATATATATATATATATATATATATATTGTTACGTGGTTCATTAACATTAGAATGTAGAAAGGTTCATAGAATTTATGAAAAGGCACTTTAAAAGTAAATCATATTTTTTCTGGAACTCTTAGAAATTTCTTCCAAATAGTAAACGAATAACCCACACATACAAATCTAAAACATCACAAATTCAAAATTCTGTTAAGTACCAAACACACAGCATTTAAAACCATGATCACACTTTCACAAATAAGACAAGAGAAAAGCATAATCGCTGTCAAATATTTGACTTCTGTTTTGTTCCCTTAGTTTTTCATCAAATTATGATTCTAGATTTCTCTTCATGTTTGTAGGAAAATCTAATTTTCTAATTTATTCGTAAAGAAGTAACTTATTACATCTGAAATAATATTTTTTAATAAATATTTACCAACCGGCTCATTCCTTAAGAGAAACATGGGCTGGTACTTCCGTATGTAGGCTGTCGATGTTAACGGTTAATTATTTTTGAATTAAGTTATTTGTGTGTATTCCATTTCACGAATTATTAGGATTACCTCTTACTGTATTGTACCTAGTTTCAGAAAATTTTATTCTGGCTGAATCAACATGTTTTTACTATTTTAACAGTCATGTCCCCTACTATGTCCTTGCCCTTCACCATAGCATACGGAGTCGTCTTTGTTTTGGTTTCAATGGCAACTGACGTCTGGTGTTTTTACCAGTAGCAACCAATCCACGAGTAATGATTTTGATCATTACAAGAATATGAAATTTAACCTGCATATATAGCAAAATGATGTCAGAAGTGACTTATGGGAACACAGTCGTTTGCCAGGGATTCGTAACTCACCATGCACGACGTCACTCTTGTCTCACAAGCAGTGTCAAACTCAGTGGCATAACGTACACCTTTGCAATCCCCGTATCGTGGGGTCCCCAAGGTTCTAGAGGGCCAAAAGTCTGACTCCCGCCCTTTGTAAAAATCCTACTTGGTGGTCCAAAACCTGACTTTGCAGGGGGCCCTAGTATTCTCCGTTACGCCACTGGTCAAACTTGTTATGTTTTCTTGTTCCATTAATATTCTTCATATCTGATGTACTGTGGAAGTGCTTAAGTGGACTTTAGATTATATGTGACTTGTGGACAAACTTGACCTTATCAGTTTAAATACCATGACCCTCATAAAATCGTTTATCTTCTAGAACTGCCTCGGTTGCTGGTGGTCTTGAGTTTTCTACTGTTATATATGTCCTAAAAGACAGGAAAATAATCCGTCAAGATTTTCCGGTCAGAAATAATGGAAAAAAAATTAGGCGGGTTGAAATGAAAGCTTCGTATGCGAACTATTTTCAATGCATTTTCGCGAAATAGATGCGGTAGTGAAGGTGTATGTACCCAGCACACGCATGTGCAAACATATATTTGTGATAACTGTATTCGTAAAGGCGGGACATTCATTTAAAAAGGGCTGGTGTAAATACAACTGCGTTCAGAACGGATCAGCAAGCTGTAATAAAGTTTTTAACGCTGGAAAGGTGTAAGCCTGGGTTTATTACATTTAATACGCTATAGGGATGGCGGTGACGACTTTGTGTAGCACATAGCGGCAGAGGATAAATCCTGGTGTCACCATTTCCAGGCTGAAGTCCATCAGCATGCAATGGAAACATCCCAACTCACATAGAACCTAAAAATTCAAAGTTCAACAGTCAGGCAGAAAGGTGATAGGGACAGCCTAATGGGTCAACGATTTCACTCCGACGATGGCGTAAAGGCTGCAGTTCTGAACTGGTTCCATGATCAATCGACATCGTTCTTCGAAGACGGAATTCATAACCTTCCTAAGCAATGCGATGCTTGCCTAAACGCCATGGGTGATTTCTTTTAACAAACTTTCTGTGCATTTCACTCACTAATTATTGTTGTTTCTACCTCTGTATCGGTCTCATTTATGTCCCTACGCTTCTCATGGATACACACCTCGAATAACTTTCATCTGAACACCTCTTATATTATACAGGTTTATTTCCTTATATTTTACACCAGTGCTTCTCAAAGTTGTAATATTCGGGACCAAATATTTCATCATAATTCTCATCGCACCCCTCCCCCCT
>BMAV01023369.1:125214-142880 GCA_019973955.1 Trichonephila inaurata madagascariensis | reverse complement strand
TCTCCTTTCTATCATCCACTTTACTACACTTCTACTTAAACAAAAATATTCATTTGTATACATCACGATTATTTTACAAAACGATTATCTCATATACAATATCATTGAAAAAAGAGGTAAAGTAAAAGAAAGGAATCATTGTAAAACAATGTATGGAATTGAAAATCATACATATATAAGACCGATATAATGCATAATTAACAAATAAGACAATTAAGATGTAAATCAATATGAAAATCTGTAAATTATTTAAATATTTACCCATTCTTTTTTAACACCAATTTGAATCCAAATAAAATCAGTGACTGTATAATTTATGATAGGACGTAAACTGCAAAAACGAGAGACCAAAATGTATATTTCTAAAGTCTTTGTATATTCTATAACGTGAAATATATAGAAATAAAGTCCACATTTAATTTCCAAATAGAAAATCATAAGTATATCGGATCTGATTTATCATTAAATCAGGTGTTAAACCAATGAGAGGTCACAAATCAATGCATATTTTCTTGAAAGGTGGAAAGAATAATCTCTTAAGAAAATCCTCAGGTGATGTTCCGTATCATGCGTAGGATCTTCCAAAATGATATCATAATCAGCGACAAGTCCTCTAAACCACAAGAGGGACCGGGACGCCGGAGGGCCCAGCGGCAATAAGTTTCCTCCGTGCCACATTAATCTGCGCAGATTAGAGCCCGAATCTTTCCCTTAATCCCAGGACACGGGACTAAATTCTATAACTGTGATTTACGTTGAAATCGTGCTGCCTCGCTTTCCAGGACGTAATGAGAAGTTATGGACATGGTGGAACTCCTATAGGGGAAATAAAATTACTTTATCTGGGGCTCAACTTTTCCTTCTTTTTTTGTGTATGTCCCTCCCCCATTGCTTGTTCGTGATGTGGTTCAGATTTACCGAAGTCTGATAATGGGAAGATTTATGTTGGATGTCGAGGGGGTGTCGATTGAGATTTGATTCTGCTATGATTTTTCGATGTGTGTCGTTTGGATTTGGGAAGAATCAGTGGAAATGGCATGATTTGGCCTTAAATTGATTTTATTTGAATCATTTGACTTAAAGAGGAACCTAATAGTGCTTAAGGAAATTGATTTTGTAAGAAATAGTTTCTTTTAAAGGAAAAAAGATATCGTTTGTTTGGAAGGAGATGTCCCTGCTTTTTTTTTTACTATTGTTGTAGGTATTATACGAATACTATTAATCTTTCGCTTGTTTCCCTTTATGCTTAGCCTGAATGCGATTTAATAGTCAGAGGGGGGTCTACTAGGGTCAATGGTATAAAAAATATTTTTTTTGTTAGGAGTTTACTGGGGAAGTAAACTTACTTATAGATGCTTCACCCCAAAAGAGTCATGGAATTTCAACAAACCACAAAATATATTTAGATAGAAAACTGCCAAGGATACAGTATACTTTTCCCACATTACCTTTCATACAACGTTATAATGCGTATATAACCTAGAATTTTCAATAACTTATAATGAGGACATGAAATGTAAAATATATTTACGTAAAAGATAGATTTACTCAGAATGAAAGGAGTAGAACTCAAATAAATGTTTCCTGTGTAGGACACAGAAGTATATATATAAGTGCTGACAATTCAAAATATATATAAAAAACCAAGATTTACAAGATATATCCAAACCAAGTTTATAGGAGAGAATACACTGAGTACGAAGGCGAAAAGATTGAAAATGCATTCCTCTACGATATAAGCAAAGGAATAAAACTAGTATTGAGTGGAACCACCACATCTGAGAATAACTAATGTGCCCTGTGCAGGCAGTGAATGAAAAAGACTTTGGATATCTTGTTGGGAATATGTCAACTCAAGTTACATACAATATTACCAAAGTTGATCTGGTGTTGCAGCAGAATAAGTATGTTGGCCCAATCGTTCTGAAACAACATAATGTGTTTGATAAATAAGAAGGAATGTGGTCAATGTGATTGTGCATTATCTTTTTAGTAAGTGAATGTAGAAAAACTCTGAAAATGAGGATGCACAACGAGTTTAACTCCACAGAAACATAGCTTTAGGTGATCATTAAACGGGCAATACGTGCTGCGGTGTGTATGGAAGTAAAATCCAGTACTATTTCAACCATAATACCAAAATGCAAGATTAATGCTTTCGTGTGTGCATAAAACAACAGTTACCACAAATCTCTCTTCAAGGTGTCTCTAGACTGTAAGTCAACCATCGTGGGGTTGTAGGTATAAGTGTGATTTTTCTGAAAAAATGACATCTGAAATCCAATTGTTCATGGCAACCATTTAATTTACAATTACAGATGTACATGCTCTAGATTTTGAGATAAAGATAATCTGAATAATGGATTCCATCTGGATAATTCACTGTGTTAAGAAATGATGCCGAATGGTACATACAGACACCAATCAAAACAAACCATACTTGTTCCCTTGATGTGGCGGAATGATTTATCACTACGGATATACACATTATACTAGCATCCCTTGCAGTGCTGCAATCCATGCTGTCGGACTATGATGTTTCCTCCTGCATCCGTAGATAACAGATCCCCATTATTCTTGCTTGATTACGTTATCACATATTTCTTGACTGGATAATGCACATTATATTCAGGGAAAACTACTTTCTCTGGAGGACTCATGAACGTGATTGTATTATGCGTATTTTTCTTCAAGACATTCTGAAACGGCTTATGTAGCAGCTATTTCATTTTTCGAAACATTACCCTTCTCTATGTAAGACTTTTATAATCTAGGTAGATTTCACCCAGAAAATTTAGATTATTCGAATCAATAATCTAGTTGAATTGTTCTTGAATTTCTCATTATCTATACGGGCCTCTAGATTTATTGCAGATGACTACTGTCATACTGGTATAAATTTAATTGTTACAAAAATATTTACAACCATCTGATTTTTGGCTTATAAAGTAATTGTAACTATAAAAATATTTGTTTAATTTAAAAGACATTCACAAAATTGAATTTGAAAGACTTTTGCTTTGTGTTAATAAAATGTGATATGAATTTTGAAGAAAAAAATGTAGACAAAATATTAGAAAAGGATAACGTGGACTTCTAAGAAACAGGTCAAGAGGAACATGAAAAGTGATTCTACCTCTGCTTATGCATGGTAAACTCTTTCACAGAAGTAGTTTTTAGAGTAGCATCCTAGTCACTTAATCGATGTTCAAAATTACAAAGCCCATTACCAATAGCATTCAATGTGTGATGTTAATAAAAACAGTTTGTTTGGCAGAAGTAGCTTTGCTTACGCGAATGTCAAAAAGTTGTAACAAATTAGTTATAAGTAGTAAAGATATACATTAATCTATAACCATGTAATTTTGAATTAAACTACTTTTTAATGTGCAAAACTTTTTAATTGCTTTATATTGCAACTAAATTTATATTTTTAAAGTTTTTTCAACAAGATGTGTAGTTCAATAAATTGTAGAAAATAATACTTAATTAATGCATAATTAGAGAATAGTTATATCCACGTATATATTACTACTTAATATTTTAATTAAACGAAACTACTTTTTGTTAGAAATATTATACTCTATTACTTACACACAACTTGGGTATTAAATACAGTTACCTAAAAATACATATGATAAAGGCTTAAGATCAAAATCAAAAATGTTTTTTAGTTATCAACTGAAATGCATACGAAGAGACAAAGGTAATTTATATATATAGTTCAGACCGAGTTCAAATTATTCTTTAATATAACTTGATGTATAATCCTATCTTACTTTTCATGAATCATGAAAACAAAGGATTTTATTTCAAAATTCATATTCAACATAAAAGAAACATTAGCTGTATTACCATGCAAATACACAAAAATAATTGAAAATGATTCGAAAGGGGTGCTTTAGTCATTTCCCATCTGTTTAAACAAACGCAAACGAAATAAAAGATTTAAAAGCAAAATAAATTTCTAAAATAACGATGGAAAATATTAAGCAATTTAAAAAAAAAGGCAAAATCACTGCACTAGTGAAAGTTGCTTATTGAGGTTTTCCTCAAACCTCAAGTAAACACACAATTTAAAGGAAAAAATGCCAAGTTTATCGAATTATAGGAGAACACAGCACTTTCAAAGAGATACAAAATAAGAAAATGCTCGGAGAGGATTGTAAACATAAAGCCAATCTGAACATCGAATGCAGATACGATCTTTAATACTTTAACAGGGGGAAATATTTCTTGACAAAGCAGATTATCTGAAACCAAAATTCCTTGACTTTATCTTTAAAATGTCTTTCAAAAATCAATAATCGCTCTTAAAATTTTTCCCCATTTACCCTCTCAATTATCAACCTTTTAGTTAACCGAACAAGCGGGGAAAAATTGCAATCCATAGACTGGTTATTTTGGCACAGAAAAAAATTGCTCCTGGCATTTTAAAATCTAATATTACCTCAACAGGCCCTTTTTTTATCTTTACTTTAATCCCTCCATTTTTTTTTCTTCATAGATGGTTAGGAAATATCGAAAAACAATTTCTTGTTGCCGTATTATAATTTTTTTTCCCTCTTGCTTCTTCGTCTCTTTTGTAACCACAGAAAACTGTTAAAACAGCTTGCGTTTAAAGAGGCATCTAATATTTTATGCAAAGAAATATTGTATTGGAACTCGATATATGAAAGGGGGAGAGGGGCTGGCCTCCCCTCTGTCAGTTCTGAACTCATTTGGGCCTGGGAATAAATGTCGGATTCACGTTTTAAAACTCATTTTCCATTCGCGTAGATTTCGATTTTAGATTTTTCTTCCAGCTGGGAAGAGACTCCTGGCTCAAAACAAACTCGAAAAAAAAATCTTTTTTTTTTATCTTAATCTTTTCCTCATTTATTTTTTTCTTCAGTTTCCTGCCCCTCTTCTACGATGAGAGGAGAGTTTGTTGTCGCATGCTATTCTGTCGCAAATCGACCAGTTAGTGAAATACTCCATTGTTGGTCCTGGAGTCGCTGTCATTATAGTATAAATTCTGTTTATTTGTGTCAGTATATGAAAATATTTTTTAAAAAAATCTGTTGATTAACGTTATGGTTATAAATTCAGTTTGTTCGCAAACCTTAAGATGAATAAATTTTATAATCCCATGTAAGGGATTGCAATACCAGTATACCGGGATACCGAATACCGGTAATTTGAGCCATTTGTACAATTTTGTAATACCGGTATTTACAAATTTAAGTACCGGTTTTTTGATATTTACAAGGCATTTTTTAAATAGTCTCTACTATATGTTCAGGGATAGCCAACATAGCAAAATAGTATAATTTTTTGTTTTTGTCTCCTTTACGGACGAAATTAATCGGACTATAAGTATAAATTAGCATCGCACAATCAAGAGAACTGAAAAAAAAAATATGAATCATCCAAGGAGGGGGCCAAAACTATCCGATTACAGCTCAGAGCGATACTGTATACGTGCAGGATTCATAGACTTTTATATTCGTATCTGTGAAAACAAGGTTGTAGTTGTGAAGAAAGTGCGTAATATTTCGATATTTTTTTAATTTGGTGAGTTTGTTATTCACATTGTATTTGCGTATCATACTTTAGGGTTCAATATATTTTTCAGATTCATTACATATAACAAATAACCCATAATAATGAATAAGAATAATGTTACAGAAAATAAAAAAAATCATAAATTTGTAATAGTACCACAGACTGAATAGTGATATTTATACATTTTTTTGTGATTTAAATAAATAAGATTTTCTTTTACTCATACACTGTTATAATTTATAAATAAAAAATAATTTCATGGGATATTAACACTCTATAATAAAAATCACAAATGAAACAAAGAAACGCCTGCGTTTTCTTCCGTTTTCTAAATTTTGTATTACCGGTATTAAAACCTGTATCCTGGTAATAAGATTTAAAAAATACCGAATTGAATTTTTGGTCCGATATTGCAATCCCTACCCATGTATATTACTAATGTACAATTTTACATTTGCTTGCCTTGTTGTTCAATGCCATGTTTTTTTGCGCCTCTCAAAATTAAATCATTTAAAATCAGAATTCTCTGACTCAGAAAACTGCTGAAGTTACAGAAATCTATAGACAATGATCTCCTAAAACTATACAGTTTTTGAACATAATTCCCCTGTCTTCTTTATTCTTCCAATTTCCTAAGAAAAGCTTGCACTACGCTGCTAGCCCATAATCATCCTTATCTCTACATAATTAATCCTTAGCAGTCAATATTACTAAATCACATGAAACCAATCATTATCTATTTTAAAGATTGAAACTCATTTCAATCATTTCTTATCTCCTTTTGATCCCGGATCATCCAAATTTTATGCACCATATACATTATTTATTTTTTAATAAAAAAAATAACGTATGTTAATATTAAATTAACTGTACCCTTATTTTCCGAAACTTTTTCGTTGTCAAATTTGACTATAAGTATATGCAGTATTGCATCATCCACAATGAACCCAGTTCTTTCGTGCATGTATTTTGTGCGTGTGTAACGCGCATAGTTTTACAAATTGTTCGATAGTTTTTTAAGCTGGATATTGATGCTGGATATTGGAGTGAATAATTTGCTATCGTTTTTTGTCGTTCCTATTTTTTGCGATTGTTTCATATTGTTATTACCATTATAAAGCAATATAATTTAATTCACACACACACAGTGGTGTTTTTTCCTATCTTTTGGCTTTCATGAAGCTAAAATATGTTCTCTCATACTCAAAATTATTTAAAAGGATCGGTATCCTAAACAAAAATATTGTTTAGCCTAAATTAAAAGTATTCATGGTCAAAATCTCGTGACCAGCTTTGCTTCTGTTAAATTATGGGTTAAAGTCCGGGTGTAACTTATTATGAAGAGGCTAATGGGTGTTATATCTATCAAGGCTAAAAGTCCTCAATTTGGACTGTTGTAGAAGTTTGTAAAATATAGACAGGTAGCTCAAGTATATCATTCTCGTCATCTAACAGATATTCAATATTACGACGATAATTGCCAATAGCTCTTGTATTACTTCGAAACACAAAATCAATGAACAACGAATCCCAAAAGAAAAAGTATTATGCTATTGTTTCTGACAAAAATACCAAAAAGAATCAAGTGATTATTATTGAAATGTTAGAGGTTAGATTAAAACTATTCGGTTTATTACAATCATTGAAAAATTTATTTGTTTTGAAATTATTATATTTATAATAATAATATATAAATATTAATGATATATATGTATCATAATATATAAATGTGTTATAAATTATTGCGGTCTCTCCTATCCACATCTTGACTTGTTTGGATTTTAAAAAGGACGAGGTCCTTCTGGCACCTCTTCCGTTTTTAAAATTTCTGGAATTTGTCGGATTCATGGAGATAGTCTAGCATTGCTAAACACAATCTGGGATTAGAAAAAACAGCAAAAACTACAGCATAAATTATTACAGTTATCAATTGTAAAATTGAAGTTTTTGTCATAATTAAATATACGGATTTATTTAATAAATAAGAACTAATTATGGATAATTCTCACCGATAATTCATTTTATGTACTGATGGTTATATGTATGAAATCCTGAAAAGTATATGCCTTAAAGTTTATATAAAAACCCTAACTAAATAAATATGCAAAAAAATTCAAATAAAGATTTGTAGTCAATGAAAATACAGGGTATTCGAGCCTAGAGTATCCAAAAGTTATGGCTTATTATTACAGAACTACCCATCAGAATGTAATAAAATGTTCATCCGTGGATTGGAAACCTCTCCGAGGTATTTTGGGTGTAGTCCGATCGGGCGCACGTGAGCGCATTATTCGTTAATCGCAGGTGATTAACTTGTTACACTGACTTCAATAGTAATGAAGTGAATGGTACAGCAAAAGGTACGGAGTGTACTTTGGTTAACGGAATTTAAACCAGTCAAGCATGTACTGCGATGTGTTCGAACAGAATGGAATGCCAATCCTCTGACATCAAAATCTATCCACCAATGGGAAAAAATTTAAAGGAGAAGGGAACTTAGGTATCTCAAACTAGCAAGAATCATTAAGTTTTCGTGATAGAAGACACTGTTATTCGTGTGCTTGATTCATTTTGTAGAATATTAGGCAATCCAGTAACAGCATTCCATTCTATTCGAACACGTTGCTGTACACGCGCGACTGTTTTAAATCCCGTTAACCAAAGTACACACTGTACCTTATGCTGTACCGTTCACATCTTTTCTAAAGAAGTCAGTGTAACAAGTTTATCGTCTGCGATTGCCGAATAATGCGCGCAGGTGTCTCCGATCAGACTAGACCCAGAACATCTCGAAGGAGTTTCCAATCCACGGATGAACACTTTATTACATTCTGATGGGTAGTTCCGTAAAAATCAGCCATAAATTTTGGATACTTTAACCCTCTCACGACGCAGTTATTTTATTAAAGTAGGTTCGAAAATTGCGTATTTTTTTGTTATGCATGTCCAATCTACTTATTAAATCTACATTTTAGAGTTAAAAGATATACATAGTTTTTTTTGTAAAATAAATTTTATTTCATAATATAGAATTAGATCATACAAATATGAACATAAAGACATAAGGGAAAACGTAGACAGAAGCAGCACAGGTTACACAGCTAAATAATCAGAAAAATGCATATCCTTGGAAATCGTGGGTTGTGCAAATTCTGCTACATCTATGTTGCCTGTGGAAACCGTGGGGTGCGCAGGGAGAGGTTTAAGTCCGGCACCCTGCATATAAATCCTATTGGTGGGTTATTTTTTCTCCAATGAGGTTGCGAATTGTTATATATTTAGCATTGCAGACCTAATACATTCTTCGGGAGCTGACATCACATTTTAGTGGGGCACCATATGGGTGGAAAACCAATCGCCGCAATATAATTTTGACACCATGTTTATTTTTCAGCGGGAGGCACCTGAGCTTTGGCGTTGTGAAACTTAACGAGGAATTTAATTTTTGTCAAGAGCACTCAAGCCAAACCGACATGCCGCATAATCTTACAACATGGATACTGTCGATTTTCTTAACTAGTAGTTGGTTTGTCGCTGACCTTATACATCCAAGATTGTGAGTTTGCTTCTGACAGAAGTCAATGGATTATCATTATGCAGAAAATCATCCACGTCCATATCGTATAATTATAGGGCATGTTAATGATCCCTAGAGTTATTGTTTAACTTGAGTGCCCTCGGCAAAATTAAATTCCCGGTACCATTTTGCATCGTCAAAACTTAGGTGCCTATTTCTGGGGAGGAAACACTGGGCGTAAAAATTACATTGCGATGATTAGTATTGTAAATGGTGCCACTTTTAAAAATGATACTCCGAAGAACGTACTACTTCGGCAATGGTAAATACAAATCCACTACCCCATTGGAAATAAAAACTTCTTAACTCTATTTGTAAAATATTGACAGGATTTTACTGACTAGATATATAACAAAATATAAGATTTAATTATATACATAATAACAAAATTAAGATTATATTTTTGAAACAGAATATCAGAAATTCCAAGAAGGAAATTATTAATAACATAAAATGAAGCGTTGCTCAATTATTTCTGGGTAACTATTTCCTTCATCTAATTAAAACTGCTATGATATTTAAAACTCAAGTATAAAAATATATCATACATATTTTCATCTCAAAAACATTTACCTAATCTACACCAAAATCATAAAAGAACACGTTAAAAAATGTTTAAAGTTTTTTTATCCGAATAGAGGAAAAAAACCTTGTTTTATCAGATAAAATAGTTTTCTTCTAATTTACTAAGGTAACTCGAAAAATCTTGCGCTTTTCTACATGGCAGTATTGAATACATAAGCATGTATCAAATTAGAGATAACCCAAGGGAGGCATAGAGATTACTAAACATGATATAAGAATCACGAATGATAATTAGACATCAATATGGTCATTTTTGATCGACTACATTTACAGATATAGATACAGGACAATGCATTTATTGGGTTCTATTTGTGCTTTTTCTCTGTATGTGTCTAGTATTGATTGGTATGTCTTTTCTAGCCATGGTATACACAGACACATAAATCGTATAAGGTAATTCTTCAGTCTACTTATATTTATGTATATATCTGTCATCTATTTACTATAGGCTTATTCCAACTATAGTATTAGGATTTGTATTGTACACTTCGCCAGATATACTATATAGAAGTAAAATAACATAGAAATATTGTCAGACATTCCTTTTTTTGTATTTCGGGACCTTATTGTAGACTTATACATGGGATGTAATCCGAATAGTTAATCGAATATTTTATTGATTGTCTTATATTATACTGTTTATATGTAGAGAAAAACAGATAGAAGTCTAATATTATAGTAATTATTTTTATAACGAATATATATGTGGTGTTGAATTCAAAATAAAATATCTCTTTGAAAATATTCATAATAGGAGTGATTTCTTTGTTTTTAAATGAAATTACCGATGCTTGAAACGTTGAAATTGGCAAGATCCTAACGTAAAGCTTCATTATTTGTCCCCCAATTAATTTGAGGTCCCCCAAGTGAAATCAGTAATGTTTATTTTATATTTTGAATGAGAGAGAGAGAGAGATTGTATGAAATGTACAGTTTTTAGTAATACATAATACATATAAACACATACATATACAAACTGTTGGATGATGGAATCCCCTAAGCAAAAAGGATGAGACTTTAGCTCATCTGAAAGATGACCTTTACTCAAATTTCGTGTTAGAGGAGTAGGAGTGGTGCTATAGTAAAGCCGCTATAAACATGTAAAAAATGTTTACGCTAAATATATGATTACAAATTTATGAGTATTATTTTTATTCTGGATTGGGTTTGTAAACTATATTTCGGTCCAGACAATTCGAGACCATTAGAATTTTCATGATGTTGCTAAAAGATTTGTCAGGGATTTATCAACTGAACGTGATTGTTAACACCAATGTTCACGAGTAAGCGAGAGTTATATTAAGATCGCACTATAGAGTTGCATAAGGGCTATTGGCAACGGGCCTCATAATTTCTAACCACGATCAAGTGATGGGATGACACAAGAGATGGAGCCTCCCTCTCTTAACTTCCACTCCACACCAACAGGAGAACGTTTAAACCTCGACAGATTTAACTACACGGTGGGTCTTTAACAGAACTAGGTTCAAACTCATGGCACGCCAACTTCGCGTGTTCACGACTTTGACCCCTTGGAGTAGCTAATAGTGAGTGGGCCCTGTATCAAAATTCCTTAGGGGTCCTTTTTTGAAAAAGAAATAAAAGACTCACTTCAAAGTGTCAGAATGTTACACATTTTAGGGTCCATGTAACTTGGGGCCCCGTATCATTCATACAACTGATATGGGGGTAGCTACGTCCCTGGCTAACACGCAATGCAATGTTCAAGGGAAGGTGTTACCTGAATAAGATAGGGTCTGACTACGCACTGACTGGATAAAACAGGATTATGCTTCACCTGAAGCAGATATTCAAGCTTCTGTTGGCATCAAAGTAACACTGCAAACCAGCAAGTAATTTTAGGAACTGCTCCGAGCCATAGGCATGGCCGCGGTAGCCGAGTGGTATAGGTATCGGATCGTGGTTTGCCTTGTCACGAGTTCGAGCCCAGTACCACTAAAGACCAGCCGTGTAGGGCAGCGATGCACGTTAAATTTGTCGAGAGCTGAAACGTCCTCCCGTTGGTGTGGAGTGGTAGTTAGGAAAGGGTGGTGCCAGCTCAGTGTCGTCCACGTCACTTGACCATGGTTCAAAATTACGTTGTCCATTACCAAAAGCCCTCGGGTAGCTGAACAGTGCGACGTTAATATTCAATCAATCAAAACCAAGCCATAGGCTCGAAGCGTTCATGCCGCTAACTTCAAATCAGAGCTATTTGCGACTTTTAGAGAGTCCGGTTAGAGCTTAATGGATGTTGGGAGAAACATGTATTAGGCTGTTAGATGCAGTGTTTGTCTTTGTGTTAATTATGGCAATATAGTGGTTAGAAGTACGGCTAGTAAACATTTGGAACTGAGCTGCCTATGGCTTGGAAACATTGCAATTATACGAAGATATATGGTTTGGTTAACATTTTAATAAGACATCAAGAACACTTTCACCCTGAAAGCAATTTTGAATATCTGACTGATCCTAGAACGTATTGTGCTGCTTTTTTTAATCACTTTTCCAGAGAGCACTTTTCCAACAGAATAACCTTTGATTCATTCCGCTGCTGTCAACCAATGGGCTCTACGAAATGTCGATAAGATTTTTTGGCCAGGGAAATCCCCAGATCCTTTTTCCTTCAATAATGCATGGGAAATAATTGAAAGACAATTTCAGTATTATCTACAACCAGTTCGAATCTTTGCCGATAGGACTAAATGCAATAGATATGGAATTCCTTACCACAAAATAACTGGTGGCACCTATATGACTCAAATCATCCACGTTTCTACGAGGTATTGAAAATCGTAGTGACTATAGCAATTATTAACGATTAATATTTGATATGACTCTTCTAGCACATGCTTTGACGAGGACAATATTAATTAAACACAATTGTTACGCGAAAATATTCTTTGCCGAAATCGCATTCATCTGAGCTAATTTCTTGTTGTTGCGATTTCATCTTGTACTGAGCGTGTTTTACCTTTTAAGTGGGGAAATCAGGTAGTTATCTGGTAATTACATAGATTTAACTTATTTATACACACTCACACACACACATGGACAAAAAAATTAGCGCACCAAGAAATATTACGAGATCGTAAGGAAACTTTGCATGAAGGTACATGTCGGGGAAATATGCAAATGATTAGAAATGCAGCGTGATTGCGCATTACGTATAGCCGATAGAGGACGTTTAACGTCGTTCTCCGTGATGTATAAAATAAGTAACCAAAGCTTGTTTGAGTGTGCTGAATCGTTTACAAAGTAAGAGATGAGGTAGACATGCCATTACACCGTTTTCGAAGACAATATGAGCAGCTGTGACAGTTTGAGACGGGGAGAATCATCGGCATGATGAAATCTGGGTGGTCAGCAAGGGCCAGTAGATCGTTAATTAGGCCACTCTGATTGTGTTGTAAGGAGGTGTAGGGATCAGTGGATCCGAGAGATATCATTTACACGAAGACCAGACTCAGGACGCCCTCGACAGACTAGTCGTCGAGAAGATCGCCACATCGTAAGAAATGCACGCGTACAGCCAACTGCTTCATCGGCCACCCTCCAGGCACAGGTAAGACCTTCACTAGGGGTCCCTGTGTGTTCTAGAACTATGAAAAGGTGACTGTCTGAAAAACATTTGGGATCGCATCGCCCATTACGTGTACTGCTTTTTACGCCCACCCATCAACGCCTCCGTTTGAAGTGGTGCCGTGCACGGGGAAATTGGACTGCAGCAGAATGGAACCAGGTCGTCTTTAGTGAAGAACTCACATTCAGTCTCAGAAGTGATGACAATCGTGTTCGTGTGTGGAGACCCCGTGGTGAACGCCTCAATCCTGCCTTTGCTTTTCAGCGACACATTACTGCCACAGCTGGTGTGATGGTATGGGGTGCCATTGTCTAAAATACATGGTCACTTCTATTATTCATCCGTGGCACCATGACAGGCCAGCGGTATGTTCATGACATCCTACAATCACATGTGTTGAAACTCATGCAACGGCTCTCAGGAGCCATTTTTCAACAAGACAAAATTCGACCTCACACGACAAGGATGTCTCAAGACTGTCTCCGCACTGTTACTACCCTTTCTTGGCCTGCCTGATCATTAGATTTGTCTCCAATAGAGCCGGTCTGAAACCATTTGTTATGGCGAGTTGGGCATCCCACGAGTTTGAACGAAATAGAGGCAAGGTTACAGGAAATATAGAACGAAATGTTTCAAAAATCATGCATAACTTTTGTGCCTCAATACCCGATCGTATCGCATCGTGCATTCGAGCTGGAGGGATTCAACGGGGTATTAAATACTCTGATCTTTTGCCTTTTTCATTGAAATAAATGATACATTTTCTTTGATTTTCTATTTATTTGCTTATATCAAAGTAGTCATTACGTATGTAAAATTTCGTTTCATTTTGACGACTCCTTTTTGGTGCGCTAATTTTTTTGTGTGTCCATGAGTGTGTATATATATATATATATGCATATACAAAAGCTGAATATTACATTGATAATCCACACATTTTACATATAAGATACTCTTTAAAGTAAAAATATGAATTTTTTCAATATAACTCATCCTATCTTGGCACCAATAACTAAAAAGCGTACCACAATGTTATCCATAAATTTGTTATGTTATAAATTGATTAAATTATCCGAGAATGGTTGAATCACATAATAGTATGTATTTATTTTTTGATGTATTTAGTTTTTGATACCAAGGACGGAACACCGTGAATTTCAAGGAATATAAATAGTTTAAAGCTGTCGTTACACTTAAGCAAATAAAAAAATTGTAAAAAAATATACTTACTTGCTAGTGTAGATCCGTGACTCATTGATTTACATAGTAATAGAGTTTTTGGATAAACATACCCATTAGTAGCCCATTTACATTAATGTTTACATTTTCTGAAACATTGTCCAATACCAAGTAATGTTTAAACACTGTAAAGCATGAACATATGTGTATGCAGTCATCCTCTCATTATATTACTCTTTCATTAAAAATATCTGTTGGCACACACTTGATTCAGATAAGAAAGCTCTTTTAAACACTAAGGTATGTTACACTTATACAGATAACCTACCTAAAATGCAATAAACCCTTTTTTGTTATATGAAACAAATCAAGTTAACAGAGGGGTAAATTATATATACCTTTTAAAATTTATACAATAAAGCCAAAAGAGTTAAGATTACAATTTTAGTAACCATGACTTATTCATATTTACTACAGCTTTTAACTAAAAAAATTGATTGAAAAAATGAATCTTCTTTCGCTCACTTCAATTAACGAGTGTACTTCAAAAACATTTCATATATTTGTGATGAATTTCCAATCCTTTATATGTCACTTGGGTAAACTTCTTGCCTGGTACAATTCAACCCCCCTCTGCATAACTACTTTGACTTCGGCTGATTAACTAAAACCCGTAGAAAAACGGCACTTTCTCACAATCTACGCTGGAAATTGGACTCCTCTTTTGTCATGGCTTGAGAGTACAGAACAAAATGTGGAATCCCAGGAATCATAAGATAAACGGCTGCACTTTTCAATACTCCTAACAATCACAAACACATCAACTTACAAATACTCCAAGTCATGTTATATATATATATATATATATATTATAAATAAACAAATTTAACTGATATGCAATATGAAATGTATCGAAATGTACTCAAAGTATCGCATCAAAGTATGGATGATAAAACAGGGAAGTACCATAAAAAGCCTTTTGTTAGGCTAATATATTAAAACAATTGCTTCTTATGAAAGCCTCAAAAAAATATTAATAACATGTCTTAAATAATTGTTTGAAGTATGCTGTAGAATATATATGTATGCACACTTCTAAGAGTATTAATTTTTATATAAATTAAACATATCCAACATTAAGGGTAATAATTAGGGATTGTTTTTTTTCAATATTGAAGTACAATTAGTAATAGCAAATACTAATTACTTCATTAAATACTTCTTTCACTTTCATGTCGTGTTAGATGGCAGTTTTGAATGTGCCTGGATTTTACATATAAAACTTTAATACTTTATTTAACTTTATTTAAAAATTATCCCAAAAATTGGAGTTTGATAAAGAAAAAGATGTTAGAGCATAAAAAACTTACATATATATATATTTGTTTTTTTCAAACAGAGATTCAGTCCGAAACGTAACATACTTTTACAACATAATTTGAAATGTTACGCGTTTTGCATTACTTAGAACATGTTTCACTTTCATGAAATCTAAGCAACGATGATCATTTAGTCGATAAGAGAAAGTTAAGAAATCAGTTAGTAGATTAGAGAAAGCTAACAGATAAGAGATCAGTTAGTAGATTAGAGAAAGCTAACAGATAAGAGATCAGTTAGTAGATAAGAGAAAATTATGATATAAGAGATCAGTTATAGTGGATAAGAGAAAGTTAAGGCATCAGTTAGTAGATTAGAGAAAATTAACAAATAAGAGACCAGTTAGTAGATTAGAGAAAATTAACAAATACGAGATCAGTTAGTAGATAAGAGAAATTAAGATATAAGAGATCAGTTAGCAGATTATAGAAAGGAGTGAAAGAGTTTATTAATGAGTGTATGAGTGCTTTCAGGACCAATTAACTACCGTCGTCAAGATATTCTTAGAGAGAACGTTTACTGAATTCTATTGTTATAGTTTTAATGTAAAAAATATACTTTAATATTTCTTTATTTAAACTTGTTTATCAAAGCTGTGTATGCGGCCCACGCCTCTCTCGCGAGCACCTACATGTGTGTGGGGAAGGGAAGAAACACTTGATATGATTCAACTAATCTACTTATTTCCACACTAAGAACATATACAATTTCATCTAATAATAATAAGAGAATGTTTTAATGGAAACCGTGAAAGTGGAACAACGGCAGTAAAACGTGAGCAATTAGGCGACTAACAAACTTGATCCTCATATTAATTAGGAATATAACCCATTATCCGATTTAATCTAATCTCAATGGAATCTCAGTGAACAATCGTCACCTTAAGGTTTTCTTCTAAAAATAATCAAAGTTCTATAATTTCTAATATTATACCTTTAGTAGATATCTCACCTGTCTCGGGTATATCTTCTCTCCTTCTCTCTATTTAGCTAGAAAAACTCTCTTATTTATAGTGTTAATTTACATATCACGATTCTCTTCTTCGCAAGGGTTGGTTGTGAATAACGCGAATTGATAGCCCAAAGAATTAATTCCCAAGAGGATTAATTAGAAGATCGTGTATAAATCCGTCACAGCTGTTGTTTATTTAAAAAAAAAAATGCCTTACATTTCAACGTTGTGTCATAAAGTGTCTACTGTCATTTTCCAAACCGGGTATAAATGAGATTTTTATAAAATTCACCATGATATATTTATATTTCCAATGCTATATCTATCTAAAAATGTATTAGATTGCGGCCCCCCCATAAAACGGTGTCTAATATAAAAAAATACTCTTACGTGTGGTATAAAATACATTGAATATTAAAAAGCTAAATGTATTGCAAGCGATTAATTTTTTTAATTAAAATTCATTATAATTGAGGAAATAAAAAGCTTTTGATGAAACCAATTTAATTAGCTAACATATAAAAACATGTTTCTTTGTGAGCAGTGCCCAGAAATGGCGGAGGTTAATATTATTTGGTATTTTTCACTGTTTAGATCACCCATTTTTTTTTCACTGCGTGTGCGTTGATTTTTATCAATAATTTCGTCTGCACTCACCCCTTAAGTCGGGTTGTTGTCGCAATTATTCTTCCTTAGAATAGGATGAACACAGATTTTGTTATCTGATAGCGAATCGATTTTATATTGCTCATTTATTTTTTCCAACATTTTTTCATTTTCTTTCTTCTTTCTCTCGGCGATGTCATCTTTTATACCCCTGATTCACTTTAAATATTAAGAAGATAAGATTAAAAAAAAAAAAAAAAA
>BMAV01023369.1:114216-125114 GCA_019973955.1 Trichonephila inaurata madagascariensis | reverse complement strand
TTTTTTTAAAAAAATAGAAGTTTCCCTACAAAATTGACCATTTTAACATTCACAGTTAAAACAGACGTCACCATGATGCTATTAAGAGCATTTTAATTGAATTCGTTTTAATGTCTGTGTTATATATTCGAATTTAAATTTTGCAGAAAATTGAGACATCGGTTGTAAATGCCTATTAAGTTACTGAAGATGTATTTTTTTCCTTAAATCGAAACAATAGGTACCACGGTGCTTCATGCGCAAATTTCATTTCCAATTAAGTTGTAACTTGAATGTCAAAAGGTTTGTCGAATTGTAAGCCTTTTTCTTGTCTTTCTAATGTAAACAAATAAAAAAACAAGTTTAAGCAAACTTGAAAGTAAATTTTTACTGTCAAAATATTATTTAGATTTATATGAACAAAACATTTTATTTATTATTTCATGTAGAGTAATGTTTGGGGGTCTCCATAATAGTCCCTTTTTAACGATGTTGAACGCTTTCATAATAAAAACAGCATAATTATTTAAAAGTGATTTAAATAATGTCGTACGTTTTAACCACCTTAGAATAATCCAAATCAATACACATAAAACGTCAAATAACTCTTAGAAAAGTAATATTAGTACAGGAGTTAGTCCACAAAATATATAAAAGATCTTCATAACAGTAAATGGATACTCTATCCATAATTATAAAGGAGAAAAGCGACTCACTCATACACGCATCATGATACCTCCAAAACTATAAGACCTACCAACGGGAAATTTGGTAAGTGTGTTCCTTACATGGAGTACAGATCCGCTAAGAAAAGGTTCTGCGAAAATCGACCCCCAAGAAGGGTAGTGAGGAATTAAGTGCCGTTACAGATAAATGTCCCCATTTTTGAATTATTAGATCCACAGCCTTGAAATTTAACAGACATACTCCTTTCATACAGTAAAGATCTGCTACAAAAGAGGTTTTACAAAAGTTGACCACTCAGAGGGATTGCGAAGGGTTACGACAGTGTTATAGATCAGAGGTGTCCAACACGCTGCCCGCGGGCCGCACGTGGCCCTCCAGTACGTAAATTGCCGTCCGCCCCCCTTTTTTTTTTTTTTAAAAAAAAATTTATATATCAGGTTTTTAAAGTTTTTTTATTTTGAAATTTGTTTGAGGGGAAATCCATATATATATATATATATATATATAAATCTACAATGTATTTGCCTGTTACCTGTTATTGTTTTAAAATAAATCCTTTTTGATTATAGAAACGTCCTTTATATATTAAAATAGATTTATATTTTATCAAAAAGTTCCACTTGATTTTACTATAATAAAGAGCTTTTTTAATAAACTCCGAATTGCATCATGTATATCCTTTACAATAGATGGTACATGATTCTCTGTGTGTGTGACTTTCCTTTCTCCTGCTCCTTTTCTGTTTGGAGTGTCCAAAAAGCAAAAGGCAGTCAGAGATGTTTTTTAAAGTTTAAAAAACATATTCCGGACGGTTAAGATAAAGGGCAAAGTATACTAAATCGTTTCAGAATCACAGCACAATCAAGTTTTAAAAATGAGCAACGAAAGATCAATTCAAAAGAAACTCCGTAATTTTCAAGAAAATGGCAACTGTAATATTTTAAACATTATTTGATCATTGCATTATTATATTATATAAATGTTATTATATTACCTATGTCTGCATACATGAAAAATAAAGAAAACAACAATAATAATAATTCCTTTTGTTTTATATTTTCACTCCAATATAAATGTTTTTTTTTTCCAAATCTGATATAAAGGTACATATTCCTATGTGCAGCCCGCGAGATAATAATGTTTTTCCAAAGTGGCCCACAAGGTCATTTGGGTTGGACACCCCTTTCATAGATGAAAGGTAATCCCGTTTCGAACTATTAGAACTACTGACTTGAAATTTAGCAATGCATGCTACTTTCATGGAGTACCGATACACTATAAAACGAACTTTGCAAAAACGATCTCTAGGGGACGTTGCGAGAGCTTAACATATAAACATAATTATTTTTGGACTATTAGACTTAGAGACTTAACCTTCTCGTTGCGCATCCCGCGATTTCCACGGGCAGCGCGCGATTTCCGCAAGTATGCATTTTTTCCGACGAATTAGCTGTAGAGCCCGTGCTGCTCTCGTTTATGCTTTCATTTATGTTTTGATGTTCATATTTTTATGATCTAATTCTATATTTTAAAAAAAAAATTTTTTTACAATTTTTTTTTTTTTTTTTTTGGATATATTAGCTCTAAAATGTAGATTTAATATGCAGGTTGGAAATATGTGATACAAATTATGCAATTCTTGAATTCACTTTGATAAAATAACTACGCCATGAGAGAGTTAAAGTTTGTGGTAGGCACTTTCCTTTCTTGAATTAGTTGAGTTGAGTTTGGTGTTTTATGGCGCAAGAGCCAGTTTTGGTTATATTGCGCAAAACATTCATAGGTCTGTGGTATGGACGGGAAAAAAAATTGGATGACAAGATGGAGAGTCGAAAATAGAGAAGGATCACTGGGGTACCTGAAGTCGTGATACCCGTGTTTACCAAAGATAGTAAACCCCTTGGGAAAAGGAAAATATCACTATGGTACCTCGGAATTGTGACACCCGTACTCACCTAAAGAAGGTGAGCCCCCTGAGAGGTTTCTTGGATTAGAGATCTGCTACAAAAGATGTTTTGCGAAAACAGACTTCCAGATGACGTTGTGAGGGCTTAAGAAGCGTAACATGTAAATATTCCTATTTTTGAACTTTTGGACCTACGGACTTGAAATTTGGCAATCATGTTCTTCTAACGAAGTAGAGATCCGCTAAGAATTGCGAAAATCGACTTCGAAGGGGCATTCCAATGGCTTAAGAAGTGTTGCAGATAAACATTTCAGTTTTTGAACTATTAGACTTTCAGAATTGAAATTTGGTAAAAAATTAACCAAAAAAAATATTATTCATTCTGACGTAATTAAAAATATTAAGGAAAAAAAAACATTTACTCTTATATATTACATTTATAAATACATCAGTACTGCTCAATGTATTTTATGACTAATTTAACAATACTAAATTAAGACAAGTTTAATAATTACCAGTGATCCAACAGGCTATGTATATAATTGTATGCAAAAATTAACACATAATTTAAACATTTTTACCGTTTATAATTAATCCCTTGATTGCCGATTAGAAGTTACACGATCCGCTCCCCAATGCCACCGTTTTGCACATATGCATTTTTATGTGGTGTATTGGGGGGAGGAAAAAGAGAATAAATAAGGGAATCCTCTGAAATAAGTAAATCCTTCGCAAACACTGTCAAAGTCATTTTATTGCATTTCAAATCCTTTGGAATAATTTTATGGGTAGAAAAGATTGTATTTTTGAAAGACGTATATATACGTCCAGAGGAATTTACGTGCTGGCTGAGTGAGACGTTTATATACGCCGATGGCACTTAAGTGGTTTAAGTCATCTTGTGTATTTAGTGTCAAAGTACCGATATCGATACATTGTTATTGTTATGGAGGGGGGCGCGATGAAAATTATGATTGAATATTGGGTCGCAAGTATTGAGAGTTTGAGAACCACTGCCATAGATTGATAATACTACCAGCATTCAGGTACGCGACGATATGGAAAAGCAACCACAAGTCCAAGGTGCTAAGCAACTGGTAAGTACCAAAATATGTACAAATTTTTTTGCACTGTTTTGACTCTTTAAAATCCAACTTAAAGTTAATAAACAACTGGAGCGGGGGGGGGGGGGGGAAAAAATTCTCAGATACAGCCTAAAGAGCGTAATCAGGCTTTTTTGATGATAATAGTTTAGCTAAGATTATTCAGGGATATAAAATGAGAAATAGAACATTTTATGGAAAGTAAATATCTTTAAAAGTGACCAGAGCAACAAAAATATTAGCTTTAATAACATTATGCCTTGCAAGATGTGTAGTTGTTCCATTACGCAATCAATATGCATTATTGCAAACCGCAAAAGTACATAAGAAATAGTTTCACATAAACATTACACATATACATAAATTTAATACTATGGCTAGCCTTTAATATCGCCCACTAACGTGGCGGGGAAAATTTCGATCCATTTGATGTTGATGTCATGAAACTGAAGGTTGTCCGCCCAGAATAAGAGTAAAGCAAATAACTAAATCATCGTCTGAATATCAGTAACTTTAGTGGTACGCCTTGTCTATTTCCTTCCATTTGAACATTTGGTCTAAAAAAAACTGTTCCAAAATTGCATTCTTTTTGTTTGAAATTACGGAAAAGGATAAAATGCGTTTAATTAAGAACAATTTACCACGGGAAAAATTCGAAATTCAACTGAAAACAAATTCGTGTTGCCAAACCGAAAAAGGAAATCTTGTAAGAAATTAATTTCGATGATTTATTCGGAAAACGATTGTAATTTTACACAAAGAATTAAAAAAAAAACAACCAATAAGTACAATCATAAAGAAATATATTTGTAATAAAATATGCAACAATCCCCCCTCTTCAAAAAAAAAAAAAAAAAAAAAATTTTTTAAAAAAAAAAAATTTTGGCAGAGTTAGACTTGTGACGTCATATCTTTAGCTTGTAGGAAAATCCCTTAAAAAAGTGAATTTTAAAAAAATTCTAAGCTGAATTTCGAAACCTCTTCGAGGTTAAAAGTATAATGACCTATAGTTTCTACGTGCCAAGTTTCATACTTCTGTGTTGATTAGTTTTGCCAAAACAACTGATAAACACACACAAACCCTTTCTTTTATAAGTATAGATTAAGGTATAAGCTAAGGATTCAATAAGCACTGAGTAAAAATAATTATTAATTACTCAAATAAATAAGTTACTATTATTTGCATTGAGAAATCTGAATAAAAAAAAGGAATACCTTAAGGGCTATTGCTCAATATATTTAATCACTTTGCCCTTTGAAACATGGTTTCACTATTTGGATTTACAACTAACGACACATAATAATTTTTAGGTTTGGTTTACTTAAGAGATCATTAGCCTGGATTATTTAATATTATTTATTGATAGATGCTTGATAGAATTATGTACTGAAATAGTTATTCCAATATTTATTTCGATTTTCTCACTTGATATTTCTTAGTTATAGTTACATTTGAAATATGACAGATGTAAGCCGTTTTCAGGGAATAAAATTGTTTGGTAATTATTTTAGTCTATCTCTCATTTATTTCATATGTTACATCACTTTTTTATAACTATTCAATCTATCTTGAACAACTGTCATACTTAACCATGCGTTCAATGGTTTTGCCAGTTGTGTTACATAAATTATCATGGCAGGTAAGACTCCGTCGCACACACACACACATTTCCTTCTATTTTTCACATAAATGACAATTTCGATTCTTTTAACCAGTCTATTAATCTTGGTGTTATAAGGGGTCTTGATATTTTTACTTCGAGATTATTTATTAATGTATGTTTGTCACGCTTCACAATATATTTCTAGTGAAAAATCAATGACAACCGCGTAGTTTTCTGAATAGTTAACGTTTGGATAAATAGTTAAAAGCTAGGAACAAGTACTGTTTAATAAATAAGCTTAATTAAAAAAGAACTACACGAATGCATAATAATTAATTGTATAAATTGCTCAACACTTCTAAGAAATGTATGTAATTTCTTTAGTTACTTAATTAAAATTAAGAAAAATTCTCCTTGCATATGCTGTGACTGATTAACATGCGAATAATTTCATTTTTTACCTAAAAATAATGATTCTCTGAGAAATTGTTATTTGTTTTCAACTTTTAATTATCTTAAAGAACACGAATTATGTCTAACTTTTCAGATAGGTAGGCAGTTTTCTTTTCGGGAAACTTCAAAAATCTTACTTTCACTTAACGACTAACGCACATTTTAAAAACTTACGATACATTAACTCCTAATAAGTGTTCCCTTCCACAAAACCACTCATTTGTATCTTTCCAGTACTCTAAGCCTTCCGAAATCCAGCTAATTTTGCACCGACTCGAAAGCTACACACATTTCTCAATTTCGTCTGACTGTATCTGCATTCCAAATTTGTTTTATGATTTGTTAGAAGCATATTTCTAACCGTTTTAATGATTTTCAGAACCATCAGGAAACAGACTAACTCTTCACTCCTTCACCAAAGGCAGGGATAATTAGGACTACTAACTTTCCTCGGTTGCCGCTGAAACAATGCCAACCCCCACCACTTCCGGTTTTCTCTCCAATTATTTTTAATTTAAGCATCCTCTTTGAGAAACGTTCATAATTGGAAGCCTCTTGGCATCCGAACTCGTACGGAAGGAGGGAGATGGCTGGTTGAAGAGGAGTTCCCAAATTTTATGCGAAGGTGGTGACGTTTAAAATTGTGAGAACTGATGAGAGAGTATATTTACGAATGCTTGTATGGATGTTGGCTTACATTTCGGGAAATTCTAGGGATGCTCTAGAAATTGGAAGCAGTTAAAGTAGGAGATGTGTATGGGTGTTTACATATCCTTCCACATGCACGCGCTCAGAGAGATATACAGTTTTGATGAACAAGATTTTAGAGATATGTTTGCGAGATAGAAATAATGTTTAGATTATGAACAACGTACACATTCATATTTTAACAATGGCAAACTTATTTTACCAGGGGACACTATCTATATTTTTGACTACGGTTGTCAAGTTGACATGATCGTGAGGTCGTGACTGGTATATTTGTTACAATCAAAATATGGATTCGAAATCTGCTTTTAAAGATCGGCTGAACAGAAAGACCGATGCGCGTTACATTTGTCAAGGCTCAAATTCCTTGCATTGTTCTGGGGTGGAAATTTGAAGGGTATGGCACAAATTAGGTGTTATCATCAGTGGAGCACACATAAATTTTTCAAAGGGGTGTCAAGGGTCGAAAATCCACCATTCTCGTACCATCGTCCAATACACCACCCAATATATTCTTGTGGATTTGTCGATTTTCGGAGGAAAAACAGAAAAAAAATAATAATTATTGCATAAATAATTTTCAATAATATATACTTAACTAAATTTAAGACACTACGTTCATTGGATTATAATTAATCGGAACAAAAAGCAAGGGTTATGGGGGGGATTCCGGATCCTAGGTACCCCCCTCCTGTGTGCGCCAATGGTTGTCCTTATTACTTGACCAAGGGACCAAAAACAGTTGTCTTAAATACATAAAAATAATTTTGTTCCATAGAATCTTTACTTATCTTTTCAAATCTAGTTCATCGTATTTATTTGAAAGAATTCGATATTAAGGGATACTATGTCTTAAGCCGAAATACACTTGCGTTCTAATTTTGAATATTTACGTCTGTTGTAATGAATTGTAGATATATTTTTCAAATTTTACTTTAAAAAAAATTAAATATTCTTTCGGAAATCAAAGAATACTGTAATTAGATAGAAATCTACTTTGTTTTAGGCATTTGAAGTGCAATTTATTGAATTTAAATAAATGCAATATTCTTGATTTGGGTATATGAGGATAATTTTAGTTTCGAAATTGTTGGGATATATTAATGTTGATTTAATGTCTGCAAAAAACTAACGGAAAATGTCTATTGGGATAATTGTGATATTAAAATAAGAAATAAACATTGTAAAATATGGGTGTTCATGCAGCATAGTTATATAAAAAATTAAAATTTTAATGCTAACCATGTCCTTGCAGAACTCTATTTCAATATCGCAATAACAGGCTTATAAATTTGTGACTATCAATTTGAGTCATGATTCTGAATTATTACACAACTTCCTCGTGAACCCAAAGTATATTATATGACAAAAAAATGTGTTCGTATAAATATGCAGAACTAAAAGAGGTACCTGGTGATTAGTTTGATAAATTCCTTGTACACTTGATGTACAACGTTCTTATTACCACACACGACATTTAAGCGGCGTAACACACACACTTTTGGAGTTTACTCCGAAAGAATCGATTTTCATATTAAGTCCCCAGTATGAAAATATTGTGAGGAATGAAATTTTAAAAAAAGTTAACAAAAAAGCGTTACGCGAGCTTCTGCGCTTGCGCTAAATCTCTGTCCCAAGAAAGAAGGAAGAACTTCTTTTTCTTCATTTTTAAAATGGCGATCATTCTTTTCTACCGAAATCAGACAAAAAATATTTACAAAATCAGAAAGATCACTAATTTTACCATGATACGGTATAAATGTTTTTACAAAATAACGAAATTATATTTTTTTTATGATTTTTTTCCAAAATGAGACAATATTGATGCGTTTTTATGAAAAAAGTTTTTCATTTGTTCCGTAAGAATTTCTTACTATTGCAATCTATCCAAATTTTGTATTAAAAAGTTCATACTTTGTTCTTTTGGAATCAAAAATTTAAAATGTAAAACACCCAAAACTTTTTTTTTTTTTGCGATTTTTCAAAAAACACTCAAAATTCTAACTAAATATTTAATAACTTCTTTACTTATAAAAAATGTTGTTATCCGTGTTTTGTTAAAATATTGAAAAAAATTCCTTAAAAATTACGGATTTAAAAACAAAAAAAAGGTTTTGTGTTTTTCGTCTTATACACTTTTTTCAAAAAATCATTTATGCATTATTCTTTTCTTACATTTTTCGTTTTAAAATTACCATTATTTCTTATCTATGTGGGAAATTTGAAAAGTATGTCTTAAAAACAAAACCCTAAAAAAAAAGGAAAAAAAAAATTAAAACTTTAAAAAGAAATTCGCAAGCTACGTCTACTATCGTTTTAGCGTAATTGGTGTCGAAAACCTGTTTTCGAGCCAAACGACTTCCCATGCCTTAGCTATTTTGACAAAGAAGTTGCGACTATAAGAACTGAAAATCACCAAATTTGGCGATATGTATTTTATACTGTTTTGGTGCGTTGAATAGCAAAGTAACGAATTAGAAATATTGTGACGGGTTTTCATCACGATTTCTACGAATGTCCTATTGGGGTTCCTTGGGACCAGAAAGGCAATTCTTTCCAACCAAATCCAGAAGAAAAATGTGATAATGCAAATAAGGAATTTTATAAATAGTAGAAGTTTAGCGTTCGCGGGATGGCTATGTGAAGTTGCTATAAGGTCTATGTTTACGATTAAACGTAATTAAGTTAAAGTTAGAGTAAATTACTAGTTCAAGGATTAACCTTCCCGTGCCTGAGTATTCAAAATAAAGGTGGATACCATTCCACAAGGATAAAAACCACGTCACTGTGACCAAGAGAGTAGCTGTTACCCAGGATTTAGCGGTAAGCGTCTTCCATTGAGATATAAGGAACTACGTGTATTAAGAAAATAAACAATAATCTGTAAAGTTAGATATAGTGGACAATTACGCGATTATTTGGAATTACGAATTGTGTCTTTTCACTCCAGATCCGCTTTCTATAATTATTATCATTGTGTATAGTGAATAAGTTAAGATCTTAATAAACAGATACACTAAGCAAACAGATATAGCAAATTAGTTTTTAAGATATTTGAAGTTTTATGAGCTATGGTTTTGGTTTCGGTTTCATTTTAAAGCATTTTCCCTGTCTTAAATTGAATTAAAATAATTTTGAGCTTTTAGTTTGAAATGGTTATTAATTCTAATTTTCATTACTAAAATCATTTCTGCTTGATTGTTTTGAGTTTTTTGAGTTTTCATAATTAATTAATTAAGATTAATTTCATGGCCAATTTTTGATTTAAAATATTTTATATAACTTAAAAGCTTTATCAGTAATTTTTTCATGTAGAGAAAATACCATGGAAAATGCGTTCTCAGGTTGCTGTGAGAAACAATATTTCGAAGAGATGGAATATTGCTGTAAATGATACATCTAAAAATCAGTACTCTGCTGATTCTGCAATTAGACTTCAGAATAAAACTATTCTGAATTCAAATGTTGCAGAAATAACTGAATATTTCCTTGATGTACCAAACTACTTTATACTTAACATATTGCAGTACTATATTTTAGTATTTTAAAGTCGCACGACAAGAGCTAAAACTTACTAAATTGCCCCAATTTAAAACTGAAAAAAATTAAATTTTATGAGCAAACCTGACTATTTTTAGCTTAAGTTAGTATCATTATTATTTTGTACATAAATGCTTTGCGTTTCGTAACTTTTATGAAAGTATTAGATTAAGATTAAGCTAAATAAACTGACGTCTTAACAAATGCTCTATCAATATTATGCAAAAATATTTTTTTGAATTAAAAATGTTATTTTCAGTCATATTTAATTAAAATAGTGTTTTAATGCAGGACATACATTGGAAAACAACATATTAAAAAATTACAGCTTTACAGGTATTATAAGTTTTTGTTTTATGACTTTACAAACTTTAAATGCGTTTTTCGAAGACTCAATTTTGAAAAGGTATAAGTATTTTCTAATCCCCAAGGCTTTTTTTCCTGTTCAAGATAGAACCTTGAATTTTTTTGTATATACTCCCAAACGTATGTTCTATAAAAGTTAGTATGGATTTAGGGCTGAGATCTCTAGTTGTTTTACTAAAAAATGCTAAAGTTGATATTTTAAAAATGTTGTTTTTTCCAGGTTTTTCTTGAAAAATAATTATGAAAAATTCACAAGGGAATATATTTTTAAATACATACTAAATTTTGTTTGTAATAACCTAAGAAACATAAATAACTTAAAATGAATAAAAAATTTTTAAAAATTGAGTATTTTATAAAAGTTTGAAAAAACTTCAAAAATTCTTAAATTTTTAAAATTGTAAAATAATGGCTGGTCAAACTGACTTTTTACTTACAGAATTAGCTTACTTATATAATCTCAATATAAAACTTCAATTATTTTTACTGTAACTCTCTCCAAAAATTTTTTTTGGAAAAGGGTACCGTGTAGTCTTAATTTGGAAATTTGTT
>BMAV01023369.1:70003-109216 GCA_019973955.1 Trichonephila inaurata madagascariensis | reverse complement strand
GACGACATATGACCTGACACAACTCTCTTCTAACCTTGCCATCCCACCAACTTAAGAACTTTTTTCCACAACAGATTTAAAGTGTAGCAGCCCATCTATATGGTGGGTCTTTAGCGGTAATATGGTTTGAATTAAGATATCCAACTACCCTAAAATCATGATTTTTTTTCAAAAATTCAGAAATTTTTTTATGACTTTATTTTATAGGCCATCTCTTTAGCTTAATAACAATGCCAAGTTTTTTATTTTCCTTCCAATAGAACAAAACCTACAAGTGTTTTAGTAAAAGCAGATGCCATAACTTTACACAAGATGTCAAACTTTAAAATGCGTTTTACTCGAAATGTGTTTTTTTCGAAAAGCTCAAACGGGGACAGCGATTGCTCAAAAAGTTTTGAAAATAATTTGCTGGAATTTTGTGTACATGTTCTGTATAACAGTAGAAGTATTTTGATCTTCAGATTTATCAATCACTGTTTTCTTTCAAAATTTGCAGTCCTTCATGTGAATATAGTGAATGTTTTTTAAGCCATTTCGTACAATCACTAAGATAAAGTGCTCTATAGTTTTTGTAAAAATTAAAATATCACTTATCCTGAAGGTCACTTCAAACAGGAATAACAAAGCAACACATTAAAATTAAAAAATTGAGAATTTGTTCATAAAATATTTGCATAGAGCGGGCCCCGTTTATGTAATTTTTTGTACATTTTTACTAGTTTTTTTCCATTTTAATAATGATAGATTTTTTTTCTTTTATCAAATTTAGAATTTTTTCCTTAAAATATACTAAATAAATATAAAAATCACAAAAAAATCTCAATATCTCCGTTTTTTCAAAAAAAAGTTATCACAATTAGTCGGATACCTTAATGACATGCTACGAACTCGTTATGATGACCCCTAGTGGTCGCGGCAGCCTAGTGGTCAACGTATCGGACTCACGGCAGATGTGTCGTGAGTTCAAGCCTAGTACCGCTGAAGATCCGCCGTGTAGGGGAGGTGATGCACGTTTAAGGTGTCGAGAGCTCAAACGTCTTCCCGTAGGTGTGGTGTGGTAGTTAAAAGAGGGGGCTGCCATATCAGATGTCGTCCTCGGCAATTGATCATGTTTCAAAATGATGAGGTACATCGCCAATTGCCCTAGATTAGCGGAATTGAGCGATGTTAATATTCGCTCCATCCCTCATAATGACCCTAGGCTACCACGCCCCAAATTTTCCATAAAATTATATAATAGCTGAAGAGAATGACCAAAATAAAAGTAAGCAAGGATTAAAAAAAATGTTTCCATACGAATAAAACACACTCAATATGCAAATTAATATATAAAAGGTAACAGAAAGTGATTTTTTTGGTAAAACTATGAATATAAGAAATGGAATCTTTAATTAAATTTAAAAATTGTACTATACATAACGCATTCACAATATTCACATAAGAAATATCCGAAGAAACGTAACAAAAAACCAGTTCTTGAAGATACGGAATATGATAGATTAAACCTTCTTCAAAAATCTTTTTATTCCTATAAAAACGAATAAAGCATGAAACATTCAATCGAATTACTTTAAAATCCAACCCTTTCCCCTTCTAAATAAGGAAGAAAAGGATTCTTAGGCAAGTACGATCTAACCTACCTAAAACTCAACCACTCCGTTTCGGGTAAATAGGTACTATGGTCTCCAAATTCTTTTCTGTTACATAACTCAATATATCAGCTTTATTGATTTTCTGCCGACCCTCTAAAAAGAAGGCACCGACTTCCAGTTAGGATATGAAGGATTTATTTTTTTTTATGCACTAGATTTTCTTTTCCTCTTTTTTTTGTATTATTATTATTTTCATATTATTCATTTTTCCCTTTGACGAGCAAAGCATTCTGGGATTTTTTTTTTCGTTCCATATCTTTTTCTTCTTCTCTTTCTTTCACGGAATATTATGGAATTTTTTTTGTTGCTTTTATTGTTATTATTTTTAGAGGAGAGAAGAAAAATGATTTGGTGCGATTAAATCAAAATCTTGGAACGATAGACTTTTTAAAAAAAAATATTCATTTTCTCGTGCTTATATTTATTTATTTTTGTTGGTAGCTCTTCTTTATGAAAAATGTATTTTTAAGATAGGAATATTAAAAGTAAAATTCAAATTGAGAGTTTTTTTATAGTACGTTTTATACTAAATAAATGTTTTCTACTAGAATGCGATTAGATGTTTTTTTTTGTCTCAAGGTTTTGCAAGAAGCTATTTAAATAAGGAACAATACACACCCATTTATCTTATTTCAATCAAATTTACAGTTAGAGCACAGAATTCTGAAATCCATTTGCGAGTGTACATTGCTAAAAAAGGAAGGGGGGATGTAAAAAAAGTAATTGAAAGTGAAATATGCGGAGCAAAAACTGGAAGCATATGCATGTTTAATTCTCATTTTCCTACTATTCCTATTCAACATTCATCACAAATTCATTTAAAACTTATTTATGCACTACGTAGAATTTATATGTATTTTTATAAAACGCAATGTTTTTTTATTCGAATAAAGTATTCAAATATGAATAAATTATTTTAATGGTAGTTAATATCTAAATTAAATTTTTCGTAAAGTTCGTTATTGAAAAGACAAGACGTATGTTAGTACAAGAATAATATATTTAATATTCCATGGAATTTATTAACAGTTGCAAGTATTGTACGAATATGTCAAGATAAAGTCTCATCCTCGTACACTTGAGTTTGATCTGAATATTTTATTATATGTTTTAATTAGTATCGTTAAAATAGCATTTCGAAATGTGTTGCTTAAATAATTCAACGGTTTCAATTAATTGGAAATGGAAACGAACATACACGCAAATTTTCTTTTCCTCGTCAAGATGTGAATATAAATGAATATTTTTATAATAAAATGTATAGATCATAATTCAAAATGACACTGGAAATGTAAATGTCATTATTTTCTACTTTATTCAGCTTAGATCCTAAGAAAATATTTACAAACTATTATTGAGGAGATATAACTTTAGCATTTTATTCAATTTGAGAGTTTAATGTGTTTCATAATTGTAAACATTAATTTGACAATTACCTCAAAGAGGTAATGCGAATTAAAAATGGTTTCTTGTAAGTCGTAAATTAAAAAAAAAATTGGCATTTAAACTCAATTTTGCTCGATAATTGTAATAAGATTGTTTAAATTATCATTATTCTAGAGTTAGAATAAGGATTTAAAGCTTTTTTCTCACCAAAACAATAAGTAACGAGAGATGAAGATGTAACCAATCAGAAGCAGCTCTCTCGAGAAGAGACTTATGATTGGCTACACCTTCATCATTTGTTGTGTTTGTGTGAATGGGGTTTTAATAAGAGATTTATGAGGGGGGGGGGAACGAGACCCATGAGCAACACTTGAGCTTTTTGAGACGGTCCTCATACATATAGCCACCTACAAAGCGAAATGGAAAACACCTTAGCTGATACTTCATATTATTCTCTTAGACAGCACATCGCCTTAAGATCCTAAAAGCTCACTTAAAAATATTAGGCAACACAATTCCATTAATCCGAACATGTTGTATTGGATTGAATCAGGATTAAAAGGACTTTGGTGATTAATTTAACGACAGTCAATCGGCTTTTCAGTACCTCCATTACAATAAGAGCCTCATATATAATTAAATTTAGAGTTATTATCTCCTTATATAGGGTGATTGTAACATAATAGGACACAATATATACATTCAAAAAATGATAAAACTCAATTAATCAATTTTTTTTTCGATAGCAATGTACGAGGGTGAGTCAGAAAGTAAGTTTTCCTTGTCGACTGTGGTGTAGGAAAGTCAAAACATAGAATGAGACATTAAAGTTAAGACATAACTCTTTATTTTCCCACATAATTACCAAGCAGATTGAGGCATTTGCCATACCGCTTTATAAGCTTCAAAAACCCCTCCAGGAAAAACTCGGGGCCTTGCATAAGGAAGAAGAATTTACTTTTGAGTGAACGTTTTGGAGGTTGGCAGTATTGTGACCCATGATCGAAATTGAAAGAGGTGATTCGGAAAAAGGGGCCCAGATTTCTCAGATCTGGCGTTCTGTTGTTGGATGACAATATGAGACCACACTCGGCGATGGCAATGCAAAACCACATTGCAACTTTCGGTTGGGGTCACCTACACCCTGCTCCAGTCCTGATCTCGCATCAAGGGACTTTCATCTGCTTTTGGCATTGAAGAATCTCGCCTGAAGGTGATTTGGAAGCAATGCTGAAGTCAAACAAGCCGTTAAACGCTTCTTCTGTATGCAAAGCCCTGAATTTTTCCTAGAGGAGTTTTTGAAGCTTATCGTGGTAGGACAAATGTCACAACGTACTTCGTACATATGCGGAAAACTAAAGTTATGTCTTATCTTTAATGTCTCATTCTATGTTTTGATTTCCACTGATAAACCTGGCCACAATCGAAAGAGGAAACTTACTTTCCGACTCACCCTCGTAGCTATATTTATTTGATTTTTGATTTGCGTCTCACTTTGAAAGAACAGCACGAGGACTATTTATTGTGGATCCCGTAAGCGAAACCAAGGTGTAGTGACTAAGGCTATACCTAAGGTAGCATCCCCCTCTCCAAACCTATACACCACGCCAACGGAAGGACTTTGAGTCCCGATAGATTTAATGGGCAACAATTCCTGTACATGATGGGCCTTAATTTGTGCTTTAGGTTTTGAACCAGGGACACGACAACACCGAAAATAAGCTAGCGACCATGACTATTCAACCACTATGGACAAGTTAGTAGCATATGGGATGAGTAAAGGAACAATAACTAAAAACAAGTGATGTAAAAAAAAAGTTAAAGTCAATTCCTACATAGGGCAGCAAGGAAAATTTTTTATTTTAGTTAATTAAATTTATTAATGAATTAATATTTGAAAAAAAACTGTATTAACATTATGTCATCCACTACGTTTAAAAATGTATTTGAACTTGAGTGGCGTCATCTGTTGTAGTTAATTGTGACTTCATTAGAAATAACACAGAATAAATTTAAAATTAAAAAATAAAATTTAATTAATGAATTAATATTTAGAAATACTGTATTAACATGAAGTGTCACCCACTACAAGTTTAAAAAATTGTATTTGAAATTCAGTGGATGAATAAAAAGTATTTTATTAATTTGAACAAGATATATATATAGGGAGAGTGTGAACTAATAGTATGAGTTGAGATAAGATAAAAACAAAAAAAGATTGCGTTTACTTACAACATTTAATCTTCACAATGTTTATCATAAATGCTCAAAATTTCGACCGATAAAAGTGTAATGGAATCTTGAATGCATTGATTGGGTGAATGGAAAATAGTTTTCAATATTTCTCGCTCATGAGAAGCTTCAATATACATTCTAAGTAAAATCAGTTACACCCTCATAAATGAAAACCATCAGATGCTTTAGGAAGCAATAAAGGACGCTTGATAGATCTATTAGTCAAGGTGATCATGAATTGGTCTACCATGCCCAGTCCATTACATTTCAAAGGAAGTATCCAGTCAATTTTGGATATAAATCTTAAGCAAAGCGTTGCATTTACGACATTCTCTCATCACGATTTCTGATACCGGGCAGCTACTCCCGTTTACCACTAACGTTGGAAACCAATCACGATTGAACACAAAGATATGAGCATCTAATTCTTTAGGAGGGAGATGACCTCTGATCGTTCAAAAACAAATTATTCGCCTTATGATCAAGCAAAATATGAACTCGCAACTGAATAATTTGGTTTTAAACCAATTCTTCTCTCACTTATACTATAGGGCAGCGGTTCCCAAACTGTGGAGCGCGAGCCTATAGAAAAGTCGAAAATAAAAGATTATTTAAAAAAATATTAATTTACTGAAGGGAAGCAAAACAAAATGCGATTTGACATAATAAAAAAACATGTACATTTAATATGTTATAATATAATATAAATGTATCGGAACTGCACAATGTATTTAATAGTTAATTTATCAAAACTAAATAAAATTTAATATTCAGTAGTATTGAAAATAGAAAAAGTATACGTAATATTTATTTTTCAGTGCAGAAAATTCATTCATCCACCCCTGCCCAAAATTATTACTAGTAAGTTGCTTTTAATTTAGTCCACTTGACTTGAAATCTATGAAGATTTCTTCTTCAACGGGTGACAACCCTTCTGTATCAAGGCCCCTGGAAACCTTGTGGTACCTTTTTTAATTAAGGTATCCGACTACGTTCGGAACCGTGATTTTGCAAAAGCGTGTAAATGGATAATATTTATGATATTTAGTGTCACTTAGATTAGAATAATTGTATAAAATTGTTTTAAGGACATTATGACAAAAAATTATTTAAATACAATGTTTTGGCAAAAAGTTAACTTAGAATAACTTTTTTTCCAAATGTTCTCCTTTTGTAAAAAATGCTTCTATTGTATTAATATTTTGCCTGTATTTAGCTCAGACCTCTGTATAGAGGCTCAACTAGAATTTTGGAAATGCATAACTTGGAAGTCGGTTTATCCATGTTTAACGAAAACAGAAGGGAGAAATTTTAAGAAAATACACCGATAATTATTTCAAATGGTTGTAAATCTGAAAATATTGTGAATTTTTCAAAAATCATAGTTGAGCCTCTGCACAGAGGTCTGAGCTATATACAGGCAAAATATTAATACAATAGAAGCATGTTTTACAAAAGGAGAACATTAGGAAAAAAGGTTATTCTAAGTTAATTTTTTGCCAAAATATTGTGTTTAAATAATTTCTTTTTGTCATAATGCCCTTAAAACAATTTTATAAAGCATTCTAATCTAAGTGACACTAAATATCATGAAAATTATACATTTATGCGTTTTTTTAAAATCATGATTCCGAACGTAGTCGGATACCTTAAAAATTATATTACAATTTGTTACAATTTTAAAATTAGAACGAAAAAGTAAAATAATACTGAAGAATAGCTTACTTAAAATATTTATTGCTTAAAAGTAACACACGCAAAATGTTATACTTATCTTGATAGTTTGTACGGTATATACGGACAAAGGTCGTTTTATAGCTTCTAAAGCTATACAAAGTACATTATTATTGCATTCAATACTGTACATACCTCCATTCAAATTTTCATCGCGACCCCCTCCAAACAATGATATTTCCAAACACGATGAAAATTTCGATTGAAAATTAGGTCGCAAATATTTAAAGTTTGAGAAGCACTGCTATAGGGTACAAATTATTTTCATTATCATTTTTAGGGGTACGCAATCAGTGATATTTTGATATCTCTGCCTTACACCAGCGTTTCTCAAACTGTGGGGTGCGATCCCCTTAGGGGGCGCGACAACTTTACGAGGGGGGTGCGAGCATATTGAAAAGTCGAAAACTAAAGATTATTTTTTAAAAATTATTAATTTACTGAAACAAACAAACAAACAAAAAACACTATAATAAAAAATACATTTACACTGATATATTACACTAATAAATGTAGCATTGCTACAAAATGTATTTCATAATTAAATCAACAGTACTAAGTTAAGAATACGTTTTTTAGTTACCAATTATTCTATGGGCTTGTCATATGTATAATTAAAAACAAACATAAACTTTTATCTTGATAATTTGTACGATTTATGATTAATCTCTTAACTGCCGATCAAAAGTTCACCCCTTCAAACCAGTTTTTAGATATTCTGCACATCCATTCCTTTTTCAGAGAGGAAAACCTTTTTGCTGTTGATGGGCTTTCTGAGCAATACACGCTAAAGGTTGCAAATTGATGAACATCTCTTTCCGTATTAAGTGTCATCTGTATCAGCCTTTTTTTAGGTCATTGTCATTTTTCAATTACTACTATTAGCTCGCACTGTCTATATATTTATTTATTTATAAATTTGTATATTTACTTATTTATCTTGGTGGAATTTTCAATCGTTCATAAAATACAATTTAAAGCGCTGAATTGAGCTGAAATTTTATATACAGGATCATTTTGGATGACAATACAATAATTTAATTATAATTAATAAAAATTAATTGATTAAAACTAATTATTTAAATAATTACAAATACAGCCACTTTGGCGACTTAGCGACCCTTTTGGCGACTTGTGTCAAAACTTGAAAAGGTTTTTTTCTCACGTATTAAAGCATTCAGTTAAAGCTAATGACCCAAACGATTTACCGAGAAACAAAACATTGCATTAAATTTCCGTCAAAAATCCAGGAGAGTTGATTCGCCAATACAAGATTTTATTTAATTGATTAATTGTAGTTCATCTCAATCCTACAGACTACTTTTGTTTGCTTTGTCGCGGTTTTTGATGAATAACTTCCGAGTTTGTAAACATATTTAATATTCGTAAACTGATCTAAAATCTACATAAAATTGTGAACAAAATGATGCAAAAAACATTTGCTTTATTTAATTATTAGTTGAAAAAATGTAAGAAAAACAAAGAAAATTCTTCATTTTTGTTAGTAACGCGGTATTTTTCAATAGTATAATAAGTATGCTTTAGCACAGAACTTGAGGTATGGCAAAATATCTTTGAATTTATTCAACTCCTACTATTAGTTCACTCTCTCCTTCTATATATATATATCTTATTCAAATTTTGAATCGTTATTAAATACTTTATATTCTTCCATTCAAAGTAGGAATTGACTTAAATTTTTTTTTATATTACTTGTTTAATTCAGGTGGCTGGTTTACTTACTAATGTGCAAAATAACTGCATATATCTCAATTTTTGAAAGTATTTGCTACATTTTTAGGGAATGTATTCAACCATTAGTGCTAGATTGGGCTGCCACCTAGTATCTGATTTCCGAGTTACTACTAAGGTTTTAAGAAAGTACTTCTCAAAGTTTCAATATTCGCAATGCAATATTCAATTAAAATTTTCATCGCGCCCCCATCATACAAAAACAACGTATTGAATTCAGTAATACTATACTTTTATGCCAAACTACGATACGACCAGCGTATATAAGGGCCTCTCGCTCAGCCAAAGCATTAATTTACCAAGACGTATATATACTTCTTTCCTAAGTACGATATTTTCTGTCCACTGTTATCCTTAAAATTATTCCGAAGGCTTTGGAATGCAATAAAAGTACCTTGAAAATGTTTGCCAAGGATTTACTTATTTCAGATTATTTTTGCTTCTTTATTCCTCCCCTCCCCCAATACAACACATACGTGTGTATACGTGGAAAATAGTTGGCATTGGGAAACAAATCGCTTAACCTTTATTTGGCAGTTAAGATATTTATTACAAACCGTACAAGCTATCAAGATAAGTGTTGATTTTTGTATATAATTTTATATCTAACAATCCCATGGGGCCACTCGTAATTATCAAAATTGTTCTTAACTTAGTCTTGTTAAACTAATTAAAAAATACATTGTGTAGCACTGAAATATTTTTAAGAGTAATATATCAATGTAAATGTGTATTTAATTTTTTATTATACCGGAATGTGTTTTGTTTGTTTACTTTCAGTAAATTAATATATATTTTTTTTAAAAATAATCTTTTGATTTCGACATTTCAATATGCTCGCCCCCTCCTAGTAGAGTTATCACTTCCCCAAGAGGGGCGCGCCTCACAGTTTGAGAAACGCTGCTGTAAGATGTTTAATTTAACTTAGGCATATCATTTGAAATACATATGTATTGATTCACAGATGTATGTTTCGCTATGACTTTAATGATTGGTTTAAAGGGGATTGTTTGAGAAGAAGATCGAGACTATATCTTTATTCATAGGATAAAATAACTAAATAAGAAATTTGTTAATGTTCTTACAAGCTTCTGAAATATTGACTTTCTTAAACCATGTTTGAATTTACTTGATTATTCAGAGTTGGAGTTTTATTTCTTAAAGATCGATGAAGCAGCGTTAAGTCCATTTGAAGATAAATGTTTCTTTCAATTCACAGCTTACATAAAATATCATTTAGAATACTTTTGTTTTTACTTATGCTCTTTTGTACACATATACTTTGGCTTCATTCTTAAATTATAGAAATTATAATTGGGATTAATTAGAATAAACTACATTTAAAAGTAAATTACTTAACAGAAAAAAAAAACAAATACACGTTATGTAACTGAATAATTTTATCATAAAAAGAAAAATTTCATCTTAGAGAAACGCACAGAAGAAGAAAGATCTTATATTTTATTATAGGATTCTCTTTATTATGAGTAGCAACTATGTAGGCAAATTTTTCCAGCGCACATAGGAAAAGAACCATATAACAAATGAAATTTGTCTTGGAGATCATGTCTATCATAGTTTAGACATTAATCAATTCATAGTTTTGTCATCAATAGAGTTGTTAACAGGTCCTATCACGTCATATCAACTATTGGAAGTTCTAATTTTTATGCTTTGTAAATGTACTGTTTTTCTCATTTATAACTAACAATAAAATAGTCCGGTATGTAGCTAAGAATGTTTCATTAACGCTGATAGTGCTATTTTTTCTTTATTTGTTTTTTTGCCGTACCAGAGGCACCCCAAAATATTTTCTCAAATCATTTTTCTTTGTTTATTTTATTACCTGGATAATATTAGAAAATTAAGATGCACAGTACTAATACATTTCTATTTTTGACTCTCCTCATCAATGCCATATGACAAAATGTGTTGAATGAACATCTAATTCTTCGAATTGTATTGGATAACTGAAATAATATGTCACATAGAAACATTTTACAAACATTGCTCTTTCATGCAACACTATTTCTAATTCTAGTTGCTCTATTGAATTGTCATATAAATTTAAATATATACTTTAAATTATATTTGAATGCATGCATTGAAAAATATATTTTAATCGTAATCGATATAGATCTTGCCCTTGCAAATTCTATGGAGCTTTTCGCTAAAAGTGTATCGATTCCTTTATTCTTCTTTCCTCCTTGAATCCGAGCCTAAATTTAAAACATATTTCTCTGTCCTTGCCATTCAGTAACATTCATAAATCATTAAACAATCGAGATGTCGAGGGCCTTTTCTTCGTCTCTGTCACTGTCCCCCACAGCACTCCGATCACTTCACTTCAAGAAGGGAACTTCTTCCTCTTTTCTTCTTCTGCCGCTTTGTTCTTCAGGAACTCAATTCATTTCCTGGCTCGCGAACTCACGCCCTCTAGGCTCTGTAATATATTGTCCTTATAAAACGCCACGAAAAGTGAAGTTTACACAAAATCTTTGAAGGAGCTGCAGGATTATATTGGGATGTTGGATTTCTTTTATTTTCTTTTCTGATTTTCTTTTCCTTTATTTTTTTCCCCCGTGAGAGATTGGCAAGGATTTCTTCGCTTGGCAATGAATTAGATTTGACGGTTGACGTAAAAAGTATGAAGAAACATAAGAGTACTGTCTTTCTGAATCTTATATATTTTTTGTATTATAACGAAGTTTGTTGAGGTTTACAAACTGTGGGTTTGGATTATCTGGAATTTTTTTGTACATTCAATCAATTTAGATTATCTTATAACAGAAAAATTCTTCATCCTGGATTTATGCATTTTCGGAATCATTTGTTGCTCGCTATTTAACAATTAGGTTGAGCTGCATAGCTGCGACATGAGAACATAGAGAGAAATATGTGTGTGTATCGAAACTATTAAAAAATTCTTTCCATTCTAAAATAATATTGCTCGGGGAAGCAATCTAGGTATTGTTTATTTATTTCCTATTTATTGCGTTTCGAGTAAAAAGCTCATTTAAGTAAAGTGATAGTTCATAAAATGGGTTTTCAATTATTATTGGTAAAATATAAGTGGATCAAAAGTTTGACAAAACTTCAAGATTTAAAAATCTCAAAAATTATAGGTAATACGTGAAAAAATGAGTATAAAACCTAGTAGTGTGAACCAATCAGAAAATTATTTACATTCATCTGTTAAAAGGAAGATTTAGGAAAACTAGTAAAATTTTATAGTGATTTACTCTTGTCATAACAAAACTTCTTTCAAACTCGAGCTAAATTCTAAGTTAATATTTTACATTTCGACAAAAAAAAAATAAAAATAAAATAAAAAAATAAAAATAACGAAAAATGAAGATAACTCTTTTTTAAAAGGGAACTATACTTTAAAAACAAAATTTATAAAAACTAAACGATGCCGCAAAATTTTGTTTCATCATAACAAAATGTATTTTATGTCAATGCCATTCTCAAATTTATTGACACAATGAATTTAAGAATGTTTTTGATAAATCAGCTTAAACTAAGTTTTGAAAGACATATACTCTACAACTTAAATTGGGACATATAAATCCATCAATCAATATATTTGTGTTTTTGTAATAATTTTCTTACTAAATTCATATTCGGAATACAAAAGCATTCGATGGTTTTACATATCACATTTGAAATCAACAGTAACACAAAACGGTTGTAAGAATAATGTATCCAGAATCAAAAGATTATAAAATTATTCAATATTCAGTCATTGAAACGTTATTAAGGTATCCGACTACGTTCGGAACCGTGCTTTTTCAAAAGCGTGTAAATGGATAATATTTATGATATTTAGCGTCACTTAGATTAGGTAATGTATATAAAATTGGGTTAAGAATAGTATTACAATAAAAAATTATTTAAGTACAATATTTTGACAAAAAATTAACTTAGAATAACCTTTTTTCCAAATGTTCTCATTTTGTACAAAATGCTTCTAATGTATTAATATTTTGCCTGTATATAGCTCAGACCTCTGTACAGAGGCTCAACTAGAATTTTCGAAATACATAAATTGGAAGTCGATTTATCCATATTTTACGAAACCCGAAGGGAGAAATTTTAAGAAAATACGCCGATAATTATTTCAAATGGTTGTAAGTCTGAAAATTATGTGAATGTTTCAAAATTCATAGTTGAGCCTCTGTACAGAGGGAGGTCTGAGCTATATACAGGCAAAATATTAATACACAATAGAAGCATTTTTTACAAAGGAGAACATTTGGAAAAAAGGTTATTCTAAGTTAATTTTTTGCCAAACTATTGCATTTAAATAATTTTTTTTGTCATAATGTCCTTCAAACAATTTTATACATGTATTCTAATCTAAATGGCACTAAATATCATGAAAATTATACATTTATGCGCTTTTTTAAAATCTTGATTCCGAACGTAGTAGGATAGCTTAAGGGTATAATTCATTTTAAAAAGTATCAACACAATAATAAGCCTTTACAATTTTTTATGCTAATGTGTCGTAAGTTGGATTTTCCCATGTCAAGTTATTTACAATGTCACTTCTAAAGGTACAGCAAAATAAAATGACTTTACCTTTATAATAAGAAAATAATACTTTTATAATTTTTAATTTAAAATAAAATGTAACATACATATTTTTATAATAAATAATTTATTTCACTGCTGAAAAAATAAAATTATTAATAATGTAAAAATGTTTCCAAGCATCTAGAAAAATACTTAACATTTTAAATGTTGAGAAACTATCTAAATTTAATTTCACGCAAACTTTTTTAATCTCCATACCATAAGCAGTAGTACTTTTAAAAGGACGAGTCACAAATGGCGAGTTAAGCCAGTTTACTGTGGAAACCTCTATTGAGAGAGCGTAACTATGTGTGTTACAGAAATTGATCGATGACGAGTATACTCGGCAAACACCGAGCAAAAAAATATCACAGCTTAAATATTGGATCAAAGAGATGAGTTTATTTTATAAAATCGACAATTTTATTACTAATATTTATTTGTTTGTTTAACATAAACATATATAGCATACATATTACTCCCAAAACGCAAGACAAATTAAATAAATATAAAAATAGACCAAGGGTCTGCAACCTATGGCGTGGTTGCCACATTTATCACGCTGAACAATTCTCAGTGGAATTTTACTCTACTCTACAAATCTGTTAGATTTTACCCTTCAGAGGGCTCATCTTCTTTAAATGAGTATGGCGGTTACAATCTCGAGGAGTCTTAGTTACCTTTTCCTTTTTCCCAAAGGGTTTACTGCAGTGCTTATCAAAGTTTCAATATCCGGGACCCAATATTCAATCATAATTTTCATCGCCCCCCCTCATACAATAAGAATGCATTGAACTCAATAATGTGTGTGCTATACTTTGAGGCTAAAACTACGATACGATCTTAAGTGCCACAAGTGTATATAAACGTCTCGCTCAGTCAAAGCGTTAATTTCCCAGGAAGTATATATACGTCTTTCTGAAGAACGAACTTTTCTCTGCACTGCTATCCACAAAATTATTTAGAAGGCCTTGGAATGCAATAAAAGGACCTTGACATTATTATTTGCTTCTTTCTTCCTCCACAATACATCGCATACGCATCCCTAAAGTAGAAAGCAGTTGGCACTGGGATAACTTATAATCGACAGTTAATGGATTAATTATAAATCGTACAGATTATTAAGATAAGTGTTAATTTTTTTATTTAATTTTATGTATGGTAATCCCGTGGGGTCACGCGTAATTATTAAACTTGCTCTTAGTATTGTTAAATTAATTATAAAATATATTGTGTAGCACTGACACATTTATAAGAATAAGATATCAATGCAAATGTGTATTTTATTTATTTTTTTTATGTCAGAATGTATTTTGTTTGTTTACTTTCAGTAAATGAATAATTTCTTTAAATAGTCTTTTGTTTTTGACTTTTCACTATGCTCGCGCCCCCCTCGTAGAGTTGTCACGTTCCCCAAAGGGGGCGCGCCCCACAGTTTAAGAAAGGCTGGTTTACTGTCTTTGGTGAAGATGGATCTAACGTCCTCGGGGTACCCTTGTGATCCTTCTCGATTTTCAACCCGCGTTTTTGTCATGAAATTTCCTTTCTTTACTTTTCCGGTTAAGAGAACAATAACATATTTTAAATAAACATGAATACACTTATATTCATTGATTAAATAAGTTGTTGGATAACTTATAATTTAATGTTAATTTGGTTGTCATTTGGCATTTTATTTATTTAGTTCAATTTGTTAGTAATCTTTTTCTTCTATTTTTTTCAACTTCCATTTTTTAATCACATAGTTCGATTCTTACAGTGTATCATTATATTGGAATTTTTGTTCGTCACAACACAGGCACAAGGTTGCCTACACCTGAAGGAGACCATACATGGAAGTAGCCTATTATAAATCATTTTTTCGAATTTTTGATTTTGCCACTTTTTGGCTAACATCTAACACACATTATCATTGTACATGAATAATAAACGTATGTGTTGTTTCTACTGGTGCATACGAAACGAACGAGTTTATCTTAAATTTTTTGTCTTTTCATTTATTTGGTTTTTTTTTTCGGCCAGGCCTAAAATATTCTTAACATCTTGAAATTTGAGAATACGTTGTTTTTTTCTCAAAAATTTTAATAAAATAGCCAATGGTCACTACTTTTTAAGCATGACGAATATGCTCTCCATGGCATAAAATCCTGCAACTTCTCAATGACGAATACAAACGGTTAACTCGCTAAAAAATAATTCTTTTACTTTTGACTTTTATTTTAATACTTAAATATATAAAAGTTATTATGTCAGCAAATTTGTAAGTAAATTTTCTAACCATGAAGGTTCTTGTTATGCCTAATTTGAGGCATTTCCTGTGAAAATTATTAGAATCATACATTTTATAAAGCTATAAGTACATGATATAAATTTAATGGTTTAATGACAGATTCATCAAAACATATATTTTACACTTAAATCACTTATTTTAGAAAAGAATTTTCAAAATTTAAAGCAAGAAAAATACAGAATGGTTTTTTTTTTGTTTTTGTGATATTGTAACAGTGGACGTCTTACTTTTTTTTAAAGCCCCTGGGATCAAAGAAATCTTAAGATTTTCTGAGGCTCTAGGTCTATATGCAGAAGTCATTTTGAATAACACACAGAATATATCATGATTGTCAAATACTGTTACAAATGGCAATATAAGGGTATATATATATATATATATATATATATAAGGGTGTATATAAGGGAATGATTGACCATTATATTGGACCATCTTATTAAGACTGAGTCAAGAACGAACCAAGGGTGAGGCCCTGAACCCGAGCCCAGTTAGCCCATGCCTTAAGCCTTTATTTACCGCATTATGATTTACTGCAGTTTTTTTCATGCAATAATTTTTGTTTTTTTGTTTTTGAATCACGACATTGAAAATTAAGGAGTATACAAACATACACATAACAAAATACTCAACTTTGGGAAAATTAATCCGTTAGAGCTAATTAATTAATTATAGACATTCAACTGTAAAATAAATTGTATACATTGTTCACTTAAAATAAATAGTCAAATCGTTTTCTAAGGTCTTCATTAACATACAAAGAAAAAAGAAAAAAAAAGACACATTTTGACAGTAACTACTTTTTCGGAACACATATGACAATCTTCGCAATCTAATGAAAATGTCAGCTGAAAACGCAATTTCTGCTATAAAACTATTCGGCTTCTCCACTAAAATACACATCATAGAACATGTGCTTCTATATAACTTGGAAGAGTGGACTTAAAGGAATATTCGTCCTAAGTATCGTCAGAATATTCGTAAAAATGGTCATTCTATATGACTTTAAAGTGAATGGTACTGATAAGTACCTTCGGTAGATAAAGGGTTAAGGCAGCATTTCTCAAACTGAGGGGCGCACCCCTAGGGGGAATGATAACCCTACGGGGGGATAAGGATATCGAAAATAACAGGTTTAAAAAATTAATTTAATGGAATGAAGTAAACACAATATACTTTCTGACATAAAAAGTACACATTTACACTGTTTTTTTTTATATATATCATCTGGCTATATTACTTCCTTTAAAATAAAAATTTCCCCTCCTATGCATTCATTTTATCTATCTGATCCTATAACTAAATTTTTTTTAAAAAATTTTCCTTGATTTACTGTAATCCCATGATGAGAGATTTTTTATTGCGTTTTCTTTTTAAACCTAAAATACTACTCTTTCAGAGAAAAAAAATCAGACCCAGAGAAAAATTTTAGGAAGATAAAAAATTCATCACTGTTATTATTATTACTGAAATTCTGTACATTAGTTGCAGAAAGAAAAGGAAGACTTAATTCATTTTCCCCCCAGGAAACGAAATATATTTGATGATCATCTGTTGACCTTGGAACTTACTAGTATGATTAGTTCTGATCCTTCTTTTTTTGTTTTTAATTTAGGGAAGCTGTAAATAATGTATTTCTGTTGCGCCTTTTGCCATATGAAAGAGTTATATGATATTTATAAAAGCACGTACTTTGAAAGATTATTTGCCTAAGATTTATTTTTATGGGTATTCTGAAGCATATAAGGCATAATGAAATACGTTTTACACAATTCTTTTTTTAGAACAATTATCCATATTTTTATATTGAATACACTCTTAACCCGGGAGCTGTTACGCAGGGTGCAGAATCAAAGGATAGAAAAACTACAATAATTTGAACAAAATATGACGGTTTTGATTTTTATTAAGTTTTCGTACATTTAAAACATTTTAGTTCATATTTAATGGATTTTTCTTAAACTATCAAGAAAAAAAACATGAAAAGTCCTTCAAAGTAGGTAAGTATACTTTCTCTTAGTTAAATTATTCACTAGAATTGTGATTTTTATCGTGTACAATAAAAACAATTGTAAAAAAAGTTATTGGATGACTCAGTTGCCTCGCGCTACTATTAACATTAGTATCATTAATATAAATATTATTATTAAACACAAATATAACCTAAAAGTAATTTGCTTAAAATAAATAGTACTTCAAAGTAATTTGCTTAAAATAAATATTACTTAAAAGTAACAAATACAAAATTTAATACTTGTCTTGTTAATTTGTACGGTTTAAAATTAAGATCGTATTGTAGCTTTAGCGCCAAAGTCATTATATATTATTTTATAAGGGGGGCTCGATAAAAATTATGATTGAAAATTGGGTCGCCGAAAGTGAAAGTTTGAGAAGCACTGGGTTAAGGCGTCTCTGAATATAAATAATAATTTTTTAAGGACTCTATATTCGTCAAAACATGCTATACGTTTAATTATCCGACTACGTTCGGAACCGCGATTTTAAAAAGCGCATAAATGGATAATTTTCATCATATTTAGTGTCACTTAGCTTAGAATACATATAAAAAATTGTTTTAAGGACATTTTGACAAAAAAAAAAAAATTTAAATATAATTTTTTGGCAAAAAGTTAACTTAGAATAACCTTTTTTCAAAATGTTCTCTTTTTATAAAAAATGCTTCTACAAAAAATGTTTTGTGTGTGTGTGTGCTTATATAAAGTAAAAACTTCTCCAGAGAGTCTGAACTATTTTTCTTTTTTGTGAAAAAATCACATTATTTTTAGAGTTACAATCAATCGAAATAATTATAAGCATTTTTTTTTAAAAAAAATTTCTCCCCTTTGTTTTCGTAAAACATGGATAAATCCACTTCTAAGTTATAAAGTTCAAAAATTCTAGTTGAGCCTCTGTACAGAGGTCTAAGCTATATACAGGCAAAATATTATTATAATAGAAGCATTTTTCACAAAAAGAGAATATTTTGAATATTGGTCATTCTATGTTCATTTTTCGTCAAAATATTTTACTTAAATATTTTTTTATTGTAATAATATTCTTAAAACAGTTTATGTACATTTTCTAATGAAAGTGACACTAAATATCAAAAATAGTATCCACTCATACGCTTTTGCAAAATCACGGTTCCGAATGTTGTCGGATACCTTAAATCATTAGTGTATGAAATGAAGTTTTTCAAATTTCACTCAACGAAAGTGCAATGTATGAACAAAATAATTAAATTCTGTAAGCAATGCAATGAATGATGTCATAATTTCTAATTTTTAGACAATAACCTTGATGTTGCTTTGCAGTACAACGTTAATAAATACTCCCTCACTCATTCATATTTTACAATTCTTCTTACACCACTTCAAATTACCTTAAATATTTTCGAACAATGTCTCTTTTCTTAGAGAATTCTGTTTGTTAACTAGTGACAGCGTTATGTGCATTTTAATCTGAAAAAAATATTTATCTTATGTCAAGACATATTTTTTTGCACACGAAATACCTTTTAAGATATTTGTCATTTAGTAAACTAATCACGTGAAAGAAAGCAAAAAATATATATCTAAGACATTCAGAATTTTTTCAATCTCCTTTGGGCAACTTACTGACACTAAATGAGACAAAATTCTTTAAATAATAATCCTTAGATCAGCTTCCGATCAGGATACACATTTTCTATGGACAAAAAAGAAAAAAAAAATGGAAGCGCCAACAAGCTCTTATTCTGTAACAATTAATCAAAGGCCGGGAACAAAAAAAAACATTAAAAGAATGTAAATCAGCAGTTAACAACTAATTACGGAAACAATAATGATCGGAGATAATGCGCATGATTAACATTAATGAAGTGAAATACCTAAGAAAAGAACACTTTTTAGAAAAAAAAATGAGGTAGCAATTTTTACTTCAGCATCCGGCTCTCCTATACAAAGTTCCTAAAACGCAATAAGGTTTATTGGAAGAAAAAAAAAATAAAAAAGAAATAAAATGGCATGCAAGGAGGAAAATAGTAATTAAAATTGTTTGACGAAACAAAACTAATTGAAAGGTTTGTTAACATGATAATTAGGACTTTTAATCAACCGTCTTTTATGCAAAAGGTAACGTTCCCTCTGGGTTAAAGAGATAAAAATTGAAATTAGGTCTTGGTATAAAAAAATGGAGACGCTCCCTTTTGATATTGCGTTCCATGTAGTTCTAGCAAAAAAATCTTTTTTTTTTCTTTACAATTATTTTAACGTATAAATTAGCCTCGCAACTGGCTAGAAAAAATTCTGAGCGTTTTTAAATAAGAAGCTCATGGATTTAAATGAATTGTATTTACAGTTAAAAGACTGATATATAATTTAAAGGACCACTTTTCTTTATTTTCCTTTTTTATGGGCATTCCTAAGTAATAAAAGAACAATAAAGTGTTGCTCTGTCATTTCATTGTGGTATTTCTTTCTCAGCGTTGGATACATATTCTATACGTATCCGACTATATGTATTCTATATGTATACTATTAGGGATGGCGATTCTTTCTGAAAAAGATCGATTTTTAAATCGACTCGAATCGCAACCTAATGAATCGATTCACAAAAAATTCGACGTCTGAAAGATCGATTTTCTAAGAAATCCATTTTTTTTCAAGTCTGGATTTACAATGTAAATATAAATCCATTTTATGATAAACAAGAAAGATACCATAACAAACGATATCTTATCAGTAAAATCAGGGGGAATTTCTTAGTTCAAGGAATTTGACAATTACAATTATTTTTATTACCATATCAAAGTACAAGGTATAAAAGAAGACATTTGTTTTCTAAATGTATTTATTATATTAAAAAGTTTCGAAAATAGGTAATCTAGCTTATAGTTCCCAATGCTTGATATCTAAGGTTTTTAAAAACAACAGTCGGTCAAGTCTACTAGAATCCAAGAGATTCCGCTCCTCACTTGCGATGCTTGCCGTTAATCGACAAAAGGCGCTCACAAAGGACAGATGATCCCACGATACTCATATACACTATGGGTATTGAGTGAACGTGAAGAAAAATAGATTTTTTTTGTTCTTGTCAGTATATTAATCCTTTAACTGCCAACCATATTACGGATTTTAAAGATAGTCCATTCAACTAATTGCAAATAATTTTTTGGTTTTTGCCAAAACAGAAAAAAATCGAATCAGTGCTACATATTGATTTGAAAAATCGAATTTTTTTGGGCCGAGAAATCGATTATTCTCTCTCTCTCGATTAATTGATCTTAGATCACCATCCCTATATACTACATCCAATTATATGTATGCTATATTTTTTTTAGCATTATATTCATCTTTTTGCTATTCTGCATTTACCGAGAGGAAATCTTAAAAATATCTACCTCTTTTAAAAACTCCACGGTTACTTACGAAAATGAACTCAAACCTGAATAGGAGAAAACATTATTCCTTGGTTTGTTGTTTTTAAATGATTTCCTTTACTTGTTTATGCAAATAAAATCCCGGCATTTGGTAGTGGCTAACTTTTTATTTTAATATTATAGTTCCCCACTCCACATGAAACAATACACAACAATATTAAAAGCTAGCACTATGTATATTAACTTTCATTTCTCACCATTTTAAAACTCTTTTATAAGCTTCATCTGCATGTACCGGTGTCTTTGAACTTGAATTTTACCCGCTTTAAAAGGTCAGATTAATTTGAATTTTTCCAAACTTGTCAAGGACCGATGACAATAGAATAATTTCATAATTTTGTTCCATTGTTCTGATTAGGATTATCAGGAATAATGATTTCCAGATTTGATGACTAATTCAGTACATCATTTCCAGATTTGGCGACTAAAAGATTAAGAGTAACCCTAAAAGCGAAAACGTTTGTTTTGCGTTAGCAATTTCTTATAATATAAACTATTGACCAGTCTTTCTAAAAATCGAAATAAAAAACAAAAGACTCGTACATGTGAAAAAAAAATAATTTGTTCTATAACTCAGGAATAGACAAACTTCTTCGGACGTGGACGAAAAATTGAAAAAAAAAAGTGTCGGAATAAATGATAGTATAAAAGACTAAAAATACATGCTTTTATTGAAGATTGAACTAAAAAGACAAAAATAAATTATAGTTTAAAAAAACTAAAAAACACGCCTTTATATTTAATTGAACTAATAAGTAAAAAAAAAAATTCTTCATATAATAATAAAATGATTAACGAGAAAATTAATGTCATTGGGGTAAAAGCGAGTAGGGTGCTTGTATTACATTTTTACACTATTTCAGCATTTCGAAATAGAACTAGTAAGACATTACAACAATTGATACAGAGCACTCCCCGCTTTTACCCCAATGATATTAATTTTCTTGTTAATCATTTTATTCTTATGTTAAGAATTATTTTTTAACTTTTTAGTTTAATTTAACATAAAAGCGTGTTTTTAGTTTTTTTTAAACTATGATTCGCGTTTCTCAGTCCTACCGTTCGTTAACCGTTTTTCCGCACTCCCTTCTTTTCCGTTAATATTTATTTTTTTTTTTTTTTTTTTGTTTCTTATATTCAGATGGCAACGCAACCTATACAGTTTTTAGAGTCAGGCGAACCTTACAGAGAGTAAAACTAGTTTTTAAAATTTTCAAGCGTAACTCTCTTTTAATGTTTTCCAATCATTATCGGTATCAGAACTTCTCACCTTTTAAAAATACCTTAGTGTACTGAAATGAATATTACAATTTAAACAAAAGTATAATGAAAATAAGATAAGTTGGGTTATTGATTTTTGTTTTTATTGGTCTCTGAACGAACGCTTGTGCTATTGACGAAGGATCTCTTAACTTTGAGCCATGGTCATGTGACAAGAACGACATCTTAAATGACACCCCCTCTCCTTACTTTCACACTACGTCCACGGCAAGACTTTGAGGCTTCACAGATTTAAGGGGAGTTGGAAACCTCTCTCTCTCTCTCTCTCTCTGTATACTGACAATGTTAAATTGGCTGTTTTCGATGTACCTTTTCTCAAAATCGGTTATATGTACGTGCTTGAAATTTTTCAAACAATTAAACTTTACCTTTCTCATTATACTGAAACGAAAATTTAGCTAATTTTGAATTTTTTAATAATTTATGAAATATTTTATCAAACATTGCGAAATTTGATCCATTTTTCATATAAAAAATTTGTAACAAACAATTTTTTTGTGTTTTTTACAAAAAGCTTATTTTAGTATATATTAGACATCATTATAAATATATCATAAAAAAAAATTGCATACCTGTGAACCGAAGTTTCTCAGAAAAGGCACATCGAACATCAAAATTTACATTTTGAGATAAATTGATTTTAATGTATACAGCGAGACTTCTAATCGGCTAGGAAATAAAAAAAATAATAATAAAATCCTCAATTTACAATAAAAGATACGTGTTTTGGTTTATATCAGACGTTAAACTTATAAGCAAAAACGAAGTACTTTGTTTACATTTTTCGCTTTTCAAATGGGCGTGGCCCAGTTTCAAAGATTATTTAAAAATAGGTTTTAAGGGAGTCTAATTACCTTAGAGGTTACAATAAGGTATTTTTAGAATGGTTAAAATCTATACCATTCTAAAATGTAACAATCTCAAATTGTCAAAGAAATAAAATTTTAGGTTTCCAATACTTCTTAACGTGTTTCTGACTCGCTAGACGGATGGTCTTTAGTAGCCCTAGGACTTGACTGCGCTGGCCTCGAAATCCCAACTATGACAAATATGAGAGTGGCAGAAGAGATATAACGGATAAATGGAGGAAAAAAGAGTAATACAGCGTCATAGAAGCATTATTGAAGTTAGAACAAATTCAATAGAATAGAGCAGTGGTTCTCAAACTTTGAATACTCGCGACCCAATATTTCACCGTGTCCCCCTCCATACAATAACAATGTATTGAATTCAATATAACAATTCTTTGATGCTAAAGTTACAATTTGATTTAAACCTCTTAAGTCAGTGTTTCCCAAACTGTGGGGTGCCCTCCTAGGGCGCGTGATAACCCTACAAAGGGGCGCGAGCATATAGAAAATAAAAGGTTTAAAAAATTAATTTAGTGGAACGAAGTAAACAAAATTTTTCTGAGATATAAAAAAAATACACTTTTACATTGGTGTAATTTATATAAATCAGCTGGCAGTAAAGTTTCCACTTTGATACGTTCACTAACTGTCTGATCCTATAACTAAATGAAAAAAAAACCCCATTTTGTGTGATTTGTTGTAATCAAACAATGAGAGATTTTTTTTATTACATTTTCTTTTTAAACCTGAAATACTACTCTTTCAGAAAAAAAAAATCAGACCCAGAAAAAAATTCTAGGAAGGTAAAAAATTAATCTCTGTAATTATTATTGAAATGCTGTTAGTTGTAGAAAGAAAAGGAAGACTTATTCACAGAAAGCAAATTTGAGTCAGTCACCTTAGAACTTATTGGTATGATTAGTTCTGCCCCTTCTATTATGTGTTTTTGTTTTTCATTTTGGGAAGTTGCAAATATTTTTTATTACTGTTTCCCTTTATCCATGTGAAAGAGTTATACGATATTTGGAAAAAGCACAGAGAGCCCTTTGAAGGATTATTTGGCTAAGATTTATTTTTATGGGTATTCTGAAACATGTAAAGCATGATGAAATACGCATTTTACTTAATTCTTTCTTTAAAACTAACATCCATATTTTTATATTGAATACACTTAAAACCCGGGAGTGGTAACTAGGGGCTCAAAGTCAAAGAAACTACAATGAATTGAACAAGATATGGCGGTTTTGCTTGCAAATATTATTCCTGTTTTGTTAGCGAAAATTGTCTGTGATTTGTGCTCTTTAATAAGGTTACCTACCTTTGAAATATTTTAGTTCAGTTTTAATGGATTTTTTCTCAAATTATCAAAGAAAAAATGAAAATTCCTTGAAAGTAGGTAAGTATGCTTTCTCTTAGTTACATTTTTCACTGGAATTATGATTTTTATCGAGAACAATAAAAATAATTGGGAAAAAAAACATTGGGGTGGTTTAGTCACTTCGCGCGACTATAAATGTTAGTATCGAGTGCTTGCCTGCTATCCTAGGTTAAAACATTTTGAAGTCTTCTCGCTTTAAATCAGTGCTTCTCAAACTTTCACTACTGGCTACCCAATTTTCAATCATAATTTTCATCGCGCCCCCCCCCCCAAAAAGTAATAATGTATTGAATGCAATAATAATGCACTTTAAGTATTAAATTTTGTATACGTTACTTTTAAGTAATATATATTTTAAGCAAGTTACTTTTAAATAATAGTTATAATGTTATGTTATTTTTCCTTTCTCTAATTTTTAAATAGGAACAGATTGCAAAATGATATTTAATTAAAGATTTATTTCCTCCATCATCCATTTCTAGAAGTACAAATGTCATTAGAACAAGTAATATAAAAAATAAATTTTTAAGTCAATTCCTATACTTAGGCCAACAAAGAAAAATTTATTTTAGTTACTTTTTATTAAATAGTTACAATTAATACAAATATGTAATACATATGACAGAATCACAATGTTAAGCTACAAAATAGAAAGCAATTTTCCTTACCAATTTTTCCTTTTCCTTTCTATATATGGCATTGGACTGTTCTTTTTTGTGTTACTATTTATTCATTAATTAAATTTAATTAGTGCAAGAAATAGTATAGTAAAGAAGAAACCACACACACATTCTCAGAAATTTAAAAAATAAAAAAAAATAAATGTATTTGAACTTGAATGAATGAATAAAAAGTATTTTATCTACGATTGAAAATTTGAACAAGATATATATGAGAGAGTGAAATTATAGTAGAAATTGAAAAATAGTCTACTTTATGTTGCGCTCTATCATATACATCACATCTGTCATTCTCACGAGCGTCTGCGTGAGTCAGGCTAAACTATCGGACGTCTGCCCAAAACATGTAATAATGCTGTACCTCGTACAAATCCAATCAATCTTGGTCGATTCGATGCTTCTATAGCTACCAAATCTATCCTGAATGTACATTTTATAATTTGCTCTTTAGTTGTAATTCACGGTATTAAGTATTTACTGCAGAAGATTGAAACAAAATCATGGATAAATTTTTAAGTCGTAAGCGAACATTCTACGATAATAAGGAATCAACAAGTGCACAGACGAGCATAGTTCCGAAAATTAAATCAAGGAAATATTCTCAAGAATACTTGAATTTTGAATTTACGATTACTGAAGTAAATGGAGAAGAAAAGCCCCTGTGTGTTATTTGCTCAAAAATATTGGCAGCAGACAGTATGAAACCTAATAAACTTAAAAGACATTTCGAAACGCTTCATGATGAGTACATTAACAAATCTTGAGAGTTCTTTGAATCAAAATTAAAATCATATGAAAAACAAACAAAAAAAATTAAAACAAAAACTTTGTCATTGAATGAAAAAGCTTTACTTACTTCTTACAAAGTATCATATAAAATAGCCAGATGTAAAAAGCCCCACAGTATTGCCGAAGAGCTTATTTTGCCTGCAGCAATTGAGATTGTAGAAACTATGTTTGGAGACAATTTTGCCAAAGAGAGTTGCAGTCCATACCCCTATCAAATGATACTGTTTCCCGTCGAATTGATGATATCGCTGAAGATGTAGAGTAACAGCTTTTCGGTACGTTGCGTGATAAATTGTTTTCAATTCAGCTTGACGAGGCAACAGATAGCAATAAAGATGCTCATTTCATTGCGTATGTTCGATTTTGGGATGGTATGTCAGCAGTAGAAGAACTACTTTTTTGCAAACCAATAAAACTTAAAGCAACAGCAATAGCATTATTTGATATTTTAAATAATTTTATAAACGAGGCAAATATAGAGTGGAAAAATTGTGTCGGAATATGCACCGATGGCGTCCGTACAATGTCAGGAAGATTTAAAAATATACAAGCACTTGTTAAACAAAAATCTCCACTGTGCATCTGGACAAATTGCATGATCCACAGAGAAACTCTAGCTTCCAAAGAAATGAGTTCTGGTCTGAATATTGTGCTAACGACAATTGTGACTGTAGTAAATTACATAAAAATGAGACCCCTAAAATCAAGAATCTTTTCTAGACTTTGCAAAGACATGGGCGCAGTGCATTCATCATTGCTATTTTACTGCGAAGCAAGATGGTTATCACGCGGGAAATTTTTGCAACGTGTTTATGAATTAAGAAATGAAATTACCATTTTTTTAGAAGAGGAAAACTTCGTGAAGCTGAGAAATTTCGTGATGGTTTATTTCTGATGAAGTTGAGCTACTTTGTCGATATATTTGAGAAATTAAATACATTGAATCTTCAACTTCAAGGATCCAATGTACATGTTTGACACGAGTGATAAAATTAATGCTTTTTGTAGAAAATTGGAATTATGGAGCCGAAATTTAAAGCAAAAAAACCTAGAAATATTTGAAAATGTGGATAAATGTGTACAAACTTACAAAACTGAAGAACAACATGTGGAAGTTGTTTATAAAACTATTGAATATCATTTAGCTATGTTGGCAAAAAGTTTTAAAAAATATTTTTTTTTGCTGAGGACAACTTGATAGCAAGTTACGAAGGGGTTAGAGATCCTTTTCAAAATACCCCAAAAGGGCTCTCAACTATCGAAGAAGAAATTTTCATAGATCTCACATCCAGTGGCGAAATTAAAAGACAATTTTGTAATAAAACTCTCTTTCAATTTTGGGCAGAAGTAGATGATGAATTTTCTGCACTGAAAACAAAAGCATTTCGTATACTACTACCAGTTCCAACATCGTACCTTTGTGAAACCGGATTTTCTGCGGTGGCTGCTTTGAAGACAAAGTATAGATCTCAGCTAAATATAGAAAAAGAAGTGTCAATTTCTAATATTAAGCCTTCATTTGAAAACCTTTGCTCTGCAAGACAAGCCCATGGAAGTCTCTAATAATACTTTAACTTGTTCTTAAATTAGTATTAATAAATTAGTTATAAAATACATTGTGCAGTACTGATGCATTTATAAGTACACTGGCTGAAGTACCCGTTCTGCGATTATTTTTTTAAAAAAATAATACATTATTCTTGATAAAATAGCTTAATTGTAAGGAGAGTAAAACCAAATGAACAACAATGTATACAAAAATATAAAATGATTTTTTAAATGAATGCTCCTATTATAAATAGTTTAAAACGAACCGTAATTTTAAGCCTCACAGAATTAGCATTTAGAATTAATATTAAATAAGGAAAATGAATGTAAAATTCTAAAGAAGAATAATTGTGTTATTTTTAATATTTAAAGCGAGAAACCTTTAAAATGTTTTAACCAGGGAGCAGGCGCCCAATCCACGCTAACGTTAATGGTCGCGCGGTGTGACTAAGTCACCCTAATCCTTTTTTTTTATAATTATTTTTACTATACACGATAAAACACACAATTCCAGTGAATAATTATTTAAAAAAAATATACTTACCTACTTTCAAGGATTTTGTATTTTTCTTTGATGATTTCAGAAAAAATCCAATAAAACTAAAGAAACTGTTCCAAATGTGCGTGACCTTAATAAAGAACATAAATCACAGACACTTTTCACTAACAATACAAGAAAGTAATTTGCAAGCAAACCTGTCATATTTTGCTCACGTTATTGTAATTTTGCTGTTCTTTGATGATCTACAAATGGCATGTTGAACCTTTTCTTGCTTCTGTCTTTTTGGCAAGGCGAAGAGTTACATTTATGGCTTCATAGCTTTCTTGATAGAGTTCTTTAGGCAGCATTTGAAAATTTCTATTCAACTCCAGCGTTTCATGTCTATCGCTTTACTCATATTTACTTTCGCTATCACGATTAGTATGCAATATTTCATCAGGTTCTTCAATTGCTTGATCAGTTTCAATTTCCTTCAATAGAGATCACAGATGCCCATTTTTTTTATATATTCTGCTCATTTACATTTATAAACCATAATAAATCGTACAACACAGCAATCAAAACCACAAAGTTAATCATAGGGGAAAGTATAGCATATTCATAGAAAATATTTTTTAACAAAAGTGGTCGTGTAGGGAACTCGATCAAAACAAGTACCTTGATTGTAAAAAAAACGTTTGCCACTCTCAAAAATGAGGCATACATGTGACAAATTCATTTTAGTTCCCATTAAGACTGTCTACTAATAGGAGAATACTGTCAAGGTCACTGTTAACGAATAAACAATTTTACCAGAATTAACAATTTCGTGAGCCTGTAGTGATTCAGCGCCTCATACGACCGCTCCCATGTAAAATGTGTATTCGATACGAAAACATCGATGTCAGTTCTAGAAAAATAATTGTGTAAAACGTTTTTCATTATGCATTATATGTTTCAGAATACTCATAAAATTACATCTTGGCCAAATAATCCTTCAAAGTGCTCAATATGTGCTTATCCATTTATCATAAAACTCATTCAAATGGGTAAAAAAAGCAACAGAAAAATATTATTATTTAAAGTTTCCTAAAAGAAAAAGAGACTGAGTTAAACATACCAGTAAGTTTGAAGGTCAACGAGATTATAATCAAAAGAAGTACCTTACAGATTAACAGAAATGTAATAAAAAAATCTCTCATCGTGGGATTGCAGCAAAGCAAATAAAATGTCTTTTTTTATTTGGTTTTAGGATCAAAGATAGCTAATGAACGTTTGAAGTGGAATCTTTTGAAAGTGGAAAACCAGATGATATATATAAATTATATCCGTGTAAATATGTATTTTATATTTTTTCAGAAAGCATTTTGTTTTATTTCATTCCAAAAAATTATTTTTTTTAAACCTTTTATTTTCAATATGCTCTCGCCCCCCTTGCAGGGTTATCGCGCCCCCAGGGGGGCGCGCCCCACAGTTTGAGAAACACTGCTTTGAATATTAATGCCAAATGTGATGGATATGATAGAGAGCAATATACACTAGACTCTTTTTCTGATGTCATTTATACTGTTAGAAATGGATGATGGAGGAAATAAATTTTTAATTAAATATTTTGCAATATGTTCCAATTTAAAAATTAGAGTAAAGAAAAATAACAATAATTATATCCTATTACTTAAAAGTAAATATCGCTTAAAAGTAACAAATACAAAATTTGATACTTAACTTGTTAATTTGTACGGTTTATAATTAAGATCGTATTGTAGCTTTAGCAACAAAGCGTATTATTATTGTATAAGGGGGAGCGCGATACAAATTATGATTAAAAATTGGGTCACCAATAGAGAAAGTTTGAGAAGCACTGTCTTAAGTTCCATCCGCACACTTAGATAAAACGTTATTTTCCCTGGACATATATAGATGTCTGTCAAAAGTACGGTCTTTTCTGTGAACTGCTATCCATAAAATTATTCCAAATGCTTTGGAATGCAATTAAGGGACAGACACCGTTTGCGAAATATGTACTTTTTTCGGAGGACTTGCTTACTCCCCACCCTATACATCGCATAAACACCCCTACGTGGATTTGGTGGGATTGTGGAGCGAATTGCATAACTTTTTATCGGCAGTTAATGGATTAATTATAAACCGTACAAATTATCCAGATAAGTATTAATTTTTGCATATAGTTTTATACATGCAAAACCATGGTATCAATAGTAATTAGTGTACTTGTTCTTAACTTAGTATTATCAAATTAATTATGAAATACACTGTGCAGTATTCATATTTTAATAAGTGTATTATATCAGTTAAATGTGTATTCTATTATTTATTATGTTAGAATGTATTTTTTATTAGTTTATTTTCAGTAAAATAATAATTTTTTTAAAATAAAATCTTTTGTTTTCAATTTTTCAATAAGCTCGTGCCCCCTCGTATAGTTATCACGCCCCCCAAGGGGGCACGCTCTACAATTTGAGAAACGCTGCCATAGAGGTAGTGCACCAATGCCTGAAATGAATCGCATTCGTAGATATTTGCTACTTTAAGGTATCCGACTACGTTCGGAACCGTGATTTGGCAAAAGCGTATAAATGGATAATATTTATGATATTTAATGTCACTTAGATTAGGAAATGTAATTAAAATTGTTTTAAGAATATTATTACAATAAAAATTATTTAAGTACAACATTTTGACAAAAAATGAACATAAAATGACTGATATTCAAAATATTTCCATTTTGTGAAAAATGCTTCGATTATAATAGAATTTTGCCTGTCAATGGTACAGACCTCTGTACAGAGGCTCAACTAGAATTTTTGAAATATATAACTTAGAAGTGGATTTGTCCATGTTTTACGACAACAGAAGGGAAAAATTTTAAGAAAAAACGCTGATAACTATTTCAATTGGTTGTAACTCTGAGAATAATGTGATTTTTTTAAAAAAAAATAGTTCAGACTCTCTGGAAAAGTCTTTACTTTATGGAAACACAAAATATTATTATTTTAAAAGAATTTTTTATAAAAGGAAAACATTTTGAAAAAAGGGTATTTTAAGATAATTTTTTGCCAAAATATTGAATTAAAAAAATTTTTCTTTACAAAATGTTCTTAAAACAATTTTATACATGTATTCTAATCTAAATGACACTAAATATCACGAAAATTATTCATTTATACGCTTTTTTAAAATCACGATTCCGAACGTAGTCGGGTACTTTAAAACATTCACAAGTACATATTACAATATACTTTTCTAGCCGGTATACCCATTCTTTGCACGGGTAAATTGAAAAATTAAACAATACAGATTGAAGGATAAAGAAGTTTTTAATGTGTTAATTTTACGTGAATTACAAATTAAACAAAAAAAAACGCTTTTTATATATCTCAGCTGAACATAAAAAAACATCTTTGTTAAATTTTATGTCTGTAGATCGAATAGCTGACAAAAGGGATTTTTATTTATATATAGCTCCCCGTAACTATATTGTCAATCGATTTTTGAAAACACCTTCCTAAGCTGACTTCTGCTCAGCAAAAGTAACACATTGTTTCAAATTTTGTGTAATGAACGCTTAAATTCGTGTAAATTTATATCTGGGAGTATAATAGGTTGATATTACTTTCTGTTGTATTTATTTTATGTTAAAATCTTTCCACCACGTCTCCCTTCGAAATATAGTTTTATTATGAAATAAAAAAATAGTGATTACACTGATCAAAGGAATAAATTAAAAGCGAGCGTGAACTGAGGCATGGCGTAGACAAAACAAACAGAGAAAGTTTTGCTTCACACAAAAAAAGAGATATATGCTGTCGCGGTCTTTTTTGCAGATGGTATATTTTTTTCCTACTTTCTTGACAATTATTGTTATATTTTGGAAACTTCATGCAATATGTTTATAAATTATAACCTATGTGTTATTCTGATGTATAAACTATATTATTGTATATTTTCATTAAAATATATTAAGCTGTTTTCCCATAAATGAATAACAACCATCCATACGAACTTTCGCGTTTATAATATTAAAAATGATTGATAGTTTCAGGTCAACTTAAACCGCTCTATATACTTCATTTATTTTGATATTTGTTATTCAAAGTTTGAATAAACTAGTTTCCAAAACACATAGGGTGGCATCTCCCACTCACACTTGGCTTGTAACCGAGTGGACTTGGCTCGAATCCCGAATAATGCATAGATGTATCTTTGAGAAAAGAAGTCGGGCTTTCGCCTGAAATGGATTCCGATCTGGAATGGAAAGCAGCGCTATCTGTTCTATGCTGGGATCATCGTTTGTATAGTAAAGTCTATATTCTTCCGTGATTGTACTGTATTTTTCTGTTCGTCTATCTCTCCTCTTTTATATGTATCCCAGGATAAAATACACGACGACAACAACATTAAACTAGTTAATGATAAAGTCTAACAATCATTGAGTATCAAGTTTCTAGCCTTCGGTAACTTAGCAAGCCGTCAAATTTTTTTAATTATCCTTTTTTCCCGTGTGGTGTGGTGGTAAATAATTTTTTCTGATCTGTACCTATAAACTGGAGTTTTCATTTGTAAGTATTTCTTCCTTTGAAACTATTTATTGGTATTATTTTGTTTAAATAATTTCTTATCTTAGCCAAGTAAACCAAATATTCAAACTGACTTAACGGCCTGTGCAGGTTTTTATTTGTGATTTGCATTTGAATTTATTTTTGTTATTTGTTATAAAACTTTACATTTTTATACTATTTTTTGAAAACTTTAGCCTTTAACTTTTTAACTTTAACTTTTTTAAAAACCAAAAATAAGATAAAAAGAAAATTTTTAAAAATAAAAATTTTAAAATATAAAAAAAAAAGTTTAGTATAGTAATAATAAAGTAAAGAATGGAGAGTACAAAAAATATTTTCAATACCACAATTGATTTGAAAATTGCACCACGTAAGAGAGCGTTAGATTGAATTGCCTGCAGAATTTGGAACAATTATGTTTTTAAAAAATATGTAGCATATTTCAATAAAATATATCAGTGATGAAATTACAGCAAGCCTATTTTATTTCTAAAATACGAAAGAATATAATTTGGGTTACACAGAGTATTCAATTATATTTAAAATTCTTCAAATATCAAGGCTCTTTTTCTAGATTGCAAAAAAAAAAAAACCTCCTCCATTTTGAATATGGACAATCGATTGCTTCTTTCCACCACAATCAAACTGGAAAGTCTGTTTCATTGATGATTACTTAGGAAATGGTGGACATAAAATTGAATTATCATGAAATGGAATTTATCTTATTTTTTCCCATCTATATCTTTATTTCGTCTGCACACATATCTGTATTTCTCTTATTTTATTTTTACATGTATAAAATATAATATGACCCTAAAAAATCATGACATAAAATTCTTCAGCTAAAAGTTTGCATTTTATTATTCATTTAAGGAGTTTTTATAATGATTACACTATATTCAAAACATGAAATCTGTATAGTTATAGAGATAATATATAAATTTATTACTGATTGCGGGAGATAAAGAAGTTATAGCGATTCCCGGGTCATTTTTTAGGAAAAAATTCTAGAACTATCCACCTCTTTTAAAATTGAAATATCTTGAGTTCTCCGATATATATTTGTGAAAGAGCACCAAAAAACGATTCAGAACTTTCTTAAGGCTATTCGGTGTCACGATACAAAATGGACAGAGTCGCTACCAGTGGTCCTGTTGGGTCTGCGAGCGTACATCAAGGAGGACCTCATTGCATCCTGCGCTGAAATGGTATTTGGAAAAACCCTCGTGCTTCCAGGAGAATTCTTTGAACCTTCAAGTCAGACCCGAACTGATCCCTCCGAGTTTCTCTTAAGGCTGAGAGAAACATTCCGGACTCTTAAGCCAACTCCTGCTTCCTGTCATTCATCTACCTCATGTTTCATGCACACAGCCCTCAAAACCTGCTCTCATGTCTTTGTTAGGGTCGAGGGATTGAAACCATCATCGACAGCATCCTATCAAGGACCATTTGAAGTTTTGAGTAGGACCAACAAGCACTTTACAATCAAAATAAATGACAGGACCTCCACGATCAGCATTGATCGACTTAAGCCAGCTTTTCTGTTGAATGACACAGACTCAACAAAGGAGCCCTTCCCAGTACAGAAAAGTAACCATCCGGTTGTACTTCCTCCTAGACTTGATCAAAATGTGGCCATACCAGCTAAGACTCGCTCTGGTAGAAAGGTCAGATTCAACCCGAAGTACTTGTGAATTTTCATAGACTGTGAATCAAAGGACTTTTCATCATATGAAAAACTCTTTAAGACTTTCGTACCTCCGGTACTTGGGGGGGGGGGGGACTCCTCTTAACCTAATACCTCCACCTAATTCCTCTTAACTGGAACCAACCGGCGAGGAGGAGAAGTTAACTGATATGAACGGACACTTGCTCTAACTACTCTCTCTGACTTGCACGAGGAAAGACGTGCTTTCCCTTAATTCAATTTCTATGTTCAACCAAAGTAATTAGTAATTCTTATAATATTCTATAATGCTGTAAATTAAAAATATGTTTAACCTTTTTTATCATTCATTTTTACTATTTATATGGCGTGTAATAAACCTTAAATATATTCTCACTTCACGCCATATGGGTGCGCGTTATACGCCGGATTTTACGGTACTTAAATTTACAACGCTCTTTATACATATTATTGGTGAATTGATATGAATATTTAATACTTTTACATTTTGCATCAGTAAATTTCTTTTTTATGTTGGTATTTTTCATTATATAAACAGTTGGCAATTACTTACTTATATGAATATTTAGCTTTCCAACATTGATGATAAAACCATTTCAATCCTAACTTTATACAAAAAGTTCTTATTTTAAATATACGGAAGTTAGGGTAGAATGTGAGTGTAGAAGCGGGAGCTGCTTACGTGAAATATCCGAAAATATTATAAATTTTTTTAAATAGTTTAGCCTTTCTTGACACATCAAGTCACTATGTACGAGAATCATTTCAATGATGTCACAATCTAGTGGCAGCTCCAGCTACCAAATTTTTTAAGGGCTCACAGGACCCTTAACAGGTATCCGTGCACTCGAAAAGAACATCCTTCTTCAAACCATTGTAACTCAGCAATAAAATGAAACAATTATTTGCAATTTTTACCTCATGATAATCTAATATATTTACAATATTTCTCAAAATTTCATAGAATTTGAAAAGAAATCTAACAAGTTATAAATAAATAAAAATTGGACAATTTTTCAAAAATGTGAAAATTAGTATTTTACACCGAGCAGGATTCTAAAGTACAAAATTGATCAAAGTTTACAAAATTAATTTTACTTTGTATAAAAATGTTTACTTTTAAAATTTTACAATATTTTAAGAAATTTAGAGAAAAAAAATATTTTTTAAATAAAATTATAACAAAAATTTTAAAATTTTACGAAAAAAATTAATTTAAATTCAAATAAAAAAAATTCCATTAAATATTTGTTTTGAAAATTGATGTATAAGTTGTGAAGAGCCCTATTTTGAACACGTGCATAAAATTTCGAATTGATACCATAAATAGGTTCTGATAAATCCTGCGCGGAAGCTAAAATTTTTTGTTTTGCGAAAAATGAAGTTAAAGATAAGAAAGAGATAGGGTTTTCGTTTAAGTTCCACTACTTATTTATCAATAACTTCGGAAGTTTTCACAGTATCAACACAATTTTGGTATCAAAATGCTCAGAAATATTTAAGCTTTAGCATATATTTTTTTTTCAAAAAATTGAAAAATTTGCAATTTAAGAGTCATGTGATGCCTTAAACTGGAAATTATTTAATTTCAGCTTTTATCGGATGCTAAATATTGTCGCGATATAATTTTGCCGAGAATACCAGAGCCAAATAGATACTCAAGAGACCTTTTGTGTGCTCCTTAATCATATGAAATATGTGCCTACGATTTTCGCATCCAGAAAATGTTTCGACTTAAGCGGGATTGTACTTGCAACCATGGGCTCAGGGGACAAGCACGCTACCACTAAGCCACCTAACCGAAATATCCGAAAGTTAATTACTGTAGAAACTTAGAAAAACACTGTTATTATAGTGTGTACTAAAAATAAGATAATTTATATGTATACCAAAGCCTCTCCAGATTCTTGAAATATTATTCTTTGGATTTAGGTGGAGGATCGACAAACATATTTAAAAAAAAAAACCACACACACAATATGAATGTAAAAATGAAGAAGCATGGACAAACAGCAGAAGGCATACAAACTTTAATTATATTTCCCATCTCGAAAAGGGGAATAGACAGGCAGCAAACAATAGATATTCAGAGGTTATAATTAACATTAGAAAGACTGAAACTTAGTATATACCTATATTGCCCAAAAGTAGTCAAAATGACTGCATTGTGAAAGAACAACTAATGTGTAAATAAATTTGCTTTTAATTAATTTTCAATATTTTTTATATTATTTACAGTCATATAACAAGTTATTAATAAATATTAACATCAAAAGAAATTACCTCACTCACAGGAAAAAAAATACAGCATAAAAGTCTAAGAAATTGTGCCATTATATACACCATTGTTTTTCTAATTGAAATTAAAAAGCAGTCAAAACGACTAATTAATCTAGAGTTAATAAGAGACGGAAAATAAACTACCGTTGAATGACTTATATTTTATTTTTAAACAAGTAAATTCTCCAATATATTTGGAATGACAAGTGCCAGAAACAAGTGAACATTTCACATTTTAAGCTGTAGAAATTACAAAAATCAACGAAAAATTTTGAAAAATGTTATCTCCAATCACGGGAAGAATTGTCTTACTCCACAATAGTGAGATGTAAGATAATAGAGTGTGTCCAAAAAGCAGAAGAATTTTTAATAACAACCACAATAGGTACTAAAATATTAATACTGTACTCATCAAAATCTGTCGAAGTATAAGGCGATGATCAAGTCTCCAGTTTTATAGTCGACGACTGTATTTAGCTGAACTGAGGTAATTTATACTTATGTATTAAGGTATCCGACTACGTTCGGAATCGTGATTTTGCAAAAGCGTATAAATAAATAATATTTATGATATTTAGTGTCACTTAGATTAGAAAATGTATATAAAACTGTTTAAATAATAGTATTACAATAAAAAAATTATTTAAGTACAATATATTTCGGCTAAAAATTAACTTAGAATAAACTTTTTTCAAAATGTTCTCCTTTTGTAAAAAATGCATCTATTATAATAATATTTTGCCTATATATAGATCATACCTCTGTACAGAGGCTCAACAAGAATTTTTGAAATTTATAACTTAGAAGTGGGTTAATCCATGTTTTACGACAACAGAGGGGAGAAATTTTATGAAAAAAACGCCGATAATTATTTCAATTTGCTGTAACTCTGAAAATAATGTGAATTTTTCAAAACTCATAGTTGAGCCTCTGTAAAGAGGTCTGAGCTATATACAGGCAAAATATTATTATAATAAAAGCAGTTTTCACAAAAGAACATTTTGAAAAAAGTTATTCTAAGTTAATTTTTAGCCGAATTATATATATTGCATTTAAATAACTTTTTTGTCGAAATGTCCTTAAAACAATTTTATACATTTTTTCTTATCTAAGTGATACTAAATATCATGAAAAGTCTATTTTTGCGCCTTTTTAAAATCACGGTTCCGAACGTAGCCGGATACCTTAATGGATTGAAGTAACACTTTCTAATTACAATTTTGAATTGTTTGTTTCAGTTTCAAGGCAGTTTTCGAACACTTTGTATTTAACTATTAGTTGTACTGTCCATCATTTTTGTAAACTTATATCGTACTATTTTTCTACTTTTCTTATGTCATTGAGTAAAAAGGTGTTCATTGAAACATTAATCAATAATCTTCTGTGTACCTTTTGATGAATATAAAGTTCACGAAAAGTTACGTCAAATATTTGTGTTACAAGCACCGAGATATTATATTTGCGATGAAAGCAATAGATTCCTGAAAGAAAACAATTCAAGATGAAAAAGCACAAGATGATTGTTTTTAACGATTTCTAATCTTTGACATATTGATTCTTTTTTTTTCTAAATTATGATGAATTGTAATTCAATTTGAAGACCATTAAATTACAAAAACGACGATATATCTCGGAAATAAAAAGGTTCACAGTTTTATAAAATTACTTGTTTGCTTTTATTTTGAAGAGTTTCTTAGCAACAATCGATCATTTCATGCTTGTCAAAACCCTGATGGAAATTTGATTTTTAGATATCCTAGAAACACACCCCTTATCTTACATTCTCATGAAAATTGATGATTCTTGAAAATAAGGCATGAATATTCATTTAAGTAAAACGTTTGACAAAGTTAGATTAACTCAGAGACCTACATTCACCCATATTTGCTAGCATTTCTTAAATTGTGATTTAAATCGTCAGTATCATCTACTAAAGGAATTATTGGAGTAGAAGCCTTTTTTTCTATTGTGTGCAAACAGTTCTAAAAGTGCGAATAGAGTTAGAATGGAATTTCAAACTGTGCAATTCACAAATAATTATAATTTTTTCTATCCGAAGCCCGACTTTAACCTTTCGGCCAGAAGTCGACGAGCAGCCCAATACAATGTAGAACGATAAAAATAATCATCACAAAGACACAGTTAAAAACATTCAAAGAAATATAGTTTAAAAATACAGGCTTATACTGAGGCGATCTCTAGTTACGGGTATATCATAATAACGAAGTGAGCTGAAATTTGACTCTGCCATTCATATTCTATACAGGTAAATCTGCAAAACGTCAAGGCCAACAACAAGATTAAAACAGGAAACGCTGACTGCTCTAGACAAAGAATCAGAAATTATTGTTGGCGCCTTCAGAGAAAAACGTCATTTTATTCAGTCAAGTCTTCTCTGTATACAATATAAAACAAATTGATGTAATGGTACAGGATACACAACGCTTTTTGTACTGTATATGCAAGGGTTGAACCTATTTGCGTCATTTGTGATTCGTGTTCTTACACAAAATATCTGCCCTATAATTTCCATATATCCCATTATGACTTGTTAAAAATATAACCGATAGTTTATTGACCGCGACAAAAATGGCAGATTCGCTTTTAGAAAG
>BMAV01023369.1:26566-41344 GCA_019973955.1 Trichonephila inaurata madagascariensis | reverse complement strand
TATCAATTTTGGTGAGTTAATTTTATTTTTTCAAATGAATACATATATTTTGGTAGTTGAAGTTATATATTGTTATAATTATTGTTTAACTACAGTATATAAATCACTGCTATAAAGTTTTTAACTCTGATATCTTTCTTTCTTTAACAAAAAGTAAAATTTGTAAACTAGAAAAATATAGAAATTTAGTTAAAGCTTTATTTCAGGATTGGTAATTTACTTATATTTATTTCAAATGGAGTTTTTCACTGGTATTTGCATCATTGCAGACATAGTACATTCCCAGGAGCTAGAAATACCTTTTTACTGGGGCACCATATAGGTGAATACCATAGGAATCTTTAACATGCCGCATGCATTTTGTATTTTGAAAATCCACCTGCTTGGGAAGGGTCGAACTAACAAATGCAATTTTGGTACATGATTTCTATGATATTTCTGTATTGTTTGTTGAATAATGTTGGTGTTGAGTTATTTAATACCCCCAGATACTGAGAAAGATTTACAGTTACAGAGACATGTGGCATTTAGAAATGAATTCTGGTTGTATGCACTTAAGTTTAAAATAAAGGCATACCTCTCTAGGAATCATAGCCATATGTTGTATGAAAAGTTGATGCCTGTTTTCAATTTGTACTGGTTTTATTCAATAGTAATTAATTAATTTGTTAAAATCTGATTATTTTTGTTGCATCCTTAGAAGAAATAAGATTTTGTTCAATTGGTAATTTTAATTTCAGTATCTCGTTTGTAGAATGTTTTAGTTAAATCATTATTTGATGATTCTTTCATATTATTTTGAAATCTAATTTACTGAAAGAGTACAATATTCTATGTTGTTATTAAATTATCAAAACTACTATTTGGAAGAAGTCAAAGAATTTGAAAATCCAACCAATTACTATGTACAATGCATTTTGTACATACATCTTTTCTATTCATTTAATTAAAATACATGTGATACTGTAAATTATCCTTCAAATAAAAAAAAAATTGACGTTTATAATTAATAAGGACATCTTAACATTTTCTTAAAAATCTCAAATCCAATATCCATCTTGCAAAAGGCGCTCTTAACGCAATCTTCTTAAAATGTACATATTTATTTTTAAAAAAGAACTAAATAAATATGAAATACGTCAGGTTAAGAAAGCAGAATCTTAATTAAAAAGAGGTGCTGTAAAATAAATATTTTTCATTTACTGTATTATGTTAGAAAACGAAATGGGTTAAATATCTGTGAAAATTCAGTCTGCTGTAACGATACGGAACAGGATAAACAGTTAAGTAGCTCAAGAATAAAATATGTTTCCGAAATCGATTTCACACAGCCAGGTTAAAACCAGTAGGAAGAAACAAAACTTTTGCGGTCTCAGCCGCCCCCCCAGTTCATTCCCTTCCCCTCTTAGCTAAAAATAACGCTACGTAAAAAGGGTAAGGCAATCAATAGTTAAAGTCGAGAGTTGAATACCTGAACATATCCATTCGAGCTTGTGGTGAATTTCAAATTGCGAAATAACTGCCAAATAGAAGGTTTGGCTTACTGGATTTTCAAGACCGAAGTTACGCTTCTATCGAAGAAGAACGCTTTCAATTTTCCTGCAGAAGATTATAATTTTTTTTCTTTTGCTTTTTTTTTTTCATTTTGTAGCAAAAACTTTTGTAGTTTTTAGCTTGGCAGTATACGTTGGAAATGCGAAATGATAGGTGACTTTATCATAAAAAGATAAAAAAACGATTTAAGTTTTAAAAAGATGTTGATAGTGAATAGTCGCTCTGAATAAGGAATGAATAAAAATCTTTTATCTGTTTCTTTTTTCGGTCTGGAAGTATTACATTGGGATAAATATTTTATTTTGAATATGTTTCTTTTTTCCCGAGTAACGGATGTTGAGAAAAAAAGGTATTATTTTTGTATCATATATTGAAAAGACATGTTAAAAACTCCAAATTTATTCTAATGCATTTACGTTTTTAACTAAGCCACTTGAGTTTTTATTCCTGATGAATAATACCACACAGACATTTAGGTATCAAAAGAATAAATACGAGTAGTAGGACAGTTATTAAAGAAAAAAGCCGTTGTCCGCTCACTTCACTGGGTATTTCATGATGTTGCATACACATACATTCTGTTCTTAAATTAATGATTTATAAATCTTAACATTACAATTTCATATGTATAGAAGTACATTATTCTATTTTATAGTACAAATCCATGAATTTCTAAAAGTAAATTGAATTTATTTAATACGACCACGTAACCATCTACGGCCCATGTAACCATCTCAATTTCCGTAAAATCCATTCTTAGCGGATCTCTACTCAGCAAAAGAAAAATGCTTTACAAAATTCAAATCTACAGGTTTTATAGTTCGAAGTCATGCATTTTTTTTATGTCTGTGCTTTCAGTAACTGCCACAAAACCGCCTTAAGAGACTATTTGAGTGAAAACACGTTTTTACCAGATCTTTGTTCAACAAAAGAACATATCTGTCAAACTTTACATATTTACGTCTAATAGTTCAAAAAAGGAATTTTTTTTTTTATCCATAAGCCTTTCTTACTACCAATGGGAGTCGACTTTCGTTAAACATGGTCTTCGTAGAAATCTATTCGGCAAATAAATGTGCTTGCCAAATTTCAAATACTGTAGGTCTAATTGTTCGTAATTGGGAATTTTTTTATGTACATCCCCTTAATCCCTCACAACAAACCCTGTGGGTGATTGGTTTTCGCAAAACGCGTCCTTAGCGTATTTCTACTCTACAAAAGAAACGTGGATACTTAATTTCAAATTTGTAGGTCTAACTGTTCAAAAAAGGTGTCTTTTTACCTATACGTCTCCCCCTCCCCTTTAAAAATCGTTTTTCATAAAACTCGATTTTCGTGGAGCTCTACTAAACAAAAGAAACATTCTCACTAAATTTCACATATGTAGATTTAGAAATTTGCAAGATTTCGCCATGAGTGTGTAGGTTGCTTTTTTCTCCTTTATATTCAAATAAATTACTAATCAGATAATGCCATAAAGTTATAATGATTAACAACATTCTTGAAAGTAAAAACCCATATTATTACTTCGTAGGTAAAACTTTCGTAGGAAATATTTTAACGTATTTCTAGCAATTTTTATTCAAATATCTTACAAAAATAATGTACCTGCACAGAGGACTTTTGAGCTAAGCATTTTAAATTTTTAGTACTTTTAAATGGAATAAAACCATATTGCGCAAAAGTATATAAATGTCTACATGTCCATGGTGTTTATATTTATTCTCTTGAGTTTTATGAGGGCTGCGGTAGACCAGTGGTCAAGGTATCGGATCATGGCAGGCATGTCATGAGTTCAAGCCCTGTACCACTCAAAACCTGCCGTTTAGGTGAGCGATGGACGCTAAATCTGTAGAGAGCTCAAACGTCATCCCATTGGTGTGGAGTAATAGTTAGGAGGGGGTGCCAGCTCAGGTGTCGTCCTCGTCACTTGGCAATGGTTCAAAATTTCGAGGTCCGTTGCCAAAAGACCTCGTGTAGCTGAATAGTGCGACGTTAATATTTACTCGCTTGAGTTTTATGTAAACAGCGAATGTATATAGTTGAAAATTATTAAAATTTCATTTAATTTAACTGAAAACTAATTTCGTATTAATTGGATTTTTTTCTTTTAGAATTTATGTATAAGGGTGCACATAATTATAGAGTGTTTTAAGTTACAATCCATTTGAGACTATATCTACTTTATTGTGAAAAAGACTTCCCTATCAGCTGTACCACGAAAACACTTGCTTATCTGCTTTGTTTATTGTTTCATGTCTGTACTTACAGTATATGAAATACATATTTCATATTACGTGATTTTTACCAATAACTGTTTTTCGTTAAGAATATTTTGATCATTTATTTACTTGAAAGCTGTAATTTCAAAAAATATATTCAACATTACATTTCACGCATATTTCGGTTGTTATTACTGTGTTATATTTAGATACATACCACACTGTTATCTCTCAATAACGACTTCAAGCTGCGCTTTTAGCCTTATATTCTTCTGTAATGCTTTTTTCCAGATATCTTCTTTCGACAATTGAAGTAGTCTCCTGTTTCTTTCATTTATGACTTTTATGTGTTTTCCATGTTCCCAATCCTAGTCTATTTTGAATTCCTTTGGCTTTCTGAATTCCTAGAAGAAACTTTTTCTATATAAAATCTCTCAGATTATTTTCAACGGAATTTCGTCTTTAAGTATTCCCAGCTGTTCAATTTTTCTTGGAATTCCCTCTAAAGTATTTTATCTGTGATACTGTAGCGCTTCCTAAGCTATTTAGCTACCTTCATATTGAAGAAAATGCTAAAATTGAAAGAAACCTATTATTATTTACCCATTTATTATGTAACATACATAATGCTAGTAAGAAAGATTCATTTCAAAATACATAAAATGTTTCTCTGAGTCATTATTAAATAAGCTACAAGTATGCAAATACTTATGACATTTCATTCGGTTAACTTTTACAATTTGATAATAGAAATTGCGTTAGATATTTTTTCAGAATATCATAGTTTTATCAATGCAGAAAATGTATTTTTGAAACTTAATAAATACATATCAATCAAACATTAAACCCAGTTAAGAAAATACATGAATTATTTTGTTGAATACAAAATGTTATGTACTAGACTGAAAGTACTTAAATCATAATTTTGCAGAATTCCTTATTTATGCAGAGTTCTTTTTTTTGACACGGAGTTTTATGTTTTAAAATTTCTAAGATGTTTTACTTTAACCCGTTCAGGACCATGATCACATATATGTGATCACGCGTTTCTCCCTCCACGGCCCACTTTATCATATATGTGATTGAGCTTTACCTGCTCGTAGGCCCATGATCACACCGGTGTGATCAGAGATAGGAACGTTTTTATATTAATTTTTACAAGCACTAGATGGCGGTTAAAAACCGTTTTTTTTTTTGTTCGAATAATGTTTCATACAACTTTGAACTTCAATATGTGCTTTCGGCTCCTTGTTTTTTTTTAAATTAGATTCGAGATATTTATAAAAATAAACAACTGCACATGTTTATATTTCGAGAGAATCGGACATTTAGAAGTTCGCGATCTAATGTTCTATGGATTTCTGTTTATAATTTGAATAAGTTGGTTTAGTTTTCTAATATTTTCTATATTCGTACTTAAATGTATGGGATTTTTGTCAATTTTTTTGAAAGTGTTTGTAATTTTTTTTTATTAAAATGAAAATATTTTCTTTAAAATTTGCAATTGTTTTTTTTTTAAATATAGCGAAAATTTTTCTACTCCATGTTCAAATGTTATCATTGGTAGTAAATTGTAAGTTTTAGCGTATTTGATTGCATTTAAAACTGTATATGGATTTTTAAAGGAAATTAGGCTTAACAGGGAAATTCGACCAGTCCCGTACTTGCGTATCTTCTCCGAACGTACGGGCCTGGGGAAGCACTTCTTTTTCCTTCCGCTGGTTCTGAAGGGGTTAAATATTATTCAGAATTAAATGATTTCTTTCTTTTATCTTTAAAATTTTTAGTTTTTTTTTGTATTAAGTCCTAACTAGAAATTTGGTTGTTGCATTACATTTTAGAGAATTAAAAATGTAAATGAGACTTAAGAACTATGTAACCGTTTCAGATGATTCTCATTAAAAACGGAAAGTAACCTTTTGAGAAATAAATATAGTGAGATAGATATTCATGTAATTGAAATATTTCTTAGATTTATCGAGAGGGTTGTCAAGATAAAAATTGGCTTCAAAAAGAACTCCCACCATTAAAATGCATTTTTGTCTTTTTTTTTTTTTCATTTATTACTTTTTTTTTTATCTAATCTTGTTGAACAATAACATCAATGTATTTCGATTCCTTCATGAATTATGATTTATAACTCTATTAAAATATTGTTTTGAAGACCTGCAGGAACAGACTACACTTTGTTTGCCCTCGAGTAATAATATGTACTAAAAACGATAATGAAAACATAAAACATAGACATTTTTAAAACAATTCATAAATTTGTTGAAATATTTTTTTACTCAGCAATCTAGGACATCTACTAAAAGTAATATTTCATCAAAGCAAATATACAAATCCCTTTCAAGTTGTTACTGTTATCCTATCTTTATCCCTCAATTCTGCTGGCAAACAAGCAGTATCTTTAATACGCAACATAACATATGCCCTACACAATATATTTTTATCTTTAGTTTTATGTTATCTTAAAAATAAAATATTAAAATATTTTATTTGAAATTAAAATTGCAAAATTATATATTATTTAAATAATTTTAAATTATTTCTACATCAATACGTTCAGTTAATTTTCCATTTAACTTAATCAATTGTTAACATATTAATTCCGTTAGTTTGTATACTCCTTTTGACTAGACTTGTATGTGCCATGTCTTTAGTTAAAGCAATGTTTCGTGGGGCGCGATTTTCTAGGTGAGCATTAAAACCCTCCGAGGGGGGGGGGGTGGCGCAAGCATATTGAAAAGTAAAAAAATAAATGATTATTTAAAAAATTATTAATTTATTGTAAGAATCAAAACAAAATACATTCTGAACTATGAAAAGTAACATAATTGTTATCCCAATAATTAAAAAAGTAACTTAAAATACTCATTACTTAATAACAACATTAAAACATTGAATACTTAAAATGATAATTTGCACAAATTATATTAAGGCCATATTGTATCTCAAGCAGCATCAAAATGCATTATTATTTCTTTCAACATATTGTCATTGCATGAGGGGGGTAGGACGATGAAATTTATGATTGAAATTTTGGTCGCACTTTTTTGTTTTATTGAAAGTTTGAGAAAAGCACTTATTTAAAGTTTAAATTACGTGCTGAATAAAGTTTCCATAATGATTTTGACCCCTCTAACAGTGCATATTTATCCATTGGGTGCATGGGGTACCCAGAAGCCTGGAAGGGCCCAAATAAGCTGTTTTTTTCCGGAAACAACAACCTCTCTTCCGAACCTCCAGTGCAAGGTGGCCCGTAGATCTGCGTCCAGGACCCGAAATGAGTTTAAACCAGCACTGCCTTCTAATATCGTTTTTGACCTAAATGTTAATTAATCTGTTACATTGTGTGCACTATTTTTCTTCGTAAGTGTATTTTATTTGTGATTAATTTTAATATACTAGTTATTAGTTCCCGATTATTGTATGCCACATTTTGTTTGATAACGAAATGAGATTAATTTCTATGAGATTGCTTGAAATGTATGCATACAATTTCATAACTTGAATGCAACCTGGATTAATGTTAAATGCATTTTATTTTAAATTTTCCAAATTATTTTGAAGGAACTTACTGTCGCGTAAATAGTCTATTATTAAAATATAAATAAGAAAATAAACTTAAGCTATTACAGAATAGTAATTAAGTCAAGAAGGCGAATTTTTACCTTTCTGTTTCTAAAATTAAACATCAAAGACACATTTCAGTTATTTATTAAAGAAAGAATGATTAAAATGGAATTCATGAAAATTAAATGATATTGAAGTTGACGTTAATTCAACTAAAATAAATTGCAATATAATGTTTAGATCATTTTTTTTTTAAATTTGTGAAATTTATCTTTTTTTCTTGTATTTCTGGAAAGACTAATGCTTACTTGGGAGAAATTAACAAAAATAAAATATTTAAAACTAATTGCAGAACTTATAATGAGATCAAAATATTTTCTAATGCTTGTATTGCGTATTATATTCTTCATTTTCCTCATGATAAACATAGATCTTTGTATGATATTTGCAACGTAATCTTAAAACAACTCTAATAATTATAATATAGTCCATTATTTTAAATGTATTATAAGCCTGCGCAAAAAAAAAAAAAAAAAAATGTTTTTTTATAAGTTTTATACATCAATTATCAAAATTACATATTCGGTACTACACTATAAAATTGGGTTAGAAGTTTTAACGAAAGTTTAAAAAATGGGAAATGGGACTAATTGGCATATTAAATACAACTCAAGCACAAATGCGGTAGAAAAACATTAAAATAATGTTTTCTTGGTGATTTTAAAATAATTCATAATTACAGTGACTCTCAATAATATTCTTTGAGGTAATGTTTTCTTCTCATATTTTTGTTGTCCGAAATATGAGTATCCTAGATAAACGTCTAATTATCCTTGATAGCTCTCTTAATTGAGGTTGATAACACAATCATATGCTGTTCAAGATAAGCTATTGGTGAAAACATTTATAAATAAATAGTGGGAACATTATTTTTTCTATGTTTTGAAACGCTTCCAAAAATATTTCTTTCACAAAACATAATTATTATAATATGAGAGCTCACTTGTGTGGTAATTAACTAAAAATCTATTACTTACCAAACTCGATGATGTGAGCTGGGAAATATTTACAACTCTTTCTGATAAATCCAGAATTTATATTTATTTAATATAAAATAGCTATTATTATGCACTTTTTTATATGCATCAGATTTTTTCCTCATTATTGAACAAAGATTAGTTCATACTTCTTAGTAGATATCCTTCTCGTTAATAAAATATAATGCATCTATTAGTGGAAATATTTTCCTAAAAAAGGATTTTTTTTTCGAGATTATCTTCCCTAATTATCTATCCACATTGAAACCCATATGCAATTTCTTTTATGCATTATTTATAAGGACTAATTTAAGATATCTTTCAATATTACGAGATATTTCTCTTAAATGTAGAGAAATATATCAGAAAAATTAATGGCATTGTTAGTAAGAAAAAATATTGCAATTCTAAAGCGGAAGCTAAATTGGTGAATAATTAAAAGGAAAACGATACTTCATTGATACCATTAATATTCTGTTCATATTTTTTTCTAACATATGAATATTAATTGCATTTTATGATGAATAAACAATTTCCAAGGAACTCTAAATTCCGAAATAAACTTCACATTGTTAGCCAAAATAAGGATATGATAAAAAGTGGGTATATTGGTATTATTTATAATTTTTAACATTTTTATATGAAAAAAAAATTATATTTTTGTATAAATATCATTTATATAAACGGTTAAAAATTCTAATAAAAATAGCATCTTATAAAAATTAGAACATTTTAATATTTTTGGAAATTATTTGTTTTTAGTTAGTATATTGGTTATTTATCTACATATGGGAACCAGACTCATCTAACAGGGCTACAAAATGGTACCCGGGAAGATATACGTAGAAAACATCTCTACACATATTTCTAAGGATATCTTATATTTTTAATGTACTCAGATCTTATATTTATTATCATTTTAAACAAACTGATTGTGCAATAATGGTGCATAATATACTAGTGTTTCAGCTAATGTTTCTAATGTTCTTTAATTCTATTGGTTGCTTCAAGTTATATTTCCTTTTTTTATATACAAATCTTTTTGTTAAACATTGCTTTTATGATTATGAAATTTTAAGAACCAAGATTAAATTTTTAAAGTTATTTTTTTCCATTTAATTCCTTTATAAATGATAAAACAAAAAACAACAAACACTTGATTCAATTGCATATACTAAATTACATTCAGAAAAACTCATTTATTCTTTGAATTCTGTTTCATTTTCTTTCATTTATTTTCTTCTTATAAAATTGGAATACATTTCTAGGATAAATACTGGAATTCTTATGTTTTTCACTTTATGGAAAAAAATGCATTAAAAAAATAACTCTCCTGATGTATTCTTACGAAGCAAACTGTTTTCAAAATTTTGAATGAAATTCCTAGTATTCTGTGAATTTGAATATGAAATAAGTCATATTAAATTTAAGTTATTTTATTTTTTAACCTCTGTATATTTCGTTTAAACTGCACTAAATTTGCTATTTATACATACATTCCTAGAAATTTTACAAATTAAAAGAATACACCTCTTAAATATACAGATTCTTAGAAACCATTAGGAAATGAAAGGTTTATTAATTGCTTGTATAAAAAAAAAGATAATCGACAAGACATTATACATATATTTAAAGGGCTTTTGGATGCTGTCAAATATTTTGAGATTTTATAAACGATGTTTGTTAATTAATTACTTCTAAAACCATTCTACTTTAAATTTACCTGTAGAATTATTATTTGTCCGATTTTTAACTTTAAAAACAAAAATTATTCCTTGTAAGAAAATTCTTCAATTCTAATACACGAGAAAAAAAAAACTTTAAAAATTATTTTGAAATATGCAGTAAATGTGTTTTTAAAAGAAAATTTTTATATTTGTTCGATTTTAACTAAGATCAGTTGAAAATCCCTCAAAGCTTTAAAGTAAGTATAAGGAATCAATGAACAATCATGCAAAGATCTTTCTTTCAGAAGCCGAGATCATAGATTAGAACAATCTATTTAAATTCTGAGAAATAATAGATAATAATTATTTTTGTTTTTGTAAGTTATATTGGTATCTTTACACTGTACAGATGATGGGGGATTATTTTTATTTAAGTTTATGCTGTAAAACATAGCTTATCTTTCACAATCATCTAATTTCAAGATGCTCTTGAATCATTTCAATTTACATTGATAAACTATGCCATATTTAATAATATGAAATGAACAAACTATAAAATAGTTTATATTATTTCTCAAGAACAAATTTTTGAAAAATTCCTCAGCAAGGAGAAATATAGAGATTATTAATAACTATTGTCGATAAACTGAGCTTTTAAAACTCTTAAATTTAGAAGAATTAATAATTTTGTAATTTTATTTTCAGCAAATTTATTAACCCCTTCCTTCTCACTCCCATCAAAATCAAAAGGTGAAATACCCCTTCTAATTCTCATTCCCGTGAAATTTCCATGCTGGTGAGTTCAGAAATTACGCGCTTATTTCTAATGTCCAGAATCGTGTTTATTTCTCACCAGACGGCAATATCAAATTATTAGTAACGGGTTTAGAGATAGTTATTCTATTTTAAAATAGTTTTTAGCATAATCAAACCTACATATTAGCGATTAGATTTTGCAACCTTATCTTAGTTACTTAGTTCCACGCTCTTCATGAATGCACATGAGTAGCAATCTGTGATATAATATACATACCATAAAATCCGGAGTATAACGCGCACCCATAATATTCGATCTTACTTTTTTGTCTTCAAAGTGCGCGTTATACACAGAATTTTACTGTATATATATATATATATATATATATATATATATACATACTACATACATCCATACATACATATATATACATACATACATACATATATATACATACATAAATACATATATATATATATATATATATATATACATACATACATATATATACATACATACATACATATATATATATATATATATATACATACATACATACATATATATACACTGGTGTGCAAAACTTAAGCAACAATGTAAAAATTTAGCAGATAGCCATGAAATTGCAGAAAAGGAGGTCTGGAGATCAGTAGAGGGAACACGTAAGTCAGTAGAAACGTCATGCGTATGCAAATATCAGGAACAAAACGTCAGAAGCGATGTGAGCGTACGCAAAACGCGTGATGTCGGCGCGCAAGGTATATGTTACAAAAATCTCAATGACCTGCACTTTAGCCCGTACAGTTTCAAGTACCTCGACGATTTATTTCATTTTCCAATTCACCTACGTTGGCAGATACTTATTTTAACTCTTTGCTCTTGATTTTCACCGAAAATTATAAGCACACACACACACTGTGGAAGTTACGAACTAGCGGGAACTAGCTTGTGGGCTTACAAAATATTTCCTCTTAACCCTCTAAGCGGTTTGCACTTAAAATCTTGCCATTCTGGAGATGCTTCAGAAATGCACCGCACATATTATTTTGCTTTCAGGTGGAGTTTTCAAAAGCGGTTGAGTCGTATTTTTAAGAATGCGGCTCGGCCGCTTTAGGGAATCTTGCTTGAAGGCAGAAAAAGCATCTCTGGAATGGCGGAATTTTACGCGCAGACCGCTTGGAGGGTTAAAAAAATGTAAAAATTTAATTTGTTATTGTTAAAAAATGTTAGATTGCTTGTCTTACAAATTCAAAAATTTCACAGAAATGAAGAGTGATTGTATGGAATGATGTGTAATGTCACAATTTTTTTCGATTTTTTACCTTCAATTTTATTTAAAAATGTGTATAAATATTTCATTATTCTTTGGGTACATATTTTGTAATTTATTCAGGTCTAGCAAAAATAATGAATTCATGAGAACGATGTGTGTTCCAGTTACTATACTTTAAATTGATTTTTAGATTATGGTTTTATTGTCATTTTGTTTTTTTTTTTTTAATACTTACAAACAAAAGTTTATATAATCAAGCACTAATCCCTTTTTTAAAAAGACGAACTATTTTTTTAAATTAAGAAACCCTTAAAATGTAAATTTCAAATCAATCGAAATGAAAATTTGTTTAAAAAATGCGATCATTGCCTAAATGTTTACTTATACTTTTCATTAACTGTCAAACTCTTGATTTATTTGCTAAACCAATTCGTAGGAAATGTCTTCTTCTATCACATAGTCCAAATTTTTACAATATTTCTATATTATCAGATACCTAGTTCCAGTTGCTTAATTATCTCTTTGATATTATTTTAATAAAAATTGCTCATATTATTGTTAGTTATTTTCACTAGCTAAAATTTCCATTTCTAACATTTCAATTTTACACATTCTAAATTTTTTATTATTATAATATAGAACGAAATCTAAAGTTACAGTAATCAATAAATATATTCAATAAAAGTATGATAACCGAAAAAATATATAATTAAATTAAATTTATTATAGCATTACTTTGTTTATATTACAGAAAAAGTTTTGCATTACGTTTATAATTTTTATTCGGTCTGGTTACATTTTTAGGTGTTTTTATTAAAATTTGAATAACTATTAATTTTGATATTGCCAGAATATTTTCAAAAACTGAGTATGTATATGAGCTCAGAATGCCCTCGCATTGCATGTGTACATTACTTCTACCGATCGATTTGTTAGATCAAAGCAATCACAAGGAAGACTCGGAAAGGCTTACTGGTTAAAAGCCAAAGATTTGGCGATCACTCTGCCCTTGGAGGTATTGGATAAGCACGGAAACAAGTTGTAGAATAGTGTGCTAGATGTACTAGAAAGAAAAGGGTAGAATATAATCGGCACTTTTTCATGCTGCAATAGTGTTACAGGCGACGAACAGTTATCAAATGAATTGTCATCCCACGACATAATTCCCGGCTGTAGGGCTATGTGATTAGCAAAAGTCAGGTGAATATCCCACAATTATCTAAGATATTACCAAATACATCTTTGCCAGTCATCGATCTCAATTTGAAGTGGGTGGGCTCCTTGTGGGAAACAATCATTTCTCCTATCGCATCCGACAACGCATCAAACGTGTCTGAAGGTATGCAGCGATGAAGAGGAATCGGTGTCAAGCAATTTGAGGATCTGTTTCCCTATCGAGGATCATTTTATTCCCTGGTGTCCCTGCTATACGAAAGATCGTTCATAAGAATATTTCAGAAAATATTATTGCTAAGTCAGACGATCACTCAAATTTGCCTTTTGTCTTGCTTCTCGATCAACCAATGTACTCTTGAAGTTCTTAACACAATTTTAAATCCCTCATTCTGACCATTGTCAAATGGTAGAATTCTCCTCACTCAAATATCAAACAATCCGGGGATTGAGCCATCTTGTTTAATTTTAATCCATTTTCATGTCCTCTGTTAAATTGTAACATAAGCTTATAACGTTTGTTAATCCGTATGTGAGGCATGGTATAGTTTATATAGGTAACCGGATTCCCATTCGCCTGGAATTTATGTATTATAATATTAAAATGTTATCTGAATAATACACTATTTCGATGATCCATTTCAACGTTCTTCAACTCTACTAGTTAGTCATCGAACAACAAAGTTATATTATAATATATGGGAAAATGCAATTTCGTCTTTTTCGGAGTACTTCTTGATGCGCCTCCTTTTATATTGTTGAGCGTATTATATAAATATTTAACTTACATTACAGATGAGACTTACCTTATTTATATTTCAAGGTACTAATCTTAGAAGGAAAAAAATATTTCAACCTAAGTGAGGCTCAAATTATATTTTAAATTGATAATAAAAACCAGGTAAAAATTCTCTCTCTATATATATATAAAAGTACTTTTAAAATATCTTATCAATGTAAGAATTAGAACTTTCATTGCATTTTATTTAGAAAAAAAAGTGATATAATTAAGATAGTACGTTTATTTACTTAAGAACAAATGTATTTAATTTCAATGCAATTTCTTGATATTTTTGAGAGAATTGTTTCGAAACAGGCATTTTCAATAATATGACGATTTAAAAATTGCTGAGCATTACTAGGTTTGTTCAATTTCATGCATATGTTTCTCGGTAATTATTTCTAATAAACATGTATAACGCTTTTTGTTTAAAGTAAAACAATATATTGTACTTAAAATATTAATCGTAAAATTTTTAATTAACATAATATTATTTACTTGAATTTATTTAATAATTGGTCATTTCTTATTTTAAAAGGTTTTTTTTTTTCATCCCAGATCATTTTCATTTAATTTATCCTTTGTTTGAGTTCTAAATAAATTATTTGAGAGTAACAAATCTCTTAGAATTTAATTAAGAATTTAAATTCAAAATAATTAATTTAATGTAAGTTAACTTATATATATATACATATATATATATATATATATATATATATATATATATATATATATATA
>BMAV01023369.1:1057-26315 GCA_019973955.1 Trichonephila inaurata madagascariensis | reverse complement strand
ATATATATATATATATATATATATATATATATATATATATATATATATATATATATATATAACCTTCAAACAGAGAAAATACAGTGGAACAATGGCAATTTAATTCGAGTATCCTTATTCTCCATGAAGATAGAAATATAAACGTGATGGTGTACAGCACAAAAAAACTATTCTCTTATTTAATTGAAAAATTGCAATACGGAGAAATGTAGTAGTTTATGTATAGAAAACAAATAAATTGATAATAATTATTTATAAAGAAATACGTAATTTTGATTAATTCACGTCATAATTTAGGAAATAATTTAGCTTTTCATTTAAAAAAAATTGGATATTAATGCCCTTAGGGTTTTAGCAAATACTGGCAAAAGGCAAGAAAAAGAGAGTTTTAAGTGTGTTTTTTTTAATTTTTTTATTTATTTATTGAAGTGTGTAAGCTCATAACATTTTCGTGAACCAAATAATATTTACAATAATTGATTACATATTTCACACGACTCCTCTCAATACGTTTTCCATCCATACAAATTGGCAACAAAATACGTCACATTTGCTGCTTTTTCCATGTTTATCGTCTATATTTTTTCTTAAGACATAATATGGAGATTTTTGGATTTTTGCTAAAAAAAAAAACTGAAACTTCAAATTGCAAATGGCGTTTTAAAGGAAGTTACGAGTACTATCTTACACATACCATCTATTTATCTATGTAGTTGCTTAAAACTAAGAAGTATGATTCTCTAAAAGTTGTAGTGTAGCACTAGTATAACATTAAATTAAAGCTTAATAAATATATATTTAATTTGCTAAACGTTTACAATGCAAGGATTAAAATTACATAATTCTAGAATACCGTTTAATCTTAATCAGATTTTTAGAGCTGTCTCGTCTTAATTATAGAATAATTTGGATTTATTATACTTTTGAGATCTTACTTTGCACCACATAAAATTCTACAATACGAACAACCTTTTCCGAATGTGTGGCATACATTAGCATAAAAATATCATGTAATTAAAAACTATCTTACTTCCATGAAAGCACATTTGTCGATATTTGATTAGTTTTATTTTATCGATTAACACTCATTCTTAAATCAGAAAATGCAAATTATAATCAAAACTGCATAGTTTCCGAAACAATTTTTTTTTTCAAAACTAAACACTAATAAGAAAATTAATTCACTTGTAATTACTCTATTTACATTTTTTACCCATTATAATCTTGCAACGAAAAATATTCATTGCATATTTTCTTTCTACGCGAGTTTATTTTGATGTTAAGCTGTATATTTTGAAACGATTACTGCTGTTTTCTTTTAAAGTTTTAATTATGTCTTTATAATTAAACTTTCAGAATACGAAACGGGAAGTTTGAGTAATGAAATCCTTTCAAACAAGCTTGTTCCTAAGTCTTTTATCTCGAAAAAATAAAAGCACTCTTCAGTTAAAAAAATAATTTTAAAAAAATGCGAGAGAAAAGGGAAAAAAAAGACGTTTTGTTTCATTGCTTTAACGCAAGGGGCATTTAATTGAAATGGATGGATCCTAGAAATTCGTGGAAACTTGACTAATGTGACATCCTACGGAGTTTAAAGAAACCCTCAGTTTTTTCCCTCTAAGATCAAACATAAGGGGAAAAAAGAGTATTTACTTTTTTTTCATTACGTAGATAAATTTAAAGGTTCGAAGAACAATCCGTTTGCGTCATTTTCAGGAACTTTTGCTCTTAATTTGAAGTCAAAATAATTTGAAGTTAGAAACCTGTATCAATTGCATTTGAAGGTTAAGGGTAAGGATGCCTAATTTAAATAATAAATGACTCATTGATATATCGAGTCAGGCATTAGTTTAAGCTACATTGTATTTTTTTTTTCTTTTTAAACTAAGATTCTTGTCACTTAATCTGAAAAACTGATCTAAGTAATACATTTTCCGAAATAAATTTTTTCTGCCGTTATTTATTTTTATTATTTTTTTTTCATGAATTAAGTACAAACAGAAAAAGGAATTTCTTTGTACTCTTTGAATTTCGAAATTTTTAAACATTTACTGTTTTAATTTAAAATAGATGATACCTTTATCAGTTAAAAATCAGCGTTTTTCAAACTGTGGAGCTCACCCCCCTAGGAGGGCGTGATAACACGAAGAGAGGTGCGGGAGCATATTAAAAAGTCGGAAACAAAAGATTACTTTTAAAAAATATTTGTTTACTGAAAGTAAGCAAACAAAACTTTAAAAAATGAAGCATACATTTACACTTATATAATGCATTTATAAATGCATCAGTACTTCACAATGCATTTTATAACTAATTTAATAATACTAAGTTAAAAACAAGTTTAATAATTACCAGTTACCCCATAGGTTCATCGTATATAAAATTATACACAAAAATTAACACTTTTCTTGATAATCATTTCACAGCCTATTAAGAGTTACACGATTCGCTCCCCAGTACCACCGTTTTCCACGTAGGCACGTGTATACTGTGTATTGGGAGGATAAGTAAAGTCACAAATAAGCAAATATTTCTGATGTATGTAAATCCTTCATAAACACTTTAAGGGTATTTTATTGCATTTTAAAGTCTTCGTAATAATTTTATGGATAGCAGTGCACAGAAAAGATCGTACTTCCGAAAGACTTATATATACATCCGGGACAATAAACACTTTGGGTAAGCGAAACATGTATATACGACGATGGCACATAAGAGGTTAACGTCGCATTGTAGATTTAGCTCCAAAGCCCAATATTAATGAATTAAATACATTGTTCTTGTATGGAGGGGGGATGGAAATCATTTATACTATTGGGTCGCAAACATTGAAAGTTTTTGAAGCACTGAGTTAAAGTGTGCTAGCAGTTTTCTTCTAAGAAATCTCACTCCGTATTATATAATCTCTTAGAACTAAATTAACTCGTAATGATTATCTTTAAGTAATTGTTGTTATAGGTTTCTGAAATTCCCATATATAGAATATATTATTATTCTATAATTGCTACTTTTTTTCACCCATTAGTAAAAATGTAATTTAATTCAATATTTTAAATAAATGAGTAACTGGATTAAGTTATTTATTTGTTCTAAAAATATTCGCAATTCTTGAACAAATATTTTTTTATACAAATGTTTGCATATTATCCTTAAGCTGAAAAAATAAAAGCTTATCTTTATGCTAAACGCTGATAAAATTTTTAAAGAAATTAATAATGTTATTTCAACTCAAGCATACTTTTCATTATTGAATAGATTTAAAAAACCGAATCTTTAGATACTAAGAAAAAATCCAGTATTTGTTGATACATATGCATTTTTCAGAGACCTCTTTTAGGACATTGTATTATTTTCTACACAAAATATTTAATTTAAAGTTTCTTTTTGATGTGGTCTCCAGCGTTTAAATTATAAACAATATAAAAACTAAAATTTAACAGCACAAATAAAATTGCGCAAAATTATACATCTATTTATACCCATATTTATCTATCTGTATGTAAAAAATAATTAATTTATATATATATATAGAGAGAGAGAGAGAGAGTTAATAATCAGTTAATGTAATAGCAATGTATAATCATTAAAAGAAAACGAACGCGGATCGCTACTAATATATTTCACAATATCCATTGCAGCTAGACAAAAATCAATTTCTATGGCCTAAGGGGAAGCAAATTTCGATATAATTAAATAATTTATTTTACTTAATTAACATAGTTAATAAACTTCAAAAAATCATGTTTTCTAATATAGAAATCTAGGTTTCATTAATGCCTCTGGATTTCAAATTTTATATACTTCAGTATTTTACTAAGAGTTTAAATGGTGATGTTAAATGAACGTGTCAAATTTCTTACGATGAAGCATTTGAAAATTGCCTATCTACTCTTTTGAAAGCTTACAATGTTAAATGGTGTATAACTTTCTTCAATTTCACAGGGATAAATACTAGAAAATAGTATTATAAAAAAGTATGAATAATTAATTATATTTATAAAGGAATATAGAAAATTTTAAAGTACAAAAACTGTTAGGTACGTGTAATTAGATTACTGTTGTTACATGAAACTCGTTAAAACAAAACATGGTGCAGCGTTCCCCATTTCAACATAAAATATCCAACACCAAATCTTTTGGTGAGAAATCATGGAGTCTGAGAGACTACGTATAAGCTATAAAACGTGTTTATTGATCTGATTATAAGGAATGTTAAGTATTGTGGAAAAGATGTACTATTTACGGAAGTGGAGCTGCAGGTTTTTCGCCATAATTTGCAGAAGTATCATAATCAGAGAATTTAGAATATATAATATTGAGACAATATTGCTACAAAATAACTATCCTTGATTTTTAAAAAAAAAAAAAAAATCTTAAACGAAAAGAAAGCGATTATATTTTAAAAAATAATTAACATGTTTATTCAGCTCATTTATTCATTTTTAGAACTTTTAACATTTATACCATTTTTGCTTAGGTGCGATAAAGAATGCCCACGTTAAAAATGATGACCGATTTTTGTCAAAAAAAAATACAAATACATTATATTGAAGTCTTAATTATAATTTATTTTATTTCATTTAAAAATAATAAAATTTTCGTTATTTTATTTTCAGCTAGGTTTTTCGTCATCTGTGAATTTCCCCTTTACCTTAAGGAAAGTAGGGTATAATTACAAGCAAATACTTTATGCACTAAGAAATTATAAGACCACCAAAGAAATAGTGGGTTTTTTGTAGAAGATAGGAAGCGCAGTTAATTAGCGTATGTACTTAAATGAATTAGAAAATACTTTCTGTACTAATATAAATATTAAGAAATACGTATGATGTTTGTTTAAAGAAATTATAAGACCAACTAAGAGAAAAAAAGCATACTAAGCGCCATATTCGAATTAGCATTAAAAGCATGTGTTAGTATTTCTTGAGTTAAGAGAATTACATGAATAAAAGTCTAGCATTGGACTGTGTGTGGTTTATCTACGCTTTCTTTACAGACGTTGAGGTGGTAAAGAGCTTTCTAGTTGAGTAGTAAAAATACATGTTTATGAGAATGCTAGTAAGTTTGAAAGAAAAATATCTAAATTAATGAAGTATTATAGAACTGTCATTTAGAATGTTATGGGTAAAAAAGATGATTTAAGCAAATTAAGACGGATTTTTTTAGAGCGAAAAAATTGACAAATTTTTCCAATACCCAATGAAGCGAAATAAATAAAAAGTCTTGATTGGTGAAATTTTCATTTATTTCTGGAAAAAAAATATCTCACATGTGGCAATCTAGAAGTCGTAAATTATATATTAATACAAACTCTGTTAAAATGAAGAAAGCATCAAATATAAAGAAATGTCGTCCAAGAGAAACACTGAATTGAGATAAAAGGTTTTGTCTTAAAACGGCAATTGGAAATTGTTATATTCCCTGTTGTAAATAAATTTAATCATGGCGCCCTCAAAGACTACAAAAAACAATGGAATGATACAAGGAAATATCTGAAATAATATTCCAATCTACTAATGGAAGAAGGATTAGTAATTGTCGGAAGAGCCATTACCCATGATGATTTGCTCGATTTATAGTGAGATTCGGAATGTAAGGACTTTTTGCTAAATATAAAGCTATACTATAGGATTTTGTAACTGGATATATATATATATATATATATTTCAGGCTTACAATACTTTTTAACATATATTTAGATTCAACCAAGAAGGATTTAAATAATTAATGTTTCTCCTTAATAAATTCAAAGTTAAGAGTTGTGCTCCATGTAAATTTTTCCTCATGTATCGTAATTATTTTTTCTCTAATGTCGCTGTGTATTGATATTTTTACATTTGCAGACCCAGTACATTCCCCAGGAGCTTCTGTCACTGTTTAGTGCAGCAACATGTAGAATATACGAATTGCTGCAAGTAATTTTGAGGAACAGTTTCTTCCCCAGAGGGAGGCACCTGAGTTCTGCTGATGCAAAAGTTGTACTTAGGGATTTAATTTTGCAGAGAGCATCCAAGCCAAAGGGACACTCAAGGATTTTTTTTTTCACTTTGCATAACCATAAGACATAGTCGCTGTCGATTTTCTGCATCATGAAAATCCATCGACTTGGGCCAGGGTCGAACCCATAACCTTGGGTACAGAAGAACAGCGATAAACCAACTGCGCCTCGCAGCCGACATATCGCAAAATTATGTTATTAATAAATAGTTTTTCTTGCCGGTGAACTAAAATTATTCATTGTAAAAAAATGGAGAGTTAATATTAAAATATATATGAGCCCTAGCCATTACACACCAGCGTTGCTGGGTATTCCATGATGCTGCATGAAAATACTCCGTTTGTCTGTAAATATATGTTATTGATATCTAAATTCTAGCACTAAACGCTCGATTGTTTCGAGAAACATTTTTGTAACTTTTATCTCCTTATTTACAAGGGGCAGTACTTAAACTCCTAAAATTGAAGAGTAATTGTATAATAAGCTCCCGTAACCCCTAACGAGAAGTGATTATCTCAAAACTCATTTTTAGAGCATATCTACTCAACAAAGTAAATATACTTGCCAAATTCCAAGTTTAATGTTAAAAGTACAAAAATGTAAATTGTTATATTCGTCAACTGCCTTTGAGAGATTCTTTCCTTAAAACACTTTCTTAGCGGATTTCAATTTAACAAAATAAATATGCACAACGAATTTCATTTCTCTAGGTATAGCAGATGAAAAACGGGAGTTATTTTTATCTTACGCTCCAGTAATTCCACCCTCCACCGAGTCGATTTCCATAAAATTCGTTCTTAACAGATCTCTGTTCAACAACAACGCGACAGCAACAAAAAAGACATATCAAAACGATGTTACTTACCAAACTTCAAGTATTTGGGTCAAAAACTTCAAAAACAGGAATTTTTACTGATAACAACCTTAACCCCTCACAACCCCTTTGCAAGCCAATTTTTACAAAGCCTCTTATTGCGAATTTAAACTAAACTCAGTGGCTCAACAGTCCATGAGGGCCAAGGCCCACTGTGCTCATTTCAGTATACGTGACCATTGAGATGCATGAGATGTCCCGATCAAGTGGTCAGCCTGAAGCGAGTCCCCCAGTGTTTAAGTCCCGAAGCAAGCTTGGTACTTATTTTATCGACCAACTGATGTAGGGATGAAAGGCTAAGCCTACCTTGCCTAGACCGAGGATAGAACCCCAAATATGTGGTGTGAAAGTGCGATACGCTACCACTCGACCACTGTGTCTTTATAGCGTATCTGTACTCCATAAAATTAACATCACTCCTAAATTTCCTGTATGTAGGTCTAATAGATTTAAAACTGAACTGTCTCTTTTCCTTTCCCAAACCCCTTTGGGGGATCTGTTTTCATAAGCCTCTTATGTAACGGATTTCTCTGTTTGAAAGGGACATGTCTACCGAATTTCAAGTCCGTAGGTCTAATAGATTCAGAGATATCGTGATGATAAATTTATTGGTTGAGAGAATGAGTCAATTTTCTCATTTATGTACATCCTTAACCATTTGGTCGATTTATTACTTCGTAGTTTCTAAAAGTGAAGAGACCTCTTAATTTTCTAATGGATATGTATTTCATAGAATAGAAGTAGTGGAATACCTACTGATTTTTTAGTATTAAAACCTTTAAAAATAATTTTGGTAATTGTGATTTCTCATTTAGAGTTTTAATAATAAAATATCTTATAAGTGAATAGTTTCGAAAGAGCAATATATCCTGTACATATTTTGAACTTTTAAACTTGTCTGATTGTTTCAAGAGTAAATAATGTATTCTTAAGATTTCCATTAATTTTGTACTGGGATCATTTTTGTACAGCAGGAAAACTTTAGAAGTTGAGAATTTATAAGTGATGAAATATTTCTGCTGAGGCATTACCATATATTGCACTAAATATCATTAACAACATACACAAGCAAATAAGCTTAGGAAGTTGACTCATGCACGAATGGGATTATGGATACAGATAATTAAATATGTTTTTGCATAACTGTGTCCTTATTAACAGCTACGCGTAACTGTGTTTTATTTCTATATTTTCAAGTATAATATTGACCTTTAAATAACTAGGGAAATAAATCAATATCATCGATTAGTTATGTCATCCACCACTCTTTAAAATCAATATTCAGTTTAAATTAATATTCTTGAGGACTTTAAGAAAATTAAGATATTATATGTTCATTGATTACACAGCCAGGAAATAGTAAAATTTACTGTTTAACAATTGCAACATTAACGAGGAAAAGCAATTGGGAAAACGTTTATTGGGGAAGCGATGCGCAAAGCTTCAAAGTGAAAGCAATAATGAAACGAGACTGCTTGAAAAATAATAGTTATAGGATTTTGAAACAGGAAATATATTTCTCGAGTTATTATTGATAATCATTAAGTGGTCTTTTCATGAGCACGCTGTCGAGGTCTTTTGAGCATACTGAAGAGCTTCACGATGGAATCGAAAATTTTAATTACAGAAATTTGAAAGCAATTGTATAAAAATTAATTTTGATTAGTAATTGATTGTTAAAGAGTTTAAATTATGGCGCAATTTAAATAAATGATTTTGTTGTACAATTTTTATTGTCATAATTGATCCAGAAAAATATTTTTATGCTAAATTTAATGCAACTAATTGACAAATTAATTTTTAAACAAATATATTTACCATGTAAAATACATTCGATATGACAGTTAATTTATTATATTTGAATGTGTGTGCATTTTATAAGCCGTAATTATTATCCAGCGCATTTTACAGTATTTTGAATAAAAAATGTGTTAATGACTATGCGTATGAAAAAAAATAGTAATTACTCGTTTAATTAGTTTCCACTATTGCAGTGGTTCTCAAACTTTCAATACTTGCAGCCCAATATTCAGTTCTAATTTTCATCGCGCCCCCTCCATGCAATAACAGTGGATTGAATTCAATAATACGATACTTTGATGCTAGGATATATATATATATAGGATATAACAACAGGATTTAAACCTCTAGCATATAAACGTCTCACTCAGCTAACACGTTATTTCCCCCGGACGTATATATACGTCTGTCAAAAGTACGAACTTTTTGTGCACTGCTATCCATAAAATTATTCCAAAGGCCTCGGAAAGCAATAAAAGGAGAGTGTTTGTGAAGGATGTACTTAGATCCCCCCAATGCATCACATAAACATGCCTACGTGGAAAACGGTGGCATTGAAGAGCGTATTGCATGACATTTAATCGCGGCAGTTAATTATAAACCACCCAAATTATTAAGATAAGTATTAATTTTTGTATATAATTTTTTATATGACACAACCATGGAATGACTGGTAATTATTATACTTGTTCTTAACTTAGTATTGTTAAATTAATTATGAAATACGTTGTGCTGTACTGATGCTTTTATAAGTGTATTATATCAGTGTAAACATGTAATCTATTTTTGACTTTGACAGAATGTATATTTTGTTTGTTTACTCTCAGTAAATTAGTAATTTTTTTGAAAAAAAATCTTTTGTTTTTGACTTTTAAATAGGCTTGCACCCCCTCGTAAAGTTAGCATTCCCCCCCCAAGAAGGCACCCCCTACACACAGTTTGAGAAACACTACACTATTGTATATCATAAAAATAATGAAATACATGTCGTAGTAAGGGGCATATAATTTTTTAAAAAATATTTATCATAGTTTTAAATTTTTTATGTATTAAGGTAATAATTTGAGTGGATTGTTAAAATAATTTTTAAATCTTCTCATTGCAGTACAAATTTGATATTTGTTCTAGTCAAAATATTTTTTTTTCTCATTTGCAAATTAGAGGACCTTTATCAAAAAATGTTTGAAAAATATTTACTTTCTAAGAGTTATATTAAAGATATCAATAATAAAGTAATTTAAACTCTTTTTAAGTGTTATATCTATCTATACAACACATCAAAATTAAATTAATTTCATCATTAAAACAGAATCAAGCTTTCAGTAATGTTATTTCCCATTCATCGATATTACTTTTAAGAAGTATATCGTAAAATTTACGAATATCATAATAATAAGAAAATACATATTATTTTTATTTTGTTTAAACAATTGTAATATATCTCAAGTTAATTATTTCTCCAGTAAAATAATACTAGTTTTACATATCATACGATTGATTTTACGTTGAATTTGAAAATACCCTTAAGATACGAAAAATAAATTATAACATCTCAAAATTCTATTAATTCTATCGCTGCATAGTTATTTTTATCAAATTGGGCTCAATAATCTCGTATTTATTACTTATTTCAAATCTACATTAAATCTACATTTTAAAGCTAAAATACAGAAGCAAATTTTGTAAAATAGTTTTTTATTTTAAAATGTAAAATTAGATCATAAAAATATTAACATAACGCAAATTGTGCTACATCTACGTTGTACGTGGAAATCGCGGGAGGCGCAGACATAAGGTTAAATATATTTCAAACATAATATCTGAAAAATTCCAATGGCAATAATAAGTGAGTTAAATATTTTTTGTTTGTAATGCAGAGTTTTCAATAACAAAATAAGCAAAATGTATGAGAACCATTACTAGAAGAAAATTATTTACATTTTTACTAATATTTTCTTCAATATTGCTTCCAAGCATAAAATACTTCTAAATCCCGATCATAAAGTGACATGAAACATTTTTGAGTTTTTGAAAGTATTTCATGGAACATGACATATTTATCTCCACACACACATACAATATCTCATCTTAATCTCTCAGTGCAGCTCCACACCACTCCACCCGACACAAATCATTCCTTAGAAACTCCCGCAGTTATTCCCAGTGTTACCACTCTGATGACAGCAGAGTAATCAACAAGTTCAAACAGGAACTATGCCCAGGTTAAGCAAAGCGAATTGGATAGCATGCTACTGCTGACGGGTCTCGTGATTAATTACGAAACTGGAGATTCGTTGTAATTATACTTTGTAGCCAACACTCTCAGCAACAGCGGCTGTGCTGAAAGGATTAATAATTGAGGGGATGCCAAAAATGGCAATTATTTTAAATCACTGGATCCCTATATAGGAATTTTGTGACCCAACGTTAAATAACTCTAATAGGACCCAAATGTGGGGAATGATTAGATTTATGGAGTCGATAACGTTAGTTTTATTCTTGCTAGTACAAAATGGAAATATTTTAATTAAAAAATACTGTTTAGAGCACTAACTCTTTAAAATAAACATACATGTATACCTTTTATTTAATTTTTGAAAAGTAACACATTGTATAAGCTGCTAAATTTTATTAAAATTACAATTTGGTTTTTAGGAATCCGCACATGGGTTACTAATATGATAAAAGTATTGTAAACCTTAAAAAAAATAAAGAAAAAAAAGCTTAAAATATTTATTTGGATAAACTTATTGTACTGTTTTTTAGGATAATGTTTCGGTACATTTTCAAGGAAGCTGGAAAAACTTTGTTGAAATTAATTCTTTATAAGGCTATTTTTTTTCTTAAAATGTTCGGTGTTAAAATATCTTTGGCATTAGGATAGATTCCTAAAAAGAAGCTTATTTGGCGTATCACCTAAAATTATTTTGATTTTTAAAATAATTTAATTTATAGACTATTTTTGGTGGGAAGTTTGTTTTCCATCACCCACTGGAAGCTGTGCAAAAGCAAAACTCTTATGTTTGGAACTTCTTTTTACATCGCATAATACAATATTTATAAAATAAAATTTGGAAGTACCGAATTCTACAGATGGACTTAAATATATTCTTCCCTCACGCATTTAAGAATTGATAAATATATTTATTTGAAATTTAATCTAAACAGCAATCAACACATATTGGGAACAAACACGACAAACGTATCTTGTTTTCATCTCATATACTTTGTTAGAGCGCAACTGGCAACATTTATATACTTTTTGTACGGTTGGCATATGGTCCCCAATTTTAGTCAATTGTACATCACGAGGAATAAATTTCTTGCAGCTCAAAATAAGGTTATTCTTGGTATTTACGTCTTGAAAATTCGGAAATCAGCTGACGCGTGTGCCAGCCAAAGTCGTAAAGCACAAATCATGAGCCAGGAAATAGCTTTCTTTAGACATTTACAAATTAATGCAGTTTGTGACAAGTATACTTCGTAAGTAATTATAAAAATAGTGGTTTTGCAGGATAAAATAAAACGAAAAACATCTTTCCTTCAATGAAGCAAATACTTTTTTAAAAAAATAGTCAAATTAATGACTCAATTAACAAAAAACTTTAGTTATTTGCTGAGATTTGATAGAATCGAAAAAGTAAAATTATTTGTTTTTAGGATTGTGTATGATGTGATTGTGCGGAATGTGGTTATTTATTACGTCATTTGTTCACCTCCAGTCATCTTGTACATATTTTCAATAGCTCAGAAACATATGGATATCATAATATGAATGAGTATTTTTTTCACATTATCTCGTATCACTAACTAACTAGATAGGTTCAGGTTCCATATGGATTTCATACGCTTAGGTTGTCCCTCTGTTGTCGACGCATTTCAGAGACAAGGAGGGCTACTAGACATTTCTCAAAACAAAATTGTTATGAGGCAACCTTGGGTCTGTAGATACAGGAATCCTAAATTGCGACTGAACTGGAACAGAAGTTAAAGAATGCCTGATAGATTAAAAGAGGTGTGTCCGTAAATTAAGTACCGTTTTGAAAAAACACGCAAAGAAATATATATATTTTTTTTCAATACAAAATTTATTTTTTATGATAGAGCATGTCAAAAACTATTTTCGTATATATTTACTACCATTGTTTAGGCATTTTTCATATCGGGAAACCAACTTGTATATACCCATTTTAAAGAAAGTTGGCACCACGGAAATGTTTTTGAAATTTATGGAAACTCTTTACAAAATCAATCTTATTGTAAATCGTCGGTTTTCACGAATATTCTCACTCATTATTTTTCAATAAAATCATCACTTACAGCCCATTCCATGATTTGTCATAAGTACTGGTAGACCCATCATTAAATTTTTGAACCCATTTTCTCAATACTTTTTTTAACACTCATTACATTTTCCTTTTAAATATGTGCAAGTTGACGAGAATTTCAACTGGGCTGACATTATTTGCGTTCTAAAAAAACGGATTCATCGTGGACGGGATCGGCAATTATCTTAAGCATTTTGAGCGCGTTCACTAATATGTGGCAAAATACAATCCGTCGGTAAAACGTCATTGTACTGACAATCTACCAGAGACACGTTTGTGCAAGTATTGAACTGTAAAACTACCTCTGTGGTTGTGGTAGAACGAAAAGGCACTAGCATCGCTTACATATACAAGCAAACATCAATAAAGAAGAGTATCACTTATTTTGCTTAAAATGTAGTTTGCAAATATTGATGAATTTTGAGGACTTGTGGTCATAAGCATTTTTAATTTGATTTTAAACAATTGCTTTTCCTCATACATTTTAATCCTTTATCTACCGACGCGCACGGTACTTATAAGTATCACTCACTTTAAAATTACATAGAATAAACATTTTTACGAATACTCTGACGATACTTAGCAGGAATATTCTTAAAAACCCATTCTTCCAGGGTGTATGGCAGCAAGGGTTCTATGATGAGTATTTCAGCGAGGAAGGTGAATCGTTTTATAGCAGAAATTGCGTTTTCAGCTGATTGCAAATATTATCATTTTTCTTCCGAAAAAATATTTAATGTCAAAAGGTAAGTCTTTTTTTTTTTCTTTCTGTTGTATCTTCATGAAGACCTTAGAAAACGATTTCACTTTTTATTTTAAGCGAACAGGGTATATACTTAATTTTACAGCAGAATATCTTTAATTAATTAATTAGCTCTAACGGATTAAATTTCCCAAAGTTGAGTAGTTTGTTCATGTATATCCCTTAATTTTCAATGTAGTGATTAAAAAAAAATATTGCGTGAAAAAAACGGCAGTAAATCATAACGCTGTAGATAAAGGGTTAAAGAGTGTATTACATCTGAATAAGTAAATAGTATAAATTTAATGTAATAATTAAAATTTATTGAGTTGCCCACCTGATATAGTGTTTAGTGACGCTTGTTGCTGTGCCATAAGGCCTAGGTTTGAATCCCGGAGAAGGCATGGGTGTTTGCCTTTGCTGCATGAAGGTACTCTAAATAGTTATTGAGCAGCAAGTCCTCTCTTGGGGTTGGTGGAAGGGGAAGAGAGGTGGGAGACCCTTGACTCCCCTAGCGTATTCTCCATCACATTAAGGGTAGAACCGAGCAAAATTGTAAACTGTATGGGGCTCAAAGGTACAGCTAACGATAGGCTTACGTCTAGCCACTTGCCGTCATAAATTCCTTGGGCTTGGATCTGACACTGTAGAGATATGGTAGTATAAGAAACAAAACATCAACAAATTGATTGATTGAATATTAACGTCGCACTGTTTAGCTACACCAGGGCTTTTGGCGACGGACCACGTAATTTTGAACCATGGTCAAGTGACGTGGATGACACCTGAGCTGGCTCCCCCCTCTCCTAACTACCACACCACAGCAACGGGAGGACGTTTCAGCTCTCGACAGATTTAACGTGCATCGCTGCCCTACACGGCGGATCTTTAAAGGTACTGGGCTCGAACTCGTGACAAGGCAAGCCACAGTACGATACCTATACCACTCGGCTACCGCGGCCGCACAAATTTATTGAACCCAGTCTCATCAATGTGCATTATGACTTCAAAGTGATTTTAATTTTGTAAAAATTTTCTGGTTAACATGTTTGTGCACATGGACATTTTGGAATTATTCAATTCAAAAATCTGCAACTTAACTCCTAAATTATTAGTTTCTTTCATCGTTAGATTATTTAGATGATACAAAAAAAAATCATTCACTTTTTGCTGAGAACTTGGTTTTGAGGAATTGTGCAGAAAGTTGTTAATATTATTTTGTGAAATTACTTGTCTAGACACTACATTTTTACTTGTAATGAAACTTATATGATGAAACTGTTACAGAAGTTAGGCTTACAGAGATAATAAATAATACATTACTGTCAATAATTCATTTTCTATACCAAACATATTGAGTTTACTGATGAAAGATGTAATGAATGTTTCAGTTGGAAACTATAGCTAAATTCAAAAAGTAAAGAATTCATTCTGATAACTTTTATTCTACATAGTAAAAATGTTTATTTCTAACAACGTTTACTTATATTTGAAAAATAATAAGGGAAATACTCATGACAAATATATGATTATTGTCTCCAAGTATATTTGATATCGGTACACTGGTGCAGCAGACTTTTTTTATATATCCATTATTTATTAAATGAAGATGGGTGGGTGAAATATATGCTTTATTTCGTTAAATTTTGAACCACGCTGTAAAATTATTGATTATATAATTTGTAATGTTCTTTCTTTTAATCAAAAATTATTTCCCGGATAAAGTAACATTGGGTAACGCTAAAATAAGGACTAAGAGAAATAAACTGGTAAAATGATACGTATATATATACCAGTACCGATGTATTGAAAAATAAAATAATAGAGATTGTGAGAAAACTAAATATTTTTTGTTTAAATTTCATTGAATTGCAAATTAAATTTTTTTAAAAAAAAAAAAAACTTTATTAGCATATATCCGCTCAACAAAAATTCTCATTCGCCAAATTTGAAATCTGTAGGTCTAATGGTTAAAAAAAAAGGATTTTTTGTTTATCTATAACGCCTCGTAACACCCACGTGGACAGACATTTGAAGACCTCCATCGTATCTAATCTTTGTTCAGAAAAAGATTTATGGATTCTAAATTTCGAGTTTATAGGTTTAGCTATTCATGAAAGGAATGTTTCTCTATAAAAAGCCCTCGCATCCCCACCCCCCTCTTTGGATACCAATTTTCGCAAAATCCTTTGTTAGGGCAACTCTACTTCATGATAGAAGCATGCCAGCTAAATTTAATGTCTATATATAAGTATAGTTATTTATAAAAGGGATTTTTATATATATATATAAAATGCTCTCGCAACTCCTCTTGGATATCAGTTTTGTGAAAACCTTTTCTAAGCGTATTTTTCTGCTCTATGAAAAAAACCATGAAAGCTAAATTTTAAGTCTAGTCTTAGAAGTGCGAAAAAGGGTTTATCTTTTATCTATAACACTTTTTTTACCCTTCGCAAACCCCTTAGTTATGAATTTCCGTAAAAGCATCTTTTGTAGTGGTTATCTATTCTTTGAAAGGAATATAAAATCCAAATTTCAAATCTGCAGGTCTAATAATTAAAAAAAAAAAAAAAAAACGTGAATATTTATCTATAATGGCATTTATTCTCTTGCAAAACCTTGAGGGTCAAATTTTGGCTAAATCCTTCCTTAACGGATCTATACATCTGGAAAAAACATGCTTGTAAAATATCCAGTCTCTAGATTTCCAGTCTCTAGGGTAGAGCATTCGACTGATGATCAAGAGGTCCTCTGTTCAAACCCGGATGCTCCCTTCTTCAGGGAAGTGAAGAGTAATATTTTTTTGAGAAATTCGAAGGCGGGAATAATCTGTCCCATTTTGCGTATTTCTAGTCAAAGCATTTTCGTATCCGCTCCTACAGAACACATAGCAAAGGTTCGCTGACGCGAAGGGATAGCTCTGTGGTAGAGCATTCTACTGCAGGTCGAATGGTTCCCGGTTCAAACCCGGGAGTTTTCTTTTCAGAAAAGAGAATTTTTCTTTTGAGTATTTTGAAGGCGGGAATGTGTGATCTGTCCCATTCTGTATATTTCTAGACAAAAAGCATTTTCGTATCCGTTCCTAAGAAACGCAAAGCAAAGGTTCTCTGATGCGAGTGAATAGCTCATTTGAAGAGCACTGGGCTGCAGATCGAGAGGTCTCCGGTTCATACCCGGGTGTCCCATTCTTCAGGGAAGTGAAGCGAAATATTTTTCTTTGAATTTCGAAGGTGGGAATGATTTGTGTCCCGTTCTGTATATTTCTAGACAAAGAATTTTCGCATCAGTGATGGGGTGCACGCGCATTGAAAAAATTTACCCTCATCCTATTTCTCTAACGCCCCAAAAGAAGTATAACTTCAAAAAAGTGAGTATACTTATTAGTTGTTTTTTTTTTAAAAAAAATACAACCATTAAGTACATAAGTGCACATATCAGTGTACGCCATATTATAAATTACAGATATGAGCAAATAAAACTGCAATTATTTTTCATTAAATTCTTATAACACATTTTATAAAAGAAAATTTAAGGAAAAGGGAGGGACGAGACTATGTTAAGGTTAAAGAACGCAAACTTTGCCTTGTCAGAAATAATGATTGGGAATTGATATATTTTCTTACGCAATCTATATTTTTCTTTTGACTCTTATTTAATTATTATTATATTTTTTTGCAATATTGTATCTAAAGAATTATAAGTACTGAAGTAAAACAACAGAAATATAAGAAAAACAAATTTGGTTATAGTGTATAAGCATATATGCATATGTCTGCAATTATCCTTAAACAATTATCCTTCTGTGTAAATTCTTTATCATTTGATTGCAATTTGTTACCGAAAAATTCAAATAGGAAACATGAAACATCTGATTAAAGAAAAGAGCTATTTTTAAACAATTTTAATATGCCTTAACATTACAGCTGACTGTATATTCAGTGAGTATTCTTAACGTACTCCAAGATAGTTCAATATGCTTCAGACTGCCTTAATTGCTGGCAATTTTCACTCATTAATCATGCATACACAGCTTCTTTCTTCTGCTGAGGTAATGAAGGTCACACGAAATCTGTCAATAGATCATCCAACAAAGGATCCGCATCGTCCCAAGTCGTTAAATATCGAATGATGATCGCACCACATTTTACGATTGATTCCAGTCTCTATATTTGAATAGCTTATCATCTCCGCCGCCCTAAGGCAAAAAGAAAAGAGCATACAAAAAACAAACAAAGGATATCGGATCGAAATTGTATCGATCCAAGGGGTGTTTCCTAAGGCACAAAAAATGCCCTCCATGACAGAGGATAACATCCGGGGCACTGGACAAGTGCCTGGGAACGAGAAGGGCTGGAGAAAAGAACTCGATGAAATACATAACGAAAGGATAGAACAGAAAAAAAAGTGAATGATTTCTTTCTCCTTTTTTCTTTCTTTTTTTTCGACTTTTTCCTTGGCTCTTTCCATATCTTTCATCTTTCCCTTATCCGAACTTCTTTAGTAAACGGATGCAGGCTCAAAGACTCGATTTTGTTTTAAAGAAGAAGACTCAGTGATGTATTGTTTGTGGAATTATGAAAATCGGGTTCGTAAGCCCGGTTTTCCGGAAAGTTATTTTCTAATGCTGAACAGAAATCGAGAAGAAATTTCTACAAGGCAATATCACAGACAATTTTTTTTTTTACTATGGTAGCTCTGAAGCTATCAGTGTATTCAAAATAAAAATGTTGAGAAAGCAGTATGTACCTAAATGTGTTTTAAATTTATTTATTTATGCATATTAATATAAAGGAAAAGCTATGTTTCCCTCCCTATTTGTAATAAAATTGATGTATTAATTTAACACATAATATGTAATAAACGTGTTTTTTTTTATCATATTTCCATCATTTTCGTAAGTAACGCATAATTAAATTACTGTACTATAAACATACAACTAAATTAATTTAAATTATTGAAACAAATCTATATATATATATTATAATGATATATGTATATAAGTACATACAGATGAAGATAGGTAGATAAATGTACAAATATTCATACATATGCATATATATATGAAACAAAAAAAAGACGATCGAAATTTTCCGGCATGCACTGTGAAACGGATACAAAGATGAAATATATATATACATTAAATATAAAGAAAATATATGTATACACACATACATGCATAGTTGTAAATATGCCACTCTTCCGGTATAATGCTTAGTGACGCTGACTGCAATGCCGTAGGGCCTGGATTTGAATCCTTGAAAAAAGCATGGATGTTTGTAAATATATAGTGCCTTCGTGGCAAGCAGATACTCTAAATATCTTTAGAGCCGCAAGTCCTCTCGCGAGGTTTGCGGAAGAGGAAGAAAGGTGGGATGCCTCTGAGAACTCCAAAGGGGTTCTCCCTCAAAATAAGAGTGGAACCGAGCAAAATTGTACTGTCACCTATATTGTGCTCAAAGCTAAGGCTAATGGCAGGAGTAAAAATCCAGCACTCAGCTGCTATGAATTTCGAAGTCCTTGATCTCATGTTACTGCTGGACAGGCGGGATAACTAACAACAGCGTATATGTAACATACACGCATGTATATATATATATATATATACATGCAAATATATTAATCGTCTTGATACTTATAATTCCAAATCCATCACACAACAATAGGATTTCAAAGTCAGCATGTTAGTGGTCTTGCTGTGAAGATTATATCATAACACTCATATCACAGTTTACATCTTTTCCATACACATCTTGAACATCTTACACATTTTTGACAACCAACTCAATTAGAGCCTAGCAAATTTACATTTTTGACAATCAAGCAATTCAAAGCCTACCAAACTTTATTGTCATCTTTCTTGGTATCTATCTATGCTGGCTAGTGTAAAAGGTAGTTCAAAATATGCTTTTATGTACATTCAGGTTTTTTAACTTGGTAGATAATTGCTTTTCATTAATTTCAAGTCTCTTGATTCTCTTGGATAAAGATCTGTAAGCAGGAAAATTTCGTTAAATTCCTTTTTTTTTTTAAAAAAAAATACTTTTTTTTTGCGTAATTGTTTTGGGAATTTTTTGCTTTAAGAATTTGGGGAGTATTTGTTGCAGAATAGTAGTCAGTGGTTTTATCATACTTTCTGCGAATTTTTATGTACTTCGAATTTTTGTTTATTTTTTTATATACTTCGAATTTTTGTTTATTTTTTTTATATACATTGAAATTTTGTTTATTTTATTTAGTTTTCCCAACCGAGTTGCAAAGGGGGAATGTTGGCGCCTTCAAACTAGTTTAGCCCCACTTATTCGGTCCTAAGTCCCAAATTGCTTTCTGACTCGCTAGGTTCTTTTTTATAGTTCTTTTTTTGTATTTTTCTATAAATTCGATTTTCATGTTTTGCTTTTATATTTTTATTACGTTATTTCTTGTTATGTTCATTATCTATTATTTCTGGTTTTGGATATATTACACAAATTTCTTTCATATATATATATATATATATATATATATATATATATATATACAACTTTCCACTTAATTTACTTCTTTACTTCATATTGATAATAACTCTTCAAGATACTACACTGTCTTTATACATATATTTTAATAAACCACATATTAAAGCAAGATTAGTCATTTAACTTCAACTTTAGTTCTCAGAAACATTAAAGTAATATGTTTGTGAGCTGGCAAGGACTAATCTGAAAACATTTGGCTTCAGAGGAAAATTAATCCTTCGTCCTACATTTCACTCGCTTGATATCTGGTTGTGACTGTAACAAATTGTGAATGTCCTACGTAATACATTTTCTCTAAAATAATTTATACTTTTGAATCATTGTGAATAAATGATTGTATTATTATCCAAATTATGAATCCTTTCTGATGCCAAGATAAAAAATGGCCCACTTCCCTACATAAGCAAACAGATATACTTCCCCCATAACCAAAGTTTACGTATCGTAAGTATGTAACATATGGAAAACTACGATTACATTTGTTTGTATTTTGGGAATATAAAGGGCCCAAAATTAATGTACACATCTACTACATTCAAATCTCAAAAATAGCTACAATTGAATTAAGTGTCAAATTTAACTGGGCATCGATGCCCCACATGGGCACGTTATTTTACTGCAGATTATTTCTGTGTCAGAATTTGTCAATCATATTGTCTGGAGAGAGTTAGTGATCGAGTCTCTCAGCATCCGTGATTACGTGTTTGCAACTCCCATGACTGAAGATCTCAAGAATGTGCTAGGAAGGATGGCAGCTGGTGTGTGTGTGGAATATTGAATAATTTTGTTGAAAGATGTCGTCTCTAAGCTACTCGAACAACCATTGACCTTAAGATCTGAAAAATGTAACACGAGTTATTTAAAATTACTGAATACAGGAGGTTGTTATATTCATAAACCCAATGCATATTCATACTCTCACATTATCTTCAGAGCATTATGACGATATAGAAAGCCAGTACCATTTTCATTTCTGACACGAATACAGTCATCAACAGGCAGCATGCAGACCTAAGCCAAGGCTTTTATAAAAAGATGTTTTGTTTCAACCAATGTATCCAATTTTGTCGTCGGAAATACCACTAACGCCTCATGTATTTATGCTGCAGTATCAGGGAAGGTCGAATTAATTGACACCACGCACACATTCCACGCTGCTCCAGACGTCGTACAAGCCCAATTCCTCATGTTAAGGTCAGTGATGTGTTTACACCACCCTACAATGCAGATCTTGCAGCACATCTATACTCTCACGAGTTACAAATGGATATTCTATATGGTGTTTAGTAGTATCCTAATCAACCCAATGATTCCAGGTTTGCATCAAAGTTGTTTGATTCTGAACAACGAGAGTAGCAATATCACACACCTGATGAAACATGTCCATGCTGTTATCAAATTACGACACGTACGAGTAGTCATTTTTTCTTGTTATAAGAGGAATAGCACAATCCTCTCTCAAACAAAATTAAAATGAGATTTCTGAATGAGGAACCTGCAGTGCGTAACTTTCGTTTTATACGGAGTTTGAGATGCCGCTACTCCTGTTTCGTTAGATTGTTATTAAAGTATTATTATCTGCACACATCTCCGGGCACCTTCCTTTCCTTTAATTTTAATTTTTTTCACCCCTCCTTCGACGTAATCAAAATAGCTCTCCAGAAATCTTGAATTATACATTTTAGCTCCAGACACTTCCACATAAAGTTTCCTTCTAATTAAGCCCATTTTTTTAATTTGAGTCAACCAAAATCTGACGCTCTTTCTTTAAAAAAGGAACCTTTAATAAAGCAACGCAATAAATGTGCTCTGTATTTTGATAAAATTAAATTGTGCGTTAATCTGACTCCAAACAAAATTTTAAGCACGATATGATTAAACGCAAAATGGATAACAGATGGGGAATTTTGCAGGAGGAGAGATCTATCCACAGTCTACTAAGAAACACAGCAGTTGATTTTTGTAGAAGTTTGAAGGGGCACGACTGTTTGCGTAAGTATCTCTACAGAATTGGAATGGTGATCTTTGCAAATAGTGTTTTATATGACTCCGAGCAGAAGATGACCTCAAAATGTTTGAACAGTACTTTGCAGTTATAATTCGTGAAGGTATTGTTAAGAAGTATTGGAGAATCCATGGACAAATGTTTTTGTCACTAATGTTCGTCATTTGTAAAATAAAAATAAATTGTTATCCCTCCTTTATGGTTTTGACATTTATGGTGGCAGCACACGTGCGCACACACTCAAACAAATATATATATATATATATATATATATAAGAAAAATTTGCATACTATATCAAAAACAAGAAATAGTAAATCAAGTACATAACAAGAAATAACGTAATATAAATGTAAAAGAAAAACTTATTGAATCTATAAAAAAATACAAAAAAGAACCTAGCAAGTTAAAAGTAATTTCGGACTGAGGACAGAATAAGTGGAGTGAAAATAATTTGGAGGCATCCACCTTCCACTTTGTAACTACGTAGGACACACCAAATAAAATTAATAGAAAATCAAATTATATAAAAACTCACAGAAAGTATGAGAAAACAACCACTATTCAGCAACAAGTTCTCCCCTAAAATCTTAAATCCAAAAAGTACTAAAAGTATTATATAAGGAAAGGATTCTTCAAAAGAGAATTTTACAAAAATTCTACTCAATGACCTTTTTCCTAGAGAGCCAAGAGTCATGAAATCAATAAAAAAGCTACTATTTTCATTGAGTTAAAAATCCAAATTATACACAAACGCATCCATTAAACCAACATGCAAATGTAAATGCCAAAAAAAAGAGATGAAAATCAAATTTGGTAGGCTATAATTTGTTGGTTGCCAAAAATGTAGGAATTTTAATATGTGTAAGATGTTCAAAATGTGTGTGGAGAAAATGTAAAATGTGAGACGAGTGTTATAATATAATCTTCCCATCAATACCACTAACATGCTGATTTTGCGATTCTACTGTTGTGTGGTGGTTTTGGAATCAAAAGTAACAAGAAGATTAATGTATTTGTGATAGATATAAGTTCTTAAGTAGTTAAAAGGGTAGTCATGATCTAAGCAGCATTGGAATAATTTCTTGATATTACTGAATTTATCGATTTTGTGGGTAGTTAAGGTATCATTTCAAAGTAAAAAATTCAAAAAAATATTTCTGTAGATTGATAAATGTAAACTACTGTTCCATACAAAAATTTTAATAACATAGAATTTAAAAGAATCTCTTTTGTCACAAAAGTGTTGTAAACTATATTATTGTTAAAAAAGATCGAAGCCTAAATCCAAGAAGTCAACTATATTCGAGTTAAAGTTAGTTTTACGAAGGTTGAGATAGTCAGGGTACAACGTAATATTTGTTTTGTGAATCCACTATTTTTATCAAAAACTATTACATTATCTATATAACGATAAAGCAAGTAAGAATCATAAACAATATGAGCAATTTAAGAAAAATGTAAATAAAGGTTACCTAAACAGTTACCAGCAGAACCATCTTGAGGTAGTCCTCTAAACTATTTATAAAGATTCTAATAAAATGCAATGAAATTTTCTTGTAATGCAAGATTAACACACAAAAATATTATTTTTTTTTCCTTTTTTGTTGATTTAAGTAATTCATATTTATCAAAAATTAACAGTAGAACACTAATCAAGTCATCCATATAGATATAATTAGAAAGATCTTTGAATTAAAAGGCATGCGCATGAAAAAAATTAGCATATCCTTCGTGACTCTGGCAATTTCTAAGCTATTTTTAATTGTTGCTGGGTGTTGAAAGTTATCAATGGTATTTTGAAGAAGATATTGTGTTAAATCTTCCCAGACCCCGTGACATATGTATTGTACCCATTAGTAATACTACGGAATTTTATAGGACTTTTGTGAAATTTTGGTGTTAAAAAATGCTTGGGTATTTTATATTTTTGAGATGAAAATTCTGTCTTTACTTCAAAGCCAAAAGACAATTATCATCTTTTCTATTACTATGAATTGACTTTTAAAATTCATTATTTTTTTAAAATGTGATCATTTAATATTTTNGGCTTTTCTGATTATGTGACTGTATACGCCTCAATGCAGGCTTTCCTATTTATGTGACTATATTCGCCTCAAAGAAGGCTCTCCTATTTATGTGACTCTATACGCCTCAAAGCAGGCTTTCCCAATTATGTGACTCTATAAGCCTCAATGCAGGCTTTCCCATTTTTGTGACTAATGTGCCAAAAAATGGTCTTACCCATTGTAATGACAATGATACTTTCAAGAGGCTTTAATCGGTTCAAATATGAATGGCTGTTGACAGCTCTTTTGACCTTGAATAATGGTTATCGTAAGAAAATGAATGAGAAACACTACGACATGGTTGATGATATGGAGGGAGTGGTTGAGAAATCTTATGAAGAAACTGACGGAGATGGCGAATGACTTCAATGCCGTGAAGCTCCTATTAAAGCGTTTCTTCAGTAAAATCTATTCCAGTAGTATGTCGTGTATTTTATTCAATAGTGAATACCAACACAATAGTGAAAATTCACCATATCGCCCTTTTTATATTTACAAAAATAAAATGTTTAGGCTTTCAATTTTATGTTTCTTTTTTTTGAATACTTGTATACTTGTATGATTTCTTAGAACTGTAAGTTCAAAAGTATTACACACTTTCATAAATTTTCTCTTGCACTATTATGTGTACACATTTTCAGCTGAAAAGGAAGGATTTAGAATCCTATAAAACAAACTTAACCTTACTTAGCTGCCGTAAGTCGATGACAGCCTTAGTCTTCTATTTGAGTCAATTGACACTTTATATATATATAGTCTGATCTCTATTTAACGAAGTCGCTAAATCCAGAGAAACCGTTATATGGAACATCCTCCTTAAACATACTTTATAACCCCACATAAAGCAGATTTTAAATTCATAAACAATTTATATAAAAAAGTAGCTATTCACACCTTTTTGTAAATTAATATATATTTATTTGATATATCTT
>BMAV01023363.1:72036-134284 GCA_019973955.1 Trichonephila inaurata madagascariensis | reverse complement strand
TTAATTTTTTAAAAATCTCAAGCAATTATATTCGGGAAAAAGGGGTGTCATTGCCCCCCCTCCCACTCACACTTTTTATGACAACATTCAGGGGGTCCGGTTGCTCGTTATCTGGGTCACACATTATACCCCCCTAACATAAAAAAGCATATCGATATCTCTAGAAAAATTCGGGGGGTAAATTATAGCAATCTTTCTTATCCAAAGGGAAATTCCTTATTTTTGAAAACAAAGTTATCTTATACAAGCAATTTTTGCGCCGTTATCGAATACGCTTCCCCTGTTTGGGGTGCTGCATGCCACTCTTATAAAAAAAATTTGTTATACAAAAATAAAATTCACCCTAGCTAACGCACCTTGGTATGTAAATGATGTATCAACAATCATATATGGAGCCATATCTATTTTCATCACTAAGTTAGCTAGGAATGTTTTCAGATCAATCGAAAATCACGAAACCCCAATTATCAGAGCTTGACATTATTTACTTATCCTTTTTAAATTAAACTATGCAACGCCACAGAAAAATGGCGATTTACTAAACCTTTAATTAAAACATTAATTTCATACATAAACAACATGAAAATACTTACCAATTCAAAACAGGGTCAGTGTTGACGTCATCTCCCCCGCTCCCATGGCCCCTTTTTGGCGATCGTTTTCTTCCTGGTTCTTCCCAGTCTCCCCACCCCCAACATTTTTTTGGGTCGCGTCGCATACACCGTGCCCACTTCACGTGGGGACAGGAAATTTTGCGCAGGCTGACGGTCGCTCGTCCATCGAACCTCCCGAAATTGGGGTCTGAAAGCATCATTCAGTGTCTGTGCCCTTCGACCCCGTTTACGCGGAATGGTCGTTCCCGCGTCCATTGCCGGTCTCCCCTTTGACGCGGAACCACAGACGTCTCGGCCCCAATGGTGCGAGGGAAAAAAGGTTGGGGGCAAAAGGGAATAAGTTGTTTTTACTGATGAGTCACGCTTTGCTGAACACCACGATGGTCTTGAGTCTGGGAACCGTGGGGGGGATCTGAACGTTGATTAGCACCACCACTGGTCCTCCCTGGTTATTAGGTATGAGGCGGTATTGGATATCACCCCGCACTCCTTTAGTACGCATTGCTTTTTAAGGGAACATAGACCTTTCAAACCAAAATTGTCATTTCAAATTTTTTTCGATTCAACATAAAAAAATTTTTTTCCAATTCTAATGAGATTTTTTTTTTTTTTCAAAACTTAAAATTTAAAATTTTGAATTTTTTTTTAAATTTTTAAAAAATTTTAACAAAAAGAATATGCAAAAAAATTAAAAAAAAGCTTACCTTCTTTACCCACAAGAAAACTTTTGAAAGGTTACAGTAGAATCTTCTTTTTAAAACCAAAAAAGCTAAATAATGCCTTTTTTTGAAACCTCAAATTTTTTAAAATTTTTACCCCCCCTTTTAAAAAAAAAATTTAAAATCAAAATTTTAATTTTTTTTCCCTCTATCATGCTATAAAAAAAAATCTATTAATTCCATTAACAAATGTGAGGTTCTCAGAATAAAAAAAAAATACAATATCCATATAAAATTTTGAACTCCTAAAACCTTTTTTTTTAAACTTTTTGGGGAAAGTGAAAAAAACTGAGAAAAAATTTCGTTTAAACAATGCCCGTAATTTTTTACAACAAAAAACAATTATTTAATACTTAAAATGCATCCCTCATATTTTCCCCCTTTTATTTCAACAAAAGCTATGCTGGCATTCTGAAAAATTTGGTTTCCTCCTAACAAGGGGTTTGGGACATTGTTTTGTTTGATGATGTATTTTCTGAGGATTTTCCCTTTTTATTAAAAACCCTTAGGATGCCCCAAACCCGGCAGAAGTAATGCATTGGTTCTTCATCTGTTGAGCAGTAATGAAAAAAATGCCCAAAAGGGTTTCATATTCATGGGTCAGTTCTACGTATAGCTTTTATAGTATATATCGTGAATTTATCTATTAATTTTTACCTGTCAGACAACTTTTCCCCATACGCCCCATCTGATAGTTTTACCGAAATGTGTTTTAGTTCTTCTTTAAAAAACAATTTTAAATATAATTAAAATTTAAAAAAAAATGCAGTAATTTATTCCCCGGGGAAACCGAAACTTACAGAGGCGTGGTTTGTTTCATTCCATTTAAAAAGGGAAAATCTTTTGGGTTTAAATTTTTTTTGTACAAAGTAATAATTATCTTATTTTATCGGTTTGTTTTAAAATTTCCAAACAGTTCAAATTATTTTTAAAATATTTTTTAAAAATCAATAAAATGAAGGTGTAAAGGTACTATGTCCTCTTAAACAGCCAGCGCTACATCTTCGAGGTGTTGGAGCCAGCTGTCCTTCCTTATCTTCAGGGCGACGCCATTTAAACAGGATAATGCGCGACCACACGTGGTACGCATTTAAAAAATTCTTCGTCAATCACCAGACTAAATTGTTTCCCCGGGCCTGCTTCACCGGATCTTTCTCCGATAGAAACATTGGTCCATGGGTCAACGTTGCCAGATTACCCCCCCGCCACACCAGATCAACGGAAACGTGTAGAACCTGCTTGGTCTGCTGTCCCCCAAAGAACACATCAAAAAGTCTTTTAATCAATGCCGAGGGTGTGGCGCGGTGATCCCCCAACAATGGCGGCTCTCTGCTACTGATTCTGGCAGGAACCACACTTCACAAAAGTCTATAAATTTAATCATTTGATCTTGGTCAACATGTTATACTTGGTCAACATTTACGGGGGCCCCCCCAGCAGTGTAATAAACTTACAAGCTAAGTTTTAATTCACAACATTTTTAAACTTCTGGTTTATAACACACCAAGTGACCATATGTTTTGTTTATTTGGATGAAAATAAATGGATATATATCAGATTTTTATATTTAACCGTTTAAAATATATCTTACGCTTTTATTTATTTATCTGTGATTACATTTTGTGGTTACTTCGGGAACCGGTATCATATGTGAGATTATTTTTACCCTTTCTTGTGACCATACTGGTGTTTTTTGGGATTTGGAATGATTATAAACCATAAATTTTGGAAAAGGGGAATTTATATGAATTTTGAAATGGAGTTAGACTTAACAGCGAAAATCAACTAGTACGAACGAATTAAAAAGGGAAAAATTTGGTCACATATTTCCAACAATGCCAACATTCAAAATAGTTGGAAACCCTTTTTTTCCTATGTTGTTCATGCTCAGTTGCACGTGTGTTTCATTTCTACAATCTCACCAAACAGTTGCGATAATATGTAAGTACCAAAATTAACCCATTTTGGGAAAAATTTTTTATCAGGTATGTACAAAACAGAAACATGCAAAATACCATAATATGTGTACCGTTTTCTTAAAACATGTGAAAAGGCAAGGGGAAAAATTGGGCCCTCAATGTCGGGTTTTTGGGCCCCAAGGGATTTTAAAAAAGGTAGAAGTCGGTGGCTGTGGTTTTGGGCCCCCCCAAATTTGGGGGTGCGTTACGCCACTGAAAGGCTAACTTTCTGAACATAATACTTGATTTTGATTGAAAACTATTGAGATATTTCAAAAAAGAATCTTATTAATCTGATATTATACATAATAAAAATAATAATAAACACACATAAGCCCGTAAAGTAAATTTTAATTTATAAATATTGATCTTCTGGTTTATAACACACCTTTAATGTGACCATAGTGTTTTGTTTATTTGGATAAAAAATTAATAAAAAGTCAGATTCTTGATATTTAACCCATTAATATTTATCGGTTCAGGACCATGATTACATATAGGGGATCACTTCGGGAAAACACGGTATGATATGTGAGATTACTTTTTTCCCCTTTTTTGAGTCCTGTGATCATACTGGTGTTTCCTGTATTTTATTACAGCAAAGTTTAAAAATTTACATACGGGAAAGCTTCATAATAATAAAACACAAAATTCTTTTATAGATATTCCCTTTTTTTTCAAGTAGCCCAAGTTTTTTGTGTTTTTTTTCCCCAATTATTTGGGAAAAAATATACTTATTGACATAAATATTTTTTTTTAACGATTAAAGCATAGTAAAAAAATTTTTCTTTTTTTTAGATATAAGGGGACGTTGAAAACTAATTGTAAATGACCCTCGTTGTTTCAGGGGGGAAAAAAAAGTGAAAGTTTTATCTCAGAAAATTATCATAATATTTATTCATATTCAATTATACTTGTCCCTATTAATATGAAGTTTCTTATGGAATTACAAAAGCAAAAAAACAAGAAGGTTGGAAAAGCACCCCTAAAGATTTTTTTACATTTCAGGTTGGAGGGGGAGACAGCTTGTCGTTTTTTAGATTGAAATTAATTTCTAATTTTATATGGGTACACTACGTACCAAGTGTTGTTGTTTACAGTTGTCAAGTTAGGTGATAAATTAAAAATATGGTTACCAATACCTTTAAATTTGGTTTTGTGGTTGCCATCCATTGTTTTCTTTCTTAATATTTTTAATTTTATTCTCTTTTTTAATTTTATTTTTTTGTGTATATTATTATTATATTATATTAAAATGAATTTCTTACTGATTTATATATTTATGGTAGTATCCTTATTAATTTCATACCATTTTAAGTAGATTTTTTTCACAAACAAACATTTCCATGCTTCCCGATGTCTAGATTGCAGTTTTAGTCTTCTGTCATTTATATTCATAAATGGACATTTCAAATATTATTGGTGTTTACTAAATCTTTTTTTAAAGAATATTAGGGCCCCCTTTCAATTTTTTTGGACTAAAGGGTTACTAAATTTGCACTTTGTTTTCTAATAATCTTTTTTTTTTTCAAAAGAAAATTCTTATTCTAGATTGAGATTTTGCTTATTTGGCCATTATGAAATGTGATACGCATGGCAGCAAAATAAAAATAGTTTACAGAAAGGTTAAATAATTTGACGCTGTATTTTTATTGCAGATGTTTGCAATGAAATTTCATTTGCCAATAGTAAATCTATCGGAAATAATTATTTTTCACAGGCAGCAAATTGTAATTTTACTTAACTTTATTTTTAATTAATACATTTTTAAATGTTCCCTTTTCAAAATTCCAAAATAAAAATTGGGAATTTTTGATTTACTAAAAATTTTTCAATTTTTTAATATATTCAAATCCCGAAATATAAAAAAAATATTTAAAAAATTGGGTTTATAACATTTCATCATTAATCTTTTCACATCCTGATATTGATTTTTTTTTATTAAAATTTTTTTGTTTTTAACATTATTATTTTTCCATTTTTTTTCTGTTTCTTTTCCCGGGATTTCTAAATACCTTTTGTTTATTTCTTTAAATCCTGATATTTTATTTTCTACAATAAAAAAGCACTTACATTTTTGCTTTTTTTTAAAAATTTAAAGTAATTCCTCTTTTTTCAGGAATAAGCTATTCTTTTAAATTACACGTTGAGTTCTTAGTGTGAGACCACACCTTGGTTAAAAAATTTAGATTCCAAAATCTTATTTGCAGCGATTTTAAAACCGCGCCTAAAAAAACGTTTTGCGTAAAGAAAAGCAAAATTAGCTCCCTTTTGTATATATTGTTCCAACAGGGGTTTTTTTTAACGTATATTTTTTTAAACTTAACTTCAAAGGGCGTGGTTGCCGGTACAGTGGTCAAGGTAACAGATTCGTGGCGGTATGTCATGAGTTCGAATCTGTTGAACTGTTAAATTTCCCCAGAGTCAAAACGTCCTCCTGCTGGTGTGGTGTTTGGGAAAGGGGGGTGTGAAGGTGTAGTCCTTTTTTAACCATGGTTCACAAGATTAGAGGTCTGTCGCCAAAGCCCTTGTGTAGCTGAACATTACGTTAATACTTATGATCACTAGCAGTTAAATTTATAAAAAAAAAAATTATTTCTTGTTGGGAAATTGGTATCACCTCAAAAAAAATTGGCGACATTATATAAAACAAATACATTTTTTAATTCAGCGCGTCGAAACTTGGGGAAATTTTCTTTTAACGTTGGACTTTTGAATGATACGCAAGTACCTTTTGTTTAAAAAATAAATGCAAAAAATTTGTTTTTGAGTTAAGGGTAAAAAAATTCATAAAATGTAAATTAAATAATATAAAAAATAGAAAAAAAAAATTTACAGCTTTAAATATCACATATTTTGATCCCTTTAAATTTGATTCGATGTATATTTTTATGTTAAAAGTTCGTATTGGATACAACAGTATCGAAAATAAATAACATACATACTCATATTTGACCCATAAATACTCATAAATGAGTGCATTACACACTCATTTAGCTGTTATATTCTCAAATTTGATCCAGTAACAGGTTCAAAAATGAGTATGTGATGTTTACAATTTTGAGTATGTAGTCGTTGTGCCAAAGATGAGAATGGGCTATTCTCAAATTTGAGTATGTTTGCATCGGAGCTATTTTGAATATGTGACGTATTCAAAAGTGAGTATTTTGTACTCAGTTTTGAATACCGGTTTTTCGCAGTGTAGGAAAATTTTAATGGTCTAAATTTTGCATATAATCATCAACCTTAAACAAATTTTTTTAAGAAACTTAAGCAAGTGGTAAACATAAATCCAAATCTGAATATTTATTTAAAAATATAACAAAATCGGTCCATGAAAATCTTGATTAAAACTTTTTTAATTCAACCAAACATTTTAGAGAAATCTGAGTGAGATTAATGCATATCTGACTTGTATTCTCAAAAGGTAAGTTAGATTTGATAAACTATTATTTAAAGCTGGTGGCAACAGAAATTTATGATGGAAAAAAGGTTTGGATGGTAATCAAAAATTATATCCTAATTATATGACATTTATTTTTTTTATGTAGCATGGGTTCAAAAATCGAAATATATATGTGTATATAGAAATAGGCATATAGTTCTAGACAAAATTATGTACAACTCATTTTTTTTTTTATTTACTAGGGGGAAAAAACTAGAATATTTCGTAGTATTTTTAAAAGAATTTGTTCCAAACACAAGTTGCGTAATACAAGCGATACTTTAACAAAAAATACTACACTTTTAATAATACGACACAGAATCCAAACGGCGTCAGCATAGAATATTAATTATATGGAAGGTTATTAATTAATTATTCTTCATAAGTCTTCCTTTTTGTAAGAGTTTTATATTTTAAAATTGAATTGTAATGGAGTTCATACTGTATTTCTTAAATTTCCTATATTATTTTTTAAATCTCCTATCTTTTAGAGATTCAAGTGAATATCAAATAGAAAAACTGAAATTTTTAGATAATTTTACATGAGTTTTATAATTCAAAAAATAAAATGAATATTCTGTCATAACAAATAATGTACGTATTTGTATATTATTAACAAGTATGAATAAAAGTAGCCAAAGTTTATTTCACTGACGTTTTTATTCTTATAATCACTCAAATGATTAAAAAGATCTCCAGATGAAAATACGCAGAAATTAACTACATATTAAACCGTTAAGTTCAACCAGTTCACTATTATGCATTACAATTCTTTTCTCTCACTGAACAAAAAATATTTAGACGAATTGTAAAAGATGCCAATTTAAGCAACATAATTTTAACAACAGACGATTATATATAATCAAATAAATTAAGTAATCAGAGAGTTACATGAATTATATTGAATTAAATCAGACGATAAAGATATGAAAGAGAATTTTGAACTTATGCAATATCTATAACTACTGTATAATATTTAAATAGTCAATTAAAAAATTCGTTTTAAATAAAGAAATGAAATTTAAATAGAATTAAATATTTTACAATACGAAACAATGTTTGCCTTTCACGAATAATATTTAAATTAAGATTAGCATCAGTTTCATAAGCAACTTAATTGTAAGTTCTGTAAGTTATAATAGGAAATTATATATACAAAACGATACAGATTTTGAAAATATTTTAGGGCCACTATTTTTATTTTGTGTAAGCGTCAACTTTTTCTAAAACGGTATGTTGCAAAAAGAAACCACTGAGAATATTTTTTGGTGTAGATATGATTTGTCGTTGCCTTACAATTCATTCATTTCTTTATTTAATAGTATTAACATTCTATCGCAAAATCTTAACGTGTCGTTAAATTTTTGGAATCCTTAATATGTTTCCTGTTAGATATTTCCATCAAAATATAAAATATGCCATTTTTCTGTTTGAGAATTAAGTATGTTAAATAACTTATTACAAAGCATAAAAATCTTTGCTGCTGCTACTACATGTCTTCATGTTTCCTACAATCAAAAAAAAATTTAAAGTAATTTTCTACTAAGTATTTTGTTTTTCCCTTATTCCTTTTATGAATAGTATACGCACATAGTTTAGGCTCATATATCCTCTCTGTCCTAATGTAAAACTCAAAATATTAGAATAATGAAAAATAAAACACAACTTGTTTTGAGATTTCGGTAGAAAATAATACTTATGAATTTTCAAGTACAGGTATCACATTCTACATGATTTTTAGTTGAACATAACAAAAAGATGAGTATGATATTAAAAAGTTTTTTGCAGTGAACTTTTTTAAAAATTCAAAAAATTACAATAGAATTTCTCAAGTCCTTTGAAGTTAATTTTCGATCAAGTTTGTACTACATACAGGCTCTTTGATAGGCAGATAACGATTTTAGTTTTTAGAAAATGTATTGATTTAAAATTTTCTTTGTAGTGCTTACATTGGCATTCAGTATAATTATATTCTCTTTGATATTTTCTTTATAAAACTATTTTTACTTAATAATATTATACTTTACATTATTCTGATTTTTATTGAATTAAAAAAAAGCAATATACGTATGTAGTAATTAAACTCCTTACTTTTGCTTTAATGCTAAAAATATATTATTTTTATTATTTATAAAACATGTGTCATTTTTTTTCCAGTCGAATATTAGTTACAATATAAAAAAAATGAAATACTTGAAGCTTATAAAATATGAAAAGAAAAGAAGAAAAAAAAAGTTAAAAAAAGTTTTTAGTTTTTCTGTGCGTCGAATTATTAAACTACCAATCACGTTCATTTTTGGCAAAAGAGTCGATTACATGCTCATTTTACTGCTTTACCACAACACCATTACGCAAAGTTTTCCGTTTTGTTTACGATAAAATGAAACAAAAGCTGTTCTCCAACGTCATTATCTATAACTGGAATAAAGATACAGAACAAACAAACGGTGAAAGTTATCTGCAACGTACGTAACGATTACACCTGCAGCTTACTCAATAAATAAATAAATTTTTTACTAGACAGCTTACAGTTAACACTGTCGCAAAGAATATTTACAATAACGTCAACAGCGAATAGCTATTATTCCGTTAGATGTTTTCATTTCTTTTTAAAAAATGTTATTACTCTGTTCCTCTGGGATACATATTTGTGCAATGTGACTAATTCATTGATAATGATATTGTATATCAGAACAAAACAGTGACGTTCCATACATCCCAGCTAGGCTGCAGGAAGTTGAAAGTAGTGAAGCTTTGGTCTCTGCTAGAACAGTGAGGAAATCGAACTAGAACAAAAAAAAAAGAAAAGGCCTAGCAAAGCGGAAATCGTCTTTTTTCGTCTTCGCAGCTTCATTGGTGTTTTAGCGCACACTATCCTGCACCGAAAGAAAGCATCCTGTCATGTCAGAGCTAGTTCACCGGCTTTCTGACATGAAAAATGGACCCCCAAAAGCCGATTTAATTTCATCATTTGCAGCAATTAACTGATCTGAGTGATATGGATTACTGTTGAATACTTCAGACTCGTGTTGTGCATTGTCAAGTTCTTCATATCGTTAGAGTTGGATATTTTTGAACGTCACACTCCCGCATTCATTGGAATTTTTCTTATTTTTCTTGTTAAATAATTCTGAATAAGCAGGTAAGCTCATTTTATCTATTTATACCAATGCATTTAATTTTTCGGGAGAATATTTAGTTTCACTTTAGATTTATATTCATTGCAATTTCAAATGCAAGACCTGCATTTTGTTGTGGTTAAATTTGAAGATTAAAGTAGAATATTATTATGTAAGGTTTTTTTTGTTATTAAAAAGAATCTTTTGATTGATTTCAATTGAATACAATTGTTTGCTGCACGTTGTATTATATTTAAAAAAAAATTTTTACATGTATTTTTATTAAATTCAGTGAGAGTAGAGGTATTATTTTTAAATATGTTGTTTCTTTAAGCGATACGAATATTTTCTATGCAATGTTGACGGAAAATATGTTTTCACTTAATTAGCCAGTAGGAACATTATTAAAATAATACAGTCTTCAAAAGTACAACTTTACAAACAATGCATTTTTATCTTGGTACCTTAAATCCCGATTTTTGAAATGTAATAACGTTCAGAAATTATTTAATTACTATTTTATACGCAAACGCTTTTATTTTACTAAAACTTGCATAAGTATTTACAAAACACATTAGGTGTTAACTTGGAACACAAAAATCTCATTTGCAGAAATCAAAATTCATGTAAAATATATTATTAGAAAGAAATATGAATTTAAAAGAATTTACTCCGTCTCTCACATTTGTGAAGAATGAATTCCTACTTTTCAAAGAAGCTAAAAAATATTTCAAAATACAGCTTGTATTTGATAATTAATTTTAAAAAGAAGTGTTAATGCAAAATGATGACAAGATAAACTTTCTAAAGAAAATTATTTTTTCTTTACAAAGACAAATTTTCTTTAAAAGACAAATTTTAAAAGGCAGTTCTCAGACTTGTTTCAGAAAATAATTTACATTCGCATCTAATGATTAATGCAAATATAATATATACATATATATATATAAATTGGAGTCTAATCAATAAGATGCACAAAATTTCTTGGTAATTTTTAGAAGCAAATAGAAAATTGTTTCGAAAAATTTCAGTATATACTATTTATAATAACAATTACAGTTAAATGAAAATTTAATTAGTAATTAGTTAATTTGATTTTATAGTTTTATTACAATTAAAAATGTAGGAATAATTTATATTCGCATTAAAATTATGTTCCTTTCATTTCATTACTTACTTCATAGAACAATAGAATAACATTATATATTATAGTAATTATGATATGCAACTAAAATTGCTTAAGAGGATAAATAAATATTAGCATTACAGTGAAAAAAGTCTTTTAAAAACTTGGAAAAGTTTTAAATAATCTGGATATTTTCAAACAATAAAGAAAATATATTTGTATGATCATACACAAAAACTTTTTTGCAAAACTTTGAGAAATTTTTATGCATTAAATTTTACTCTTGCAGCAAGCATTTTTTTTTCTTTTTCTTTTTGCAAGAAATGTAACAGTATTTTTGAAAATATGTTGTTAAAGTTTTCAAGGATATCTCTATCAACATGTTATCATTCTGATTTTTAATGGAGGGAAGGGGAAAGCTGTTGGAACCTTCTGGATGGGCGATAGTGTAGTCAGGGATCAGCAAATTACTGCCCACTTTTGATAAGTTCTATCTAGACTGTCACAGATTTTTTGAAAAAAGCATAAAAGTTACCGTTTTAGTATTTAAAAAATATTTAAGCTCATCTTCCCTTTTTTTATACGCATACGAAATTTAAATATATATATGCAAAATAATTGTTGTAGAATTTATATAGAAATTGATAGAAAAACTTATGCAATTGCAAAAAATGGAAGCCATCCTACACGTATTAAAATGCACTTATTCGATTTTATATTTAGTTAAAAAATATTTATTCTGTATACACACATTTTTTCATATATATTTAATTTTTAAAAAAATTAAGCAAATGCAGAACCTCAACCTTATTCATCATATCGATATTTGAGAATCCCAAAAATAAGCTATTTTTAATTTCTATTGCGTTTTATAAAAATTCATATTGTATCTAGAGACACTTTCATTTCTTTTTCTTACACAGTTCCACAAGATTGTCTATATCGCGAATTCAATGGTAGATAATTTTGGATTTAGAGTTCAATTTTTTTTTTTTTTCGTTTTAAAGAGTAGAATCAATAATGATAATGAAGATGTGCTGAGTACTGTGTAGCTGTTGTATTTTTAATGGAATTGAGCTTCAATATTTTCACCAATTTGGTATGGAAGTTAAAACGAAGTGCCAGCTCAAATTTAGATCCTGTCATTTGAATACGGTTCAAAATTCTGATGTCCATCCCCAACAACCCTCCAGTACATCTCGAACAACATTAATTCAAATCAAATCAAAATCTTGATATCTTTAAGAGAAAAACCGATGAATGTTAGCATGTATCACTAAAAATCTTTCAAAATTTTGAGTAAACCGATTGCATTTCTATGAAAATCTAGTAAGGTATCCGACTACGTTCGGAACCGTGATTATGCAAAACCGTAGATTAGAAAATGTATATAAAACTGTTTTAAGAATAGTATTACAATAAGAAATTATTTAAGTACAATATTTTGACAAAAAATGAACATAGAATGACCCATTTTCAAAAAAGTCCCCTTTTGTGAAAAATGCTTCTATTATAATAATATTTTGTCTGTATATAGCTCAGACCTATGTACAGAGGCTCAACTAGAATTTTTGAAATATATAACTTAGAAGTGGGTTTATTCATGTTTTACGACAACAGAGGGGAGAAATTTTTAAAAAAAATGCCGATAATTATTTCGAATGGTTGTAACTCTGAAAATAATGTGAAGTTTTCAAAAATCATAGTTGAGCCTCTGTAAAGAGGTCTGAGCTATATACAAGCAAAATATTATTATAATAGAATCATTTTTCACAAAAGGAGAACATTTTGAAAAAAATATCATTCTAAGTTAATTTTTTGCCGAAATATTGTATTTAAATAATTTTTTTTCAAAATGTTCTTAAAATAATTTTATAATGTATTCTAATCTAAGTGACACTAAATATCATGAAAATTATCCATTTATGCGCCTTTTTAAAATCACTTTTCCGAACGTAGTCAGATACCTTAAGGCAACAGAAAAAAAAAGTGTCTTTAAAAAGAACTGTTAAGGTTGTGAGTAAAGAACTAAGAAAACTTCCTTTTTCTAATATTTTAAAACAGATATTATTAATGTTTTGTTTTTAATTTCTGAAATATTTGGATTAATTGTTTCATTTTTTTCTGACATTTTCGAAATTTTAATTATGTAAGAGAATTGTTCATAATTATAAATAATTACACATGTATAATTTCTGTACATTTTAATATCTTAATAAACTTTTTGAAATAAAAATAGCCTTACGACTAAGTATCGAGACTATATTCCATAAATTCCTCATAATTTGCAATTCATTATTTTAACGTTAAGCTTAGAAAAATATTTCAGTTCTGAAAAGAATTACTTTTGTGTAAATTAGTAGTTATTTTGGAGTGATTCCTCATTGAATTATCATCTAAATCCATTTGTATCTTACAAAGTTTAAACATCTGCAACCATTCTCACTTTTATTAACTAGATAAGCAATTACATAAGTTGCCCTACATGGTGACCATATCCTTTTAATTATTTCAGAGCTCGTTTCCGAGGTCAAACATAAGAAAAAAAAATTGAAAGCCTGCGTCATTCATATGTCCCTATTGGATTAGACATGTTAAACTCGGCATAGTCTTATTGGTCATATTTTGAAACAGCGCGATATGAATGCGATAAATTGAAACAATATATTTTAATTGACTTTGGAATTTTTCAATTATCTCTCTCTCTCTCTCTCATGGGGTTACTATTTATATAATCTAATAAAAGGCAAGTCTAGAATAACATCCGAAAATTGAATACGCATAGAACATTAGATTTAAAATTATTGACAAATCAATTAAAGATTAAATCCATTCAATTACAAAACGGTATTACACATTGAAAAATTTTGTTTCAATAGAGAGAAGTAACGGTTAGAGAGAAATATTTCAACAATTTCAATTCAATATTTATTAATGAAAAGTATTAGCTTCCTAGAGCTGAGTGTGAATAATTTAGCTGTTAATTATCATAACACTTATTAATTAATGCGGTCGGTTGTACTAATTCCACACTTTTACTTTCATTAATTGGATTTTGTTTTATATTTCATAATATAAAATTTAACACAAAGCTTTTTTTAATAGAAGAAAATCATATCTGAAAGATATTTACATATTTTTATATGTAGAATTTTTTCCTGTTCATTATGTTTTATAACTTGGATACATTCAGGCACGTTTTTAGGAGAGTGCCAACTAGGCCCAGGCCTAGGGCCTTGGCCTCGTTTCGTTCTTAAATCTGTCTCAGTAAGATCATGATCCGAATTATTTTAATCATCAATTGTTATTCTCCGAAAAACTTGGAATGCAAACTGGCAACAATGAGAAAACTGTATTCTAATGTCATGTCCGTCGTCCGTGTCTAGGCCTAGGCCTATCACCATACACCATCATTTAGACAAAAGGCGACAGTCGGTCTAGTCGGAATGTATCTCTAGGTTTGTGAGATTACAAGTCTCCCACCTTTATTTATTACGGTTTGCTGCTTGTATAGGTAGACAAGGTATGCTATATACTATCTACTTAAAGGGGTGGCACGTGGGGCCTATATTTGCATAGGAGCCCAGGGCGTTAAGAATTCTTATTAGACGTCACTTGATACATTATTACACAATTTGTAATTAAAAACTCCTAGAAATCTAAAAGAGAAAGCAAAACTAAATAATAAGATAAGAATAGAATTATTGTAAGCTGTTAGCTGTACTGTTGTTTTTCAAAAATATGTTTAATTTTTTGAAAAACAATTTTTTATACATTTTTATTTACTTTTATTTTTAAAAAAAGTTTTTAAAATCCTACTACATTTAAATATATGGTTTTATACAATTCGGAACTCATTTATGTTTTTTCTTCTGTGACGCATTAAAAAAAGAAAAAGAAAGTATTCAAAAGAATCATTTAATAACAAAATAATATAAATATTTAGCATTTAGTTATCATTTAAATAAGTATGTGTTGTGTTGTGACTAATGCCACCTGCCTGACGAAGTCAGATCGAGGCCCTCGAAATTCATCGCGGCTAGGGCTAGAATTTTTACGCCTGTCGTTAGCCTTAGCTTTGAGCACCATGCAGGTGACAGTACGATTTGGCTCGGTTCTACCCCAATTTAGAGGGAGTGGTCAGGGGCCTCCCACCTCTCTTCCCCTTCCACCAACCACACGAGAGAACTTGCAGCACGACGGCTATTTAGAGTACCCCCATGCCGCCCCTTGCCATGTTTTTCGGTATGGGGTAGACCCCTGCTTAATTAATACTGAATTTTTGAGAATTTATCAACTTAAATGTATTTTTAACAGCTAGTATAATACTACTACTATTACTTTAAAAGAATTTAATTTATAACTAATGAAGTATAGAGTTAAAAGTTTAAAAAGCATATGTTAATTAATTAAATTAAAATTTAATTAATATACAAAATAACTGTTAAATAAAATAACCAAACAACACAATTGATTTTGATGGGAGGGATGAATCTGGTTCTACAATAACAAATTTTTAACATTTAGTAATCTTATCAGGTTTAACCTTAAATCTCCTCTGTTAGTAGTGTCCAGTTTCTTTTTTTTTTTTTGTTTGGCAACTGCGCTGAAACTCCTTCTTACTAAGAAAAATAATTAGAAACTTCCTCACGATACTCCATAATTCGGGACAAATAACAAGTTTGCCTTTTTAAAGCCAAAATTGCTGGCATCCGTTTCTAAAATTTAAAATCTTCATTGGTGCATACTATGACCAGTTCCTGTTGTCATGTAACATTTTTTTTTCTCAATATGACCATATAAATTCATTGCCAACTGTGTTATTACCATAGTCGAAGCATTCTCAAATCTAGTTTCAAAATTTGAATAAAAGGCAGTTAAATGTTGAAAGTAGGTTAAAACGTGCTGACAGATTGTCAGGGTTAATTTGAGAAAACTCCGGACCTCCAGTATTATACTTCTTTAGTTTAACTCTGGAAAGAAACGCTGAAATGGTTCCTGTTTTAAAAAGATTCATGCTGTCACCTTGTAAGGGCAAATTAACCTCATTAAATTTAGTAAATAAATCTGCTAAATAAGTAAAATTTGGTTTCCACTTGATTAAATTTTCCTTTAAAATTAAAGTCCCGATCTAGTTTAATGAGAGCCAATGTCACATAGACACCCACTTACGCCTCGTTGTCCCCCAAATAATTTTTTGGCTGACGTGGACCCCTTGCAGGTCGTCATAGATCCCTGGGGGTCTAGTTAGACCACTTTGGGAATCACTGATGTAGAGTCATGTAGCAAAAAGGTTGGAGCTTACATGTTTTGTGTTGTATTGTCTCTGTTTGTCTCCCCTGTAACTTAACTCCTTTGATGGCCATCGGAGTTGACTCCTTAAGAAGTTTAGAAGTTAAAGTCTCACTAAACAAATACGCAACTTTTTCCTTCAAAATCACGTTTTTCAAGCTTCATTTATTCTAGAAAAATCTATTGACAAAGTTAGTTTGAATGCCGTAAAACAAAAAAAAGATAACAGATTTTTTCGTCAAGAAATTAATTATATACAGTATATATTCTTTTAACAGTTGTTTTTGATACATAAATGTATTCTTTTAATAAAGGACTTTTAGCTTCTGCATATAATTTTAAAAATACTTCAGAATAATTTTATGCATATGTACAATTGTAGTTTTATTTCATAGTTTCAAATTTAAATTTGTCCGAAAAAATTTCTCTTCTATTGCTATTTTGGGAGTTTTTTCCTACCCTCTTGATAATTCGAAGGTTTTCATTGGTCCCTTCAACTTCGAATTATCGAGAGTCAGCTGTATATGTGTGTGTGTATTTTGTTTTAACAGATGTATAAGTGTTCCATTAAATCAAACTGTCGAAAAGGAGGGGGAGACGAGGCTCGTGAAAAATAAATCAATAATGACAGCTACATTTTTTAAATTGAAAAAAAAAAAAATTCAAGTACTTTTTTTTATATAAAAACTTGAAGTTTATAATAGAAATTGAATTGGCTAAATTAGAATATATTTTAACAAATAATTTGCTCAATAATAATTTATTTACAAAATTTAAATTTTATCTGACATATCACAGTGCCTTTTTTAACTATCGTTTCAAGCCCTAAATACATCTGTCATTCAACAGTAACTTCATTCTCTACAAATGCATATTTTCATTTCTCTCTATCTCTCCTTATTCTTATTCTTCATTACTGTTATAAAAATGTAATCAATGAAAGGAAGACGAAATATAGCTAATTAGTTTGGAATAATTAATAATAACATTCCCGAATTTTAAGTAAATTAAACAAAAATGTATGAAAATTTTGTAAAAAAGTGTATATTATTCCAATTTTTATTTGAAAAACAGAACTCTAGTGATAAATATTTTCATCTTTTTGGGTTTTACACAATTAAAACATTTTCATCTAGTAATAATTATATATATCAAGAATAAGCTATATGTAACTTATTCTTGAGTTTTAAAATAGTGTTTTTTATTCATGGAATATATATATATATATAATACATATCTTAATTCTTGCAATTAATCTTATCTTAAAAAATACACATATCCTGATACATTTTAATATGCGTACGTACAAAGTTGTAAACATTTTTTTCTCTCAGAGTTTTATCTTTATGTGTTATGTGCTCTTAATAAAATACTCCCAAAATTTTCAGTCATTCAGATTGCTAGTTCTAAGAGCATCCTAGAGAGGAGAATTTATATTACGGATGTCCTGGACAAAAGATAATTATCCAGGAAGATATAAAAATGCTAGAGGACCTCTTCCTCTTCAGGAAGATAGTTTGGAACAGAAGCTATATACAAGACTTTATGGATGACATTGTCGTGCTTCCAAAATTGCGGATGTACATCATTGTTGCTCTAAATTGTTTTGTTATCTTCAAGGAGTATTTATAAACTATTTAATGTGGAGGTATTCAGTGTTACCTATATCCTTGAATCTCAGCTGCGATTTTTTCCCACTAAAATTTCCATAAAAATATTCTTTCAATTTAAATGAAAATTAACTTTAAGATCAATTTAATATTTATTTCAATGTCTGTTATTGAAGCAAGAAAACATCAATTAGACGAATTGTTTAAATTCGAATACCGTTCATTAAAAGCCAACCTATTCAATTTTTGATTAAAAACATCTGAAAGTATTTTATAATAAACTAACTAGTATACCTTTTCCTTGCAGGGTGAATTAAAAAATTAAACAATACAGATTGAAGGATAAAGAAGTTTTTAATGAGTTAATTTACGTGAGTTGCAAATACAACAAAAAAAAGTTTTTTTCATATCTCAGCAGAACATAAAAACCACATTTGTCAAATGTTAGGTCTGTAGATATAATATCTGATGAAAAGGAATTTTGTTTTTTCTTATAACGGCCTGTAACTCTCTTGAAGGTCGATTTTTAAAAACACCTTCCTAAGCTGATCTCTGCTTAAGAGGACATGGTACGATTTAGGCAAAAAATTTTAATTTAAAGATTTAAAAAAAATTTTGGTAGCCTCCTATGTATGTATACTATGTTAAACAGATTTTGTGCTCAAAATTTCATAAAAAGGTAGCCATGTAATTTTTTAAGGAAAAAACTTAAAATTTGTGAAGTGATTTTAAAATGCTACTCATTTTACAAAAATTTATACGTACATGCATAAAATTTGATTTACAAGTACGTCAAACTATGTATAATAAAAGTTGGTATGGATACAATACTTCTTTATGTGAATGCTTATTGAAAATTCCTTAAAAAATGTATAAATTTTGAGTTCAATTATTTTTTAAAAAATAAACATTGCTTTGATTAAAAAATGCATACCAACTTTGGTTACATGTACTATTAGCAATTGGTAACAAAAAATTCAAGGCATTAGGCGCAATAGAAAAAAAGCCTTAGCATTTTAAATGAAGACAAACTAGTTATTTTATCTTTCTGAGATAAGTCAGTTTAAAGTTTTGATTTGCCATAGAGAAGTGAATAAAAACGAACGTGAAAGCTATCATAATTCTGCTTTTTTTAAGTTTAGAGTTCTCAAATTTTGTGAGGTTATAGAAAAGTATATAAAAAATAATTTAGGCTAAAAAAATTAAATATGATTTTTTGACCGATTTTGGTCAATTGAATCGTACTGTGTCCCCTTAACAAAAGTATTACATTGTTACACATTTCGTGTAATGAAAGCTTAAAATAGAGTAAAAAATTTATATCTGGATGTGTAACACGTTAATATTACATCCTGTTGTTTTTATTTTATGTTAAAATTGTAATATTCGTAAGCAACGCCGTTCCTTACATTATAATGGTGATTCAATGGAAATGTTGGCGATAGAGCCAAGTTGACATCATTTTTCGCGACCAATTTGGTCACTTTGGCGACTTTGTTGTACTGTATTGATTGAGCTGTGCAGAAGTTGATATGCTGTAGCACCACCTGGTGGGGAGCTGCAACAAAGAGGATAACACAAAAACCTTCTCCACAAAAAAAACAAAGAAAAAAAACACACAAGACACTTTTCATAGTGATCGGTTGAACGGTGTTGGAGTGAAGTGAGGTCATATATCAGGGATGGCGAACCTTTATGGATCAACTTGCCATTTTTCCTGTTGAAATGTTTAACGAGGTACAGGCGTGCAGTCAAATAATTTTGACTTGTGATTATTGGGAAAATAATAAAACTAAATACTGACAACTCAAAACTCTTTATTAACTACGTAAAAATACATTTTGCACTGTATAGTTGTAAATGTTTTAGTTATACATGTAATTCAAATTAAAGTAACATTAGTGTGACTTCTGTTGTTGCAAATTAGATGACAAATAAATTATGTTAGGATTGTAAGACAATAACAAACGAGTGTGCTCCCGCCTCCTCGCGCACCACGACCGATCATTCGCGTTTGTTCGTAATACTTCATAGTAAACTTTGTTAATTTGAATTAAAATGCAAATTGCAACCGACCTATATTGCTTTTCTTAGTTGTAGTTGGTTTTCAGTTCTGCAAAAAAAAAAAAAAAAAAATTGATACGCAAAATGAAAAGGCAATTAAAGATACTTAATATATGAGTTTAAAAACTGTATAGCAAGCACAATCTTTTTCTTTAATTAGACTTTTGGGTTAAATATAAAATTGTGTCTATGAAATATAAAACTGCAGTCACAAAAGCAATTGAACACAAGTTCTAGGAAAGCTAAGAGATTTGTTACAGGAAAATTTGGAACAATTTTTAACAAATTATAAATTTTATTTCAATTTCAAAAAACTATAAAAAAATCAAATGATGAAGTCGGCAACTAAGCCCGCACCCTATTTTACCGTAACAGACCGCAACATGTCACCTATCCGGTATAGTGGTTAGCGACGCTGACTGCTGTGTCGTTGTGCCTGGATTTGAATCCAGGATAAGACATGGAAATTTTTTTAAATGTATATTGCCTTCGCATCATGGGGGTACTTAAAATAGCCATCGAGCTTCAAATCCACTCATGAGGTTGGTGGAAGGGGAAGAGAGGTGGGAGGCCCCTGACCACCCCTAGGGTGTTCTCGCTCAAAATTGGGGTGAAACCGAGCTAAATCGTGCCGTCACCTGTATGGTGCTTAAAGCTAGGGTTAACGACAGGCGTCACTTAGCCCTTTGCCATGATGAATTTCGTGCGCCTTGATCTGGCCTTTGTCGATCAGGTGGCATTAGTAACAACAACAACAGACCACAACATGTATAGCTGTTCTATATAAAGTTTTGCAAAAAATAATTTTTAGCCATGGACGAGCTATTTTGCTTAAAAAAATATTGCCATGGAATAAAAAACATTAAAAAGAAAATTTTCATTGGGATAATCTACTTTTAAAATTAAGTTCATTAGTAAAGACAACATGTGTGAATTATTACTTAAAGCAAACTGAAAAAAAGATAAGCTGACCAATTTATTAGTAACTAGAAAGAACAAACTTCTTGATGGCGATATCTTCAATTTGTTTTATGAGTCGTAAAAATCAAATGTTATAATAAAAGAATATATCCACACACAAGTTTGGTAATGACACGTCAACGAAGTAGTTTTTTTTTTCCTTAACTTATTTTTTTTTAGAGTATTTATTTATTTATTTATTTTTTAAGTTTGATGAAACATTTATAATAACTGTATTTGTACCGGAATATCAAAAGTTCTAATAGAGAGAGAGAGAGCATACAAACGTTATACATTAAATGAACGTTCCCCAATCCCCCGACCCAGTCCCTGTCCGTGGATCAAATAGTACCGGACCACACAAGAAACATCAAATTATTTCCATTTTATTTATTGTGGTGTGTTTATCTAGGGTTTGTGTGACTTTCCATGTAAACCACTTTATATTCCATGTTAAATCACTGTGTGTTCATTTTTTGGTGATCAAGCGTTTACCGGTCAGCGGTGATAAAAAGGTTGATAAACACTGCATTAAATGATGTAGAATCATGCATTACTTTATTCGAATATACAGATCTTGGTAGGATTTTCTATTTAGGAGATTGATTACTTTAACATTTATCAATTTTTTTATCTTTAGAATTATAAAAAATTGATTTAAAAGCAGCTAATGGATATGAATAGTTAAGAAATCGTATAAAGTAGTTTTATAATTATTAATACAATAGTTAAAAAATAGACCTAATAAGTGTATGAATTACAAAATGGGTTTTAAAATTCTACACTCTCAGAGAAAAAAAATTAATCAAAAGAAAAGTATTTTAATTAATATATTTACATCTTTTTAGCTATACATAAGAATATATAATTTTTAAACTTCTGGTTCAAAATTTAAACGACGAGGAATACTACTATAATTTTATATTTTTAATAGGTTTGAGTGATAAAAATGGCAATATAACACATTTTTTTAAAGTTTTTAATCTATTCTTTAATATTTATAAGCTAAATAATTCATATAATGTATACAATACATTTAAACTTCTAACTGGTAAACTTTTCTGTGTTTGTTTTTATAAATACAAAAACAATACGTGAAAAAAGTGTTAATTCGTATTTCAAAATTAATTGCTAAAAACCAGATAACTTATAAGTAGGTGAAATTAAAATATGAAAAACTTTGTGTACATAATGAGCTTTGTGAAACAATCGAAAACCTTGTTCTGTAGCGAATAAATCATGACGTGTGGAAAATTTTAAAAACATTAACAGTTAGCTTTAAATAAAAGATATGTGGAAGGACGAAAGAGAAGTCCTTTAAAATACGTGCTTTACTAATAATTTCGAAAACTGAAAAGTATAAAAGTCAAACTAATTTTAAAACTAGAAGTCTTCCAATTATGACTTATACATTATTGTAAGAAGTTTGAATTATAAAATCATAAAGAAAGATAACACGTTTAAGCAGATAAATTCAGAAAAAAAAACACATGGAAATTAAAATCCGTAATAGGATCTTCTACAAAATGAATAAGTAACGTAAATTTGCATACGTTTCATTTACACTTCTGCCATCTTTCACAATGGCACGGTATATTTTCTTTCTCCTCAAGTTAATTTATGCATAGATATTGGCAGATCCACTTTTAAAATGTCACCAATAAAAAAAAATATAATTTAGCTTTCGGTGTGGTTTTTTTTATAATCTGCAATATACGTAGGATTAAGGATTCAAAGACTTTTTAAGAAAAAACTAAAAGCCATATTGATTCTTATTAAATATAATGAAAAGTTATTTATAAAAAAAACCATAAAAATAATTTACCGTAATCCTTTTAAATTTTTCATGTGTTGCCATAGAAATATAAAAAAATAAAGAAAGAATTAAATTTAGTGTTGGTATTGTATTTGTTTACCAACTGCTTTATTTTGTTTGGGTTTTGTTGCAATTTTTTAAAAACAAATTGATTCCAAATTTTCATTGGTTAAGCAATAATTATTTTTTAGCTGATAAGGATTATCGTAAAAGTGTGTTTACAATTATTTGTTTACTCAAAAGACATATATCAGTAGCGCACACAAGAATTTTTCAAGGGGGGTGTCCAGGGTTGAAAGTCCACCATTCTTACATCATGCTCCTTTTGATTTTGTCGATTTTCGGGAACAAAAAACAGTAAAAACTAATAATTGAATAAATAGTTAGCATTAATTTATAATCATTAATAACAAATATTTAGCTAAATTTTACGTACCATATACTTAGAATTATAATCAATCGGAAAAACAATCGAGGGCTTTGGGTGGGGGAGTTCCGGACCCCTAGGACACCCCCACACACACTTGTGTGCGCCACTGACATATATCAATGCTAAATATAACAATCTGCATTTATTTTTATCGACACAACAGCTGATAAAGTTCAATAAATTGATTTCCTTAACTTTTTTCGTGTTCTTGTCACATTTTACTCTTCAATACATTCAATCTGTTTCGTTTCAGATGCATTTTTTTAAGTGAAATACTATGTATAAATCTAGCAATTTTTTTTTATTCTTTAGAAATCTGAAAAATGATTCTTAAGGGCTGGAATCAAATTGTCAAATTTTTTAATGCATACGGTCTGAAAATTATCTCTGAATTTTTCGGACGTTTTGTTATAAATAGGAAAATGGAAATATGTATGGTAAAATACCTCGACCTTGACCGAGTAATACCTCGATTTATACGAACCCGAAGTTACGCGATTTTCAAAATCTCGTCTACTCGTATTTTTTTTTTTTTTTATATATCACTAAAACTCAGGTGGAATCAGTAACAGAATTTAATCAAATTGGTAATGTAATTGAAGAAGTTGTCGCTCTTGCTAGGCAAATAAATTTAGAAGTGGATAGTGATGGCGTTCAAGAATTTATGAATTCTCTCATAATCCTGAGCTGGCTATTGCTGAGCTCATAGAAATTCATGAGCAAGAGAAAAGCATTGAAGGACTTGAGTCTTCACACCTAGTTGCATCAGAAGATCGACGGCGTTGAGAAGACCTCAGTTTAATTAAAACATTAAAAGTAAAAAAAAATTTTAAAAAGCAAGCTTTTATTTAAATGCTCTAAAAAAGAATACAATAAACTTTTCAATTAAAGCTATTTTTGCTATCAACTTATAATTTCGTTACACAATTTATGATATAAAAGCTTGTCACGAGATTTAAGTACTCGTATTTACTTAGTTTGAAAATTTTAAAAATGAAAATCAATCAGATCAAGCTTGTTATAATTTGCTTGTTTATCTACACAGGAAAATCTCTCGACAGGCTTCTATATCATAAGTTGTGTAACGAAGTTTTAAGTTGATAGCAAAAAAAAAAAAAGTTTTAAAAGAAAAGTTTATTTTATTCTTTTTAGAGCATTTAAATAAAAGCTTGTTTTTAAAAAAGTTTTTTCTTTTAATTTATTTTTTACTTTTAAGTTGTCGCTGGACAGAGGTTTCTCAGTCTGTTTATCTTATTCAACGCATCATTGTGGCAAGGTCGTTTGCCGGTTAATTTTGAACAGTCTAGCTGAGGGGTACTCAACCTTTATCCCGCCTGGCCACATACGAATGATAGATATTTCACTCGGTCCGCAACAAGAAGATAATGGGAAGGAGGGGGGGGGGGAAACACTGTAAGACCAAAACAACATTGAACAAAGCAAAATTAATCAAAATATTAAAACTCACTTTTTTTTCCTTGCTTTTATTATAATACTATATTAAAAACGAAAAACACGAAAAATAATTTTAAATTCGCAATTTTAAACCAATGTTTTCAATCTTTGTGCAGAATTTGGATAATACTATTCTACAAACGAAAACATATTTTCGTGCGATTATCTTTAAAAATGAGGAAGTTTTTAAATATTGTATTAAAAATTTGAGTATTTTTTGAAATATCGTAAAAAAAAAAGTTTCGGTATTTTGTTTTTCAAATGACTGATTCTAAAAGAGAAAAGCCTAAACTTTCTTAGTGCAGAATATCGATTCATTAACACGAAAAAAAAAAATTCATACGGAAAGATCTGGAAATCATTTTTATGAAAACGCATCAATTTTGATTCATTTTAGAAAAAATTGTAAAAAATAGAAATATCATTTTTTTTTTTAAAGAATTATACCGTATCGTGCCGAAATAAATGATCTTTCCGATTATGTAATTATTTTTTGTCTCAGTTTGATAGAAAGAATAAAATGGTTTTTTAAAAAAGGTCGAAAAATCGGAACTTCATTAAGCTCAATCCGATAAGCTGCTGGGCAGAATAAAAAGCTAACAGGGGTAAGAGGTTTTTAATTAATAACTTTTGAACTAATTGCAATATCAGAATATAAATGGTCAAAACATGCATTGTCATGAAAACTAAACGTGTATGCAAAATTTCAGCTCAATCGGTTGAAGACATCAACTTCAAAATTGAGTTGCAAGATTCCACCCGAAAAATTTACATTGCAAGTTAAATAAAAGCTTGTAAAAAGGGTTCAAATTTTAGAAAACATAGAGTCAACAAAGAGCTTATTTTTCAATTCCTAGTATTAGATCACACTTTCTATATTTTGATGTAAAACAAATAGAGCCCCAATTCTGAACATTTTTTCTTTTTTTCAAATAGAAAAAATGTTTTAGATTTATTTAGAGTTAGGGTGACTTTCCTACCCAATCAAACCGCATACAGTTTTTGTCCTCAGAATCAGTTCTTAAGTTGAATCATTCTTCCTTCCTCAGTGGCTTGACACCCCAGGGTGTGCCTTGGCCTTCTCAAGAAGCCTTTTCCAGGCCAGCCTTCTTCCTGCCAGTGTTCTCCAGTTTCTAGTTCTCAAAACTAGGAGATCTTTTTCTAGGCCATCAATCCATGTAAGATTTGGCCTGCCCTTTCTTCGAGTGCCAATTGGTTGAGTATTGAAGACTTTTTTAGAGGTGCGGTCTTCGTTCATTCTGACAACGTGACCTGCCCATTTAATTCTCTGTATTTTGATGAAGTTAGCAATGTCAAATTCTTTATATGATTGATAGATCTCTAAACTTCATCTTCTTCGCCATGTTTCATTTTCCTGAATTCCTCCAAAAATAAATCTTCCTTCCGTAGATACTTATCATGTTCTCATCTGTTCCAGACATGGACCAAGTTTCACATGTATAAGTTAATACTGACCTTAAAGGACTTTTATGCGATAGAACCTTTGTTTTTCTTTTGATTAAATTCAATTTCATATATTTTCGTATTTCATTAAGACATCTATTAGCCATGGTAGCTCTATTAGCCGTAGTAATTCTATTACCCATTATAATTCTTTTTTGAATTTCAGTAGAACAATCGTTTCTATTGAACCCTTTAACTGTCAAGTTATTTTGATGATTTGGGTACACAAATTGTCAATTTTTTTTTAACCGAAGAACTTCTAACCTCTAACCTTTGAAGTCTTCAGTAAAGTGCTGCCATCTATTGAATTGAGCGCACATTAACTTTTCCCTAGAATCATCCGGGTTTGACAAAGAGATGAAGCCGAAATAAACGTCTCCCGATATATATTCGGGTAAAACAATACGATGCACTCAAAAAAAATTACCCCGAGTTGCACTCGGGCGTGACATTTTCAAACACCAGTGCTCGAGATTATCTCGGGCATGACAGTTAAAAGGTTAATTTCCGTATCTAAATAAGTGAAACTGTCTACAACTTTTTATTTCTTCAATTTTAAAATGGGAATTGTTAAAGCATGGTTTAGTGCAAGGCATGTACTTGGTCTTATAACTTGAATCATATTCGTTGCAAATATTTCATGAATCTCGTATCACGAACTACAAAAGCAGAAAAATGAATGAAAAGGGTTTCCGGCTTTTTCTTTTACTGAACACAATGTAGCTTCCTTTACATAAGTGTTTTATCAAGTTCTTGATCTACTTCCGAAAACATAAATATCTTTTTAAGAACAGCTTCAAAATTTATGGATAACGGATAAATACATGGTTGTGAAGTTTATTTTAGATGTACGATAGATTTCATACAGTCATATTATGCAATTATGTATTTAAAAAAAATGGAAGCGTATATACCGTAAAATCCGGCGTATAAAGTGCACTTTTAACACCAAAAATAAGTTCGAAATTTACAGGTGCGCGTTTTACATATATCGAAATATTGTTTATTTAAAAGAAATGACATTTCTTATGAACTTAAAGGGTTGTAGTTCTAGAAGTATGCTATTTTTTTCTAAAGTTTGAAATAATACCTCGAATAAATGATTTAAAAATGTGCACGTACATTTCAGATTTCTACGAAAAAATAGGGCCCGCGTTATAAGGCGAATATATTTAAAAATTAAAAATTTCCCCTTAAAAGTATGGGTGCGTGTTATACGTCGGATTTTACGGTATATTTTTTTCAAAGATGATTTTTATTTTCGCGTATAAATTGAAAATTGAAAAACTAGGGTTTGATTAAAGATCTTTCGTTGCATTCTTGGTGGAGTCCAAGTGAATGGATCGTGGAGAAGAAGATCCAGTTTAGAACTGTATAAAATAAAATTTACAAATAACTTGATATTGTAGAATTCGTCAAATCATAGAGACTTACCGTAAAATCCGGCGTATAACGTGCACCCATACTTTCAGACTGCAATTTTCAATTTTTAGGTATATTCGCCGTATAACGCGCACCCTCTTTTTTACGAAGAAACCTGCTATGTGCGTATGCAATGTTCTTATTTGCTCCTTTATTTGAGGCATTACCCCAAGCTTTAGAAAAAAAAATACATTTTTAGAGCTACAACCCTTTTTAAGTTCATAAGGTATGTCATTTCTTTTAAATAAATAGTATTTTGTGATGTATGTAGAAGTCTAATTTTTTTCTATGCCCATCCTTTTTTATTTTTAAAGATCTCATTTTTATACACGGCGTATAACGCACACCCATAAATTTAGATCTCATTTTTTGTGTTAAAAGTGCGCGTTATACGCCGGATTTTACGGTAAATGGGCTATACGGCTATAATGATTGAAGACCGATGCTGCAAGAAAATCTTTCTGGCAAAGCCCATGGGAAATAGACCTCGTGATAGACCCCTGCTAATATGGATTGATTGTATCGAAAAAGATCTTAGTATTGTAAATGTTAAAAGCTGGAAAACACACAGTTGTCAAAAGTAAAGATGCCAGGAAAGGACTTCTGGAGAAGGCTAGTGCCCACCCAGGGCAGATGAACCATTGAAGAAGAAGAAAAATTAGGATTTTTTTAAAGTATTATAGAAGTTTAGGGCAGACCAAATCTTAGATGAATTGATGGCCTAGAAAAAGATCTCTTAGTTTTGAGAACTAAGAATTGGAGAACATAAGCTGGAAGAAGGCTGGCTTGGAAAAGGCTTCTTGAGATAACCAAGGCCCATTCTGGGCTGTCGAGCCACTGAGGAAGAAAGGTAGGATTATAGAAGTTTACTAATCCGAAATCTCTAAAACATCAAGAAGTTTATTAATTAAACTTGAAATTTCAAACATTCCTTTAATCAGTAGTTGAAAGTTAATTCTACTTCAAGGATATTATTTTTCCAGATAATCATGTATTAAATGCATGATTGTATGATAAAAATTCAAATAGGCCCCAGACCATTAGCAAAAATTGCCAAATATTTTAGAATTTTTTGCTAAATAAAATGCTACTTTTTAATCTTTTTTCGAGAAATAAAACCTGACAATTTAAATTTACTGAAAAGGAATATTAATTTATTAAGCAGTTATATTTGTTTAATTACATTAATAAAATGTTATAAAGGTATTATTGAATTATTAACATAATATAAAATCATATAGGTAGGATGAAGATATAAATAAGATGTAGGATTTTTATAAAGCTCTCTTATATTATGTTTAAAACTTGGAATAAGGAATCCAATAGATCATTATAAAAAAAAAAGGGCATATAGTTCGAAACAACCCCGTAGAGTATCATTATATTTATAACAAAACCATAATTTTGTTTAAATTAACAAAATATACCATTTTCCTTCTGGCATCATGATCATTCTTCTTTTCATAGTGTCCACTTTCATCGAAATATCCTGTTTTCCTGAAAATAAGACCTAATTGAAAATTAAACCCTAATATAATTTTTCAAGATGCTCGCAATATAAGCCCTGGTAAAGATTCTCATTACCAAGTAACTAATCGAAGTTCTGAACAACTTTCAGGCAAATGTCTTAACTAAAAGCCATCTCCCACGTATACGTTTTGGAACAATTTTTCTTTCAAGCAACCCTTTTAAAGCGGCTTTTGCCGAGTTGCCATAGCAACGACTTCGAACAACTTTTCCCAGTGAGCAGAAATAACTGCTCTAAATTCCAATCAGTGAGATTCTTCGACTCCCTACGTCATAAACAAGATGGCCGAAAAGATTGCAGCCTTGGCTTCATCAAACGCATCAGAAATGTCGTATAATATTTTATAATGTGGCTTATAATATTTTAATGGCGTATAATCTTTTAAACTGAATGGCACTCCATTTGTGCTTACGACCATCAACAAAAGCGCTAGCGAAATAATAATGGATGTTTGTTTTCTGAAGAAGAAGAATCGGCGAGTAATTTTTCACTGTGAAGATAGGGCGCGGATGACGTCAGAGCGTATCATTTTGTTTACGGTTACCCTTCACCCATACAGCTGCTTGAAACGATTGTTCTAAGGAGACTCGAGTTGTTCCGAGACATGCGTGTATGTTAAGGCTTTTACGGATATGGAAACGACTGAATATAACATCTTAGGTTTTCCGTACATCGTATGTTATAACAAACAATTGGCATTTGACTAAATCAATTTAAAGAGAATAATAAATAGATTCTCAAATAAGAAATAATTGCTATACGTCGAGTACTTTTTAGAAGATTCTATAGGTTCTATCGAGTACGGGCGAGGATGATAATTTCTGAATGCTCCGGGGGGTAAGGATCTCATAGCTTTCCAAAAAAGAAGAAATTGTACCTTCAAACTGTTCTAAAATACAATAATCTCAGTCAACAGGTGGAAGAGATGAATGCTTAGAAGAAAAGAGTGGATTAAGCGTTCTTAAGTTAGAAAAAATTGTCTGCAAATGGATTGCTGACAGAAGAGCAGAGTTTAATTGTTCGAAGGACTAATCAAAGGTCAGACTAATTGTAAGAAGAATTAAAAGTATCACACTCATCACTCAATGGGTGGCTTCCTACATAAATTTCAGCTGTGAGAAGTTTTATGACTATGCTTCAGAAGATGGCATAGTTGTACTTAAATAAATGTAATTTCTTTTTTATGAATATTTAAATAAATAGGATTTTTGAATACAAATCAGGTGCAAAGTAATCCCCCTGTAAATTAACAATTATTCAGAAAATAAGTACTAATCCGTCTTCGCAGTTTTCCGTAAAAAATTATATAAAATTGGATCATATTTTCGAGCAGTGTCGGTTTATCCATTGTGCTCTTGGGGCGGTCACCCAGGGGCCTGTGACGTTTGATATGAATAACGGTAGCGTGATCTTGGTTAATTTAAATATTGAATTTATTTGTCACAGAGCTATTATTTACAGAGTTATACATTGAAGTTATTAAACTTATTAAAAGATTTTTACAGTCCAATGAAGTGATTTGTGAGAGGAGGGACCCCTTTAGCCGACCGCTTACCCGAAAGTCAAAGCATCATCTTTTCTCCCCGTCTACCTCCTTCCGCCTGGTCAAAGCCTTTCCCCTTCGCTCTGCCTCCTTCTCTGCCCCCTTCGAGGGGTTAGCATCTCCCTCGCTCGGGGATCAGGGCGGCACTCTTGCAGCTCTCGTTTCATCCTGCCAGCGATGGGAAAGGGTTCCTCGGGGTCAAGGGTTAAGGGGAAGTCCGCATCAACCTTACTACTCACAGCTGCTGGATGCCCTTGTGATCATTTCCACAAAAAAGAAGCCGACTACAAGTGCGAGACACTACGTTACAGGCCCAAATATAAGCCGGACGTAACCAAATTTTCTGGTTATAAATTTCGATCCGCTAGTGTCTATAGATCTGCGCACAGGGCTCGAAATGAGCTTAATTTGGCACTGTTTTCGAGGAAACACAGTAACTTGAAATGATATTCCCTTTCTCTCTCTCTCTCACACACACACACAAGTCGTTGTAGAGAAGTATCACAAATCGTTTTCCTCACATTGTAATTTTAAATATTAAATGAGTAAGGGAGAATTTGGGGATTTAGTTAGGAGTGGTGGTAACTTTTTCATTCTTAATTGCTTGCTTGCGCGTACTTCTAGAGTAAAGCCTTCCTGTTAATACTCACATAAGATTATACCAATTTAACCCTTTCAAGGTGATGGTTTCATAGTGAATGGTCTGAAGGCGATTTTTTACTTTTAAAAGTGATTAAACGTATTTAGAAGTAAAAGAATCACCTCCAGACTAACTTTTATTGAATTGCTCTGATTTTGTGCATGAAGAAAATTTATGAATAAATGGTTTCACCAGGAATTCATTGTGCCTGAAAGGGTTAAGAGTCAGAGCTGTTCAAATTTTCTACCCTCAAAATAAAAACAAAAAAATCTAGACTTGGTTTTGCTGAAGTTTTCAAAATAGAATTTGTTTTAAAGATAGGTCAAGAAAATGGGAACAGGGCAAAAAGGGAAATAAACCATAGAAGTTGTGCAAAATTAAAAAATTTCCTTTCCTTATTTACGAGCATTTAAAACAAAAAACTTAAAGCATATCATTGCACATTTAAATTGTTAACTAGAAAAAAACAGGATTATATGTTTTATTCTCCCTGTAGTATAATTAATCTACAAAGAATACCTGTAGCAACGAATTTTAACAAGAACAGCAAATTGCAAGTTTTAAAAAATTCTCATGAAAGTTTTTCATTGTTTAGTTTCTTAGTTAAATATATTTATAAATAAATTATTTTCTACTTTTTTTTTAAATTTTGTTAAAACCGTCTCCGTTAATAAGATTAAAAATATAAAACTCATATTAGACGATCTTTTATGAAGTATTAAAGCCGCATGTTGAAATCCTCCTTACCTTAGGTGAATCTAAAATAGCATAGGCTATTTTAAATGCATTTGCTTATTTATTTATTATACAAAATAAATAAATAAGCAAATAATAAATTAAATTACTTAACATAATGTTAACAAAGTTTTTTGTTAAGTCTTTACATGAAAAAGTGGTACACAATTTCAAGTAATTTCTGTACAAAATCAATTTTGCTTACTCTACAATAAGTATTAATTATATCAGCTAATAAAATAAATCACCAGTCACTCATAAATTCATAAATGGGCATTGACAGTTAATAGATGGATACTTATTAGTAGCCTTGTATCTAATTTTAACAGGATTTAAGATGCATATTTAAATCTTCATGTCTTAATTTCATTGATATGTAATTTTTAAAAAGTAGTTTCTGTTTCGAACCATCGCTAATACTTATTTAAATATTCCAGCCTGTGGCCGGGAGATGACGTAGGAAAAGAGGAAATGCATTAAAATGCGGAAACGCGTAGGACGTTGCATTCTCTCGATAAAAATAAAGTCAACTAGTTTGCGCTCCAAATGAAATGTGCTGAATCGGATTCCGGTTAAAAGAGGGGATGAAAGACATTTTCTTTGAAACTCTTTAAACCCAAAATTCCTGAATATGCACGAACTTGCTTATTTAATCTTTCTCCAGTTTCATGCAAAGTTTCTTCGCTTCAGCAGTTGAGAGCAAGAGATGATATAATTAATAGGAATACTAGAGTCGGTTCCCAAACCAATAGTTTTAAAAATGGAAGGATATAATAGCATGGGCAGAATTGGGTAATTTTTTCAAACTGTAGAAGAATTCTAGAGTATAACTACAAATGCATAAAAGTCCTCAATTTAAATGTATCAGGGAGATGTATTTATCATTTTTAAATAAAATATTGCTCTTTTATATGCATACTATTTTCAAATTTCCTTAATTCTGCTTATTTTAAGTTGTAAAAGCGTCCATCACATGGAGAAGATAATAATTATATTCAAGGGATAATTCCAATCTTAGTATGCTTTTTAATTATAATCCAAGATATAACTTGAAAACAAGAGATATCCAGGTAGATTTTATTTACAGATTTTATAGATTTAATCTTATAGCATTTTGAAACTTTAATTTTTTTCCGAATCTGGTGGTATTATTTTGACGATTTGCAAATAAATTGAATTTAAGTAAAGAACCACTAAAGAATTTATTCCGAACAAAATAATTTATACCGGACTTCACACTTGTATATCCTAGACGTCTAATTCTTAAGCATCACTAATATACTCCCACTAAAACAAGCAATACAAGGTTTAAAAATATTTGCATACTCAATACATTCCTCAAAAAGGAAAAAAAAACTGAAGCATTATGTTGAGATTAAATATGTATCAAACACATATGTAGATAATGAAATGATTTCATTTTCAAGGCCGTAGAGAATGTATCTTTTTATATTGATTTTAATTGACATCGCATTCAGAAGCAAAACGAAGAATATTAGGGGCTTACCTGAATTTTGAACCTCGGTCTCAAGTTACGAGGACGACCCCTGAGCTGGCACCCCCTCTCCAAATTTCCACATCATGTCAATAGGAGTGGAAATTTATAGAATAGTTTTTAAGACTAGGACTTTTACTATTACCTATTAAAATTAAAATCAATTTAGAGGAATGGACAGAAAGCATTCAAAAGTCTCTTTTTTAATTAATTATAAGGGGATTATTTCTGTAGTTTCTTGAAAAGTATTCTTCAAGTCTCTCAAATATAAAACTCAGTGGTGTACACAAGGGTGGGGTTTGGGGGCTAAGCCCTTCTCATTCACCAAATTTTTTTTAGTTTTTAGCATTAAGATTAGGCCTCGGAATTACTTTAATGTAAGTTTTTTTTTTATTTGATATGTAAACCCCTCTCATAAAAGTAGTCTGTGTTCATCACTGACAAGCGTATTCTCTTTGAAAATGTTTCATACAGACACTTCTTACCATATTTCTTCCAAACCTTGTAACGGAAAGTTTGACTATTTAGCTTCGAGGATCCTTCACTCGAGAGATTAGGATCATAGACATTTTAAGGCGTAGACCAACTAGGCTTACGCCCAAGGCCGGCCTCAGCATCGTTTAGGAGCTTCCTGTCGTTCTCGTCTTGGCCTCAGTAAGATCATAATTCAAATAATTTTAAAATCTTCAAACGTTAGTCTCGGACATATTTTCCAAAAAAATGAGAATTTCTAATTATATGTCAATTGGCAAATGTGGCAAGCCTGCATTAGCGTGAAATGTCCGTCGTCAAAGCTTGAGCCTAGGTCTAAGTTTACCACCATGCACCATCATTTAATCGAAGTCTGGTTGCCGATTTAGTCGGTTTGTGCTTAAATTTGTGAGATTATAAGTCACATGCATTAATTTGTTACAGGATATCATTTGCATGAGTATTTGTCAACATATGCAATAACTGTCTACTTAAAATGTTCGGGGGGGGGGCGGGACTTTTTTAAAGGGGCCCAAGACCTCAAGAAATCAAAAGATGTCACTGTTCGCGACTCGACTTTACAAATAGGAGTAGTCGACAAGACACAAAATACTAGTAAATAACCATAAACACAAGTGATTAATTCAATGCTGCAATACTATTCCTGCTAAAGGTACTCGACAAAGATCAATAATTATATTTAAATAACCAAAAACGTACTTTTAAGTAAGTTGACACACACTTCGGACTCTCTGTAGCCCTAACAAAACGAAGGAAACTCAATGTTATTGAACCGACGACTCGAATCCTAAGTGTAATCAAATGTTTCCGAGAACTTTCCAGGTTTAAATTCATTCTCCCAGAAAAATAAGGGCGTAGTCTTGTGTGACGTTTGAGATAAATAAGGGTAGCGTGATATTTATTAATTTAAATATTTACTTTATTTACGTCACAGCTGTTAACATTGTTTTGATGATAAGAGTTTAAATTCTGTTGTTTGTGAGAGAGAAGACTGCGTCCGTTCTCCCCGAATTTTTCAAACCATCTTCTCTCTCTCTATCCTCTCTAGGGTCTCCCGGTGGTAGCGGTTGATCCCTTCATCCTCGAGTTATATCCGGTTCGTAGATAGAGTAGGGGTTCTCTCACGGTGTCAAAGGTTGCCGGAGTGATCCACAAAGACAAGATCGCGCATTATTTTAAGGGTGCAGGTGTTCACAAAGACGTGGTGATACTATCCACAAAAAAGAAGTTGATTTACAGCTGTGTTACAGGATACGTTACACTTGGCAAAAAAAATACTAATTAGATGATGAATCTAATTATAAAACTGGTAGTGTGTGGAAATCTGTGTTAAATTTGTTGCTTTCCCATTAACCGTTAACCTGCCAACATAATTATAAGCTTTATATTTTCACTCTCATTCTCTCACTTTTATACATTCAAACTAATCTGTACAAAACATTTCCACAGTAAGAAGGTAACATTTAAACTTTTGGTCAAATTTTAAAGAATATTATCCCAGGTAAATTTTAACAGGGAACTTCGTGACACTGTGCGTTGCAACATTTACTTTCAAAGAGTTGTCCTTAAATGTGATATCTTATAGCGTACAAAAGCTCTGGAACTTGGATTTTAAACTCTTTTATTCCATTGATATTTCTTCGTATTTTTCAGAAGAAGAATCACTCTATACTCCCATTTATAAATATTTGCTATTTTAATAGACTTTCTATTTCGTATCATAAAATTTATCCTCATTTCCAAAATAACGAAAATATTTTGTATGCTATTTGTAATTCAGTTTATTTCGATTCTAGAAGTTAAGCATCTTTTCACAAAAGCAATATTACTTACCCCTTTTGATGCAATATTGAACCTTTGCTAATTTTGAGTTATTCGTAGTCTAATTGTTATATTATACGCTCTTTGTTTCTATTCTTATTTATTTGAAAATGCTACTTTGTATAAATTCTTGTACAGAGAGAGGGAGGTGGGATCCACATAAAATATGTTCAAACTCACATTGCTGTTCTCAGTCATAACTGTTCTGGAAAACATAACAGACTTTTAACTTTGAACTATTTGATTCAATTTCGTAAGAGTTTTAATATTTTTATCTTGTTCTTGAAATTTTATTTTTTGATATTATTGTTACACGATTATCGGGAGCGAATACGAAGTGTTTTGACTCTATTTTGGAATTACATATATTTATGAATGTATGTTACTTGCTCTAATTTGCACATGATGCTCTATAACAACTTCTTTTTTCATACATTAAATTATAGCATACATAACCAAGTGTTCATATCTAAAATAATAATGATGTATAATTACATTTAATATAAAAGGTACTTTAAATAAAATTTTATGAGTATGTAGATTTGTTGCTTATTTCAATTACTAAAATTAAAATGCTTTGCGGTATTTTTCGTGGTACAGATTTAATTATAAAAGTTATAACTCATAGAGGATATGAATAATTTAAGGGTATGACAAAAGATTAACTGTAACTCACACTAAAAAGAAATGCAATATCTAACAATTTATTATTGAAAAGAAAAAAGATAACGGGTTACTTTTTTTAAAAATCTAATCTCGTGGGTATCTTAAACCCTTTCCAATGAACTCCTGGTTAAGAACCTATATTCTTAATTCAGAGGAAAAAGACCTGTTTCCTAATGAACCTCAGAATGGAATCCTGAATAAATGAAAATTTTACAGAAGAAATATTTTATTTCCATCATTATATCTTCATCGTTATTTATCTTGGCCCGACTTTGATTGTTTTGCTGAGTAACATTACCAAGATATTAATTATAACTACAATTTTAAGAAATCACGCATATTTATTTTGATGCCATCTTGGCTCTTTGCGAGATCAACTTACATATCTTTATCCATTATACTTTTACTGTAATTCGAATTGGATTGCATTGTAATATATTAATGTGATTAATCTTTCTTTGGTCTGAAGTCGATACAAAAACACTGAGGGATTGCAATAATAATATATATCTACACTTCCAGATAATAAAATATTTAAAAGAATAATAACTGTTTTAAGTAAATATGATGAGAGAGAGAACATAAAATATATTTAGAGTGACCTTGTTAAATTTTTATAAACTAATACAATGTTTTAGCATAAAAATATTCTTGTTCCTTATTCTAAAATATCATAAATTTAATTATTTCTTTCTTTCATCGATTACAAATTAGCAAATTAAATGTTTATTAAATGTAAGAATGAGAGCATCCAAACGCCCAATGAAAAATATTTGAATACATATATACTATATTAAAATGCTTTTATTGATCCTCCACCCAAACTTATTTTTAGCGAGGTAATAGATATAATCATCTATAACGTAATTCCAATCGCACATCAGTCTTGTATAGCTTTATGTCATTTATAAATCCATGAATTTATAGGGAATCTCTGGGAAAATTTAAGAATAAATAAATAAATATCTTCAGGAATATGCTCTCTTAGATACACAAAATCTATGTTAAGAATTTTGTTCATGTAATTATGAATGAAAAATTACAGATACTAAAAACACTTTAACTGCTTATCAAATATTCTTTCTCTCTGAAGTTGTTGCTTAAATCGATTTTTACTTTTGTATATGCTTTATTCTAAAAATATAACGATACGATTACAATTTCGTACTCTACTCATTGTAAACGCTTTATTACACTCACACTTTCCAAACAATTTTATCGTAGAAAGTAGACTGCCAATGTTAGTGTCGACTTCGTCATTTGATAGTGGTTCAAAAGAATAGACGATTTGTTTTTGTTGACGTTAGAACAGCCGAATTGTGTGAGGTTTGTTTTGGTTACGCTACAAGAAAAGTAAAGACGTAGACAATGGAGCAGCTTATATCTTTCCAAAACATTCCACTAAGGGCATTAACATCGCGAATCTGTGAAAACAACTACAATAAAATACGTTTAACGCGAAAACGCTTGCGACGAAATATCAATTAACACGAAATAATGCAACGGCTCCGACAAACTATTATGTATTTCTATGCATTTTTTCTCTTAACACAAATCAAAAATCGCTTAACGTGAAAGGAATTCTTTTCTAGGAATAAACAAAATACGGAAAACACCAGCGTGCTTTGTATTATTGGACCATCCTGCTGTATCATTGGAAGAATTCGTTACAGTAGATGATAATAATGTATGCACAGCCCAATTATGGCAGACAAAGACATTTTGGAGTTTGTTCAAATAAGGAACATCATGAAGAGTATGTGCAGTTATTTAGAAGCACATTCCAATGGCAAAATGAATAACAAAATGGACGATATCGAAGAATTTGATGCTAAAAAAGACAATACAAAGAAAATATCGGATTATTTTCCAAAAACTCAATAAATGTTTTGTTTTATAAAAAATTGTAAAATTTAATATTAAATTTCTTTTTAAGTTCTTGTGAATGTTTTTGCTTTATTGATTTTTATTAAACATATGCAGATATACATATCCATAAAAATGAAATAAATTCTAATAAACTTAATTTTGTTGAATATATGTTTGTTTTTGCAATGTCCTTTAACACGAAAAAATATTTCACCCCCTTCAGTTTCGTGTTAAGCGATTTTCACTTTATTAATTTTTATTTAACATTCTATCTTACCTCCGATAGATTTATACTAAACACATCTATTGCCTAATTAGACACTTTTTTACTTACTCAGAATTAGAATTTCTGCTTGCTGTATTATTATGTTTCTTGATTCTTTTACCATTACAGCCCATTTTTATAACTTAAGTAGTAGGGATTTCGTGAGTCCTGTTGAATATAATCATATGAACCGTGAAGAGTAGAAAAGAATAGTGAAATACCCAAAATTTTAACAGAACGCTATAAAACTGTAGAAGACGATTCTCACGCTAACCCAGATTTCAATATCGACAACTAACATTGTAATAAACGCGATGTCGCGTGTATTGATGTTTGTGTCAGAAGAAAAATCAGCTATAATCAGAACAATTCTAATTTATTGTTCTCACACTTAAATTAACAACCCAGGGTAGGAAATGCACACTTTTACTAAGTATAGGAACAATTACACGGCATATACTTAATATCTGATTGTATTTCAATTCACTTACTTTTGATACACTTCGGATGTCTACGGTTCAATTTACCGTAATTCCGTTCTTAATTGTTCAACCTTCTGTAGTTATTACTAAATTCTACCTTACTGATTAAATCGTCAATTAGCAATCTTTGATCATTCAACAATTACTCGTCGAGTAACTCTCGACTAGCTCTCAACTATTTCCCACTAACTCCTAACCTCGCGTACCTAAAAGTCAATGCTTAAATATAACCCTTCATTTGCTTAAACCAAGTCTTCTTCTTTGGGAGAAAGTTTTCAATAGAACAGCATTTAAGAGAAACGAATTTACCCCAAGAAGATTAGTGAATGCTCGCGGATAGATCCGTTACAACATGATACTGAAAATGAATTAGAAGTAGAAAATGAGCATGAAAAGGTTTAAGTGGTGTGTCTGAAGTAAATAAATTAAAGGTTAATTCAGTTAATGACTTTACCACATCAACTATACAACTCTCAACTGTCTGTAAATTTCATTTTTATGGAATAATATGAAACAACTTGCATAGTTCAAGAACGTATTTTTGTCAAAATTTCAAAGAAAAAATGTTAGAAGAAGAATTTACAGAACGAGAAATCCTCTTATGTAATAATGACATATTTAACTAGAAAATATACAAATAAAGTCAACTTCCGTTTTACGAAACCTCTACTTATCAAATTCCTCTGTTTTACGAACTTTTTCCTGGAACCAAGACATTTTACTAATCTCTTCATAAAATAACCTCTAAATAGCGAAGAACATTTTCTATAACGTTCCTCTAGTGATTCGATTTTTTTTCTCTATTTTTAAATTTTATTTCTCGACATTTCAAACTATTCTCTCTTTTAACACATTTTATGGTGATCAATGGCCTTGAACTGGTTTTACCAGGTGCCTAATTAACCTAGAGCAATAAAATTGCCTTAATTTTTCAAACTAACGACTCAAATAAAATTAGCAGATTTTATCAATTAAATTTAAGGCCGCTTGGGGTAATGTAGGCTTGAAATTACTGGCTATAAAATAATATGTGTTTAAAATTACTTGTAGGCTTAAAATTAGAAAAAGTCATAAAAATTTATTAATTTTAATATAAAATTTTAAAAAGTTGAAAATATAGTTTAAAAGTTTTAATGTTGAAAATATAGTTTAAAGGCTTTAAAGTTGAAAATAAAGTTTAAAAGTTGAAAATACAGTGCAATCCTGGATGTTTTTTTTTTTCTTGTCTTCCTTGCAGCTTTTTTTGATGAGTAAGATACATAAAATAAGTAGGTATTAAAATTTACAGAAAAAAATGTGAATAATTACTTTTTTTAAATAATCTATAGTGTTTATGAACTTAAAATTTGTTTTATGTGGTTTCCAAAATATATTAAAAGCTGAATCTCTATTTAAAGTATATAAGTATTAAGTCTAAAGTATATAAGTCTATATAAAGTAAATAAGCAAAACCTTTGAAAAGTTAGTAAAGGCTTCGCAAATACTTTCAAGGTACTTTTATTGCATTTCAAAGGCTTCAGAATAATTTTATGAATAGCAGTTCACAGAAAAGATCATACTTTGGAAAGACGTATATATACGTCCGGTGGAGCAATTGACGCACTGGCTGAACGAGACGTTTATATACGCCGGTGGCACTTAAAGAAGTAAGTCGCATTGTAGTTTTAGCTTCAAAGTATAGTATTATTGAATTCAATACATTGTCATTGTATGGAGGGGGGCGCGAATAAAATCATGATTGAATATTGGGCCGCAGATATCGAAAGTTTGAAAAACATTGACTTAGAGTTATCGGAAAAGACAGAAGTTATATAACACTCGAAAAAAAATACGAGTGACAAAATCATAGTGGATAGATTATCTTGTGCATCGGATTTAACATTTCTTATCATATTTGGTTAAAAGAAAAAAACAGGATAATAATTTCTACGTAACCCACTTCCGGATGAAGCAGAAACAAAAATTAATAAAAATTGTGAATAAAGCATGTCTGTATCTTCCAACCTTATTCAGTCACTAGAAGAAACCAACTGTAAATTGCAATTAAAGCCTGTTCCATAAGATCTCGTCATTTTCTGGAAGTCTTACGTCAGGATATTTCCGCTTTCTCCTATTGTCTGTTTTTTAGAAGTTGTTTTTAAAATATAAGAGTAAAGAACTTTTTTTGTAATGTGTACTTTATGAAGAGATTTAATTTGCTTTATCACTTTGCCAATTATCTTAACCATGGAGCAATGTATTTTACGTGGATATAACACGTGTATGACAAAATGCACTAAATGAGCATTTTTATGAAATGGGGCTATTAAAGCATGACTGTAAAAATAAGACGTATTATGAAAAAGACATATAAGACACTTTGCTTGCATGAAATAATGTATTTCTAAACCTTAGAACAGCGTTTCTCAAACTGTCGGGCGCGCCCCCCTTGGGGGGCGTGATTACCTAACAAGGGGGGCGAGAGCATATCAAAAAGTCAAAATTAAAAGATTTAAAGAATTACAAATTTACTGAAAGAAAGAAAAATAAAATACATTCTGACATAATAAAAAAGTAAAAGACACATTTACATTAATATAATACACTTATAAATGTATCTGCACTGCAAAATGTATTTGATAACTAATTTAACAATACTAAGTTAAGAACAAGATTAATAATTACTAGTGACTCCCATGGGCTTGTCATGTACAAAATTATACACAAAATTTAATACTTATCTTGATAATTTGTACGGTTTATAATTAAAGTCATTTTGTAGCTTTTAGTACGTTATTTTTGAAACCAATACATTGTTATTTTATGGAGGGGGGCGCGATGAAAATTATGATTGAAAATTGGGTCGCAAGTATTGAAAGTTTGAGAAGCACTGCCTTAGAATAAAATGAATTTTAAAAGAATATCAAAAGAGTCTTTGGAATGTTTTTTCTGCCCTTTTATCCATGAAGGAAGTTAAATTCAGTGCGAAAAAAACTTAATATTTTCCAAAAAATTGTCTTATAAAAATGATGACCTCACAGTTGCTTGAAAATTTTCTTTAATTTGCTCTTTTCTTTTAGTAATTTTTTGGTTCCCATTTATTCATAGAAGTTACAATAATTCATTGATCATGGACTAAAAATATTTTTTTTTTTGAAGGCAGAACTTTTATGAGGCGAGCATAAATTCAAAACAACATTAAATATTTATGGGCTACTCAGGGTTTGACAAACTATGCCACGTGTCACGTGTGGCACGCGGTACAATTCTCAGTGGCATTCTACGCTACTTTACAAATTTGTCAATTTTTGAGTGGATAGAAGCTGATAAATTTGTAATGGACCGCGCGTATTTGACAAACATCTTCAAAATTATTGACATTTGCTGAATTTCAAAAAAAAAAAAAAAATTGAAATATAACTCTAAAAGGTAAATTTAAAGCTATTTTGTAAATTATTAAATGTCATTGCTGGAGAAATTTAATTTTTTGAAGATAGAAAATTGCATGAACTCTGCTTTCAGTGTTTGATTTTACATATTTAAGCAAAAAATCTTTCATCATATAAAAATATTTTGAGTCAACAAAGAAATTGTTTAGCATTGTTCAGAATCGTGTCAAATTGAAAGTGATACATTATACCCCTGATTTTGAAAGTAGAGCAATGCAAGCATTAAATTTGCATTAAAATTTTTATTTATCCATTTATTTAACTCTAATGAAGGTAAATACTTATATTTTATGTTGTCTATTTCTTATTTTAATAAATATGTATAAAAGATATATAATACATGCACAATTTTAATGTTTTATATTTTTGTAGAAGAAATAGTTATATTTTATGCTGTTTATTTTTATGTTAAGAAATATCTTTAAATGATGCAAAATTAATGAATGATAAAACTATAAATCTATATTATTGACCTCAATTCTCTAACTCTTCATGCATTATCGCGAGAATCGAATTGTTTCAAAAAGGTCCTACTATGTGGCACTCTGAATCATATTGGCAGATTGGTTTGGCACACCACAGCCGAAAGGTTGCCGATCCCTGTATTAAATGTTTATATGATTCTTGTTTTTATCATCCCCCTTTCCAAAAGACATTGGGACTCTTGGATCCAAAGCTTCCTAACTCAATCACAGAAATTAAGAATTTCTGTCAGTTTTTTACAATTTATTGATTAATCGTTAATGTTTGAGTAGCTCTTTTAGAAACAACTCGAGGACTATTGGTGATGCAGCTTGTAATTTTGAACTATAATCACGTGACGAGAAGGACACCTAAACTGATATCCTATTCCCCTTCCACAACGTGTCAATACAAGAACTATCCGTAACATAAATATTTGCAAGGATTCATATTCTAAATTACTGTTAATTGTGCAAATTTTTGTAAATTAGAAACCATCTCGAAATTTGAAAACAAAATAATAACTGTAACCAACAAAGTACTGTTTAGATATTGATGACAAAAATAACACTTTAAGAAAAATTGGACAGCTTCTATCAGGAGAAGGAATTCAACAAATTTCTATATGTTATGAATTTATCTTTGTTTTTCTTTTGTAATGGTATCAGCCAGTGGAGCACACAAGGGGGGGGGGGGGGGCCCGGGGGGGGGCCCCCCCCCCTTAGACCTTGATTTTTTTTTCGATTGATGATAATTCTGTTTGTGTAGTACTTTACTTTTACAGTAGTTACTTTTTACAGCGTTTTGTTCCCCTTCAATGATACGAGAATGGTGGACTTTCGACCTTAGACCCCTCCCCCCCCTGAAAATTTTTTGTGTGGGCCACTGGTAACAGCTAGTATTAAAATCTTAATACATACCTCATAAATTATTGTATTTCTCATATTTAAGATGCGTTTTAACTACTGTATATTATATCCCTGATTTTATTCTCTCTCTACATGCATATCATGAAAGACCCAAATAATGAAATAACAGTTGATCTGAAAAAAATTATCTTTGTCTAAAGTCTAGCACATTTTGAAATATATATAAAAATAAATTGAGCACCAACATTTCTCTTTCTTACGAAATAAATTTAAATTTGCCTATGTATATTGTAAGTAAAGAAACACTCATTTGATGGATCTTTAAATTGCATTTAAGTCTTTTAAGATGCAAGACCCCACCCCCGAAAAAAAAATCTTTCTTGTTTCTATTTAATATCTTTAAAATTTCCCCCTAAAATTAAAGAGACGAAAATATCTTCTATAAGACATTGATTTTTTTCCTTTTGTGGCAAGTAAAAAAAAAAGCTTATTATCAGACTTACTTTTACTACTCATTTTTTCAAAAAAGTGGAATGATTTTATTGAGTTGAGTCCTTCCTAGTCTGTTGCTTATCTTTAGAAATTCTCCTTATACCGACACAAAGAAAGAAATAGCCTTTGTTGTTCCATATTCCCAATAAATAAATAAATAACGAAGAAAGGATTCAATCTCAAAATATTTTCAGACAGATGAAATATTCCCACTATTGAACTCGTGTTGTTAAAATTTTTATTGTTGCTTTAATTTGGAAACTCGCCATTTTATGCTTCAATAGGTAAATAGTTATTAACTCAGCATTACAATGTAACAGAGGAAATGTGGAACACATTTTACAAAAAAAAAAAAAAAAAATGAATTTATTCAAACCGAAATGAGTAGTAAAGTAAAATTAAATAAAAAAAAATTATTTAAATACAATATTTTGGCAAAAAACTAACTTAGAATAACCTTTTTTCAAAATCTTTTTAAAAAATGCTTCTAAAATAATAATATTTTACTTATATAAAGTAAAGATTTCCCCAGAGAGTCTGAACTAAGATTTTTGAAAAATTCACATTACTTTCAGAGTTACCACCAATTGAATTAATTATCGGCGTTTTTTCTTAAAATTTCCCCTCTGTTGTCGTAAAACATGGATAAACTCACTTCTAAATTATATATTTCAAAAATTCTAGTTGAGCCTCTGTACAGAGGTCTGCGCTATATACAGACAAAATATTATTATAATAGAAGCATTTTTCACAAAAGGAGAATATTTTGAAAATGGGTCATTCTATGTTCATTTTTCGTCAAAATATTGTACTTAAATAATTTTTTATTGTAATACAAAACAATTTTATATACATTTTCTAATCTACGTGACACTAAATATCATAAATATTATCCATTCATACGCTTTTGCAAAATCACGGTTGCGATCGTATACCTTAACATGTTGGAAATTAAAAACGCTATATGGATTGCACCATCAGTTGTAGTTTTAGAAATAATGTGTTGTGTGAATGGATATAAATTAAATACTAAGCACTATCATAGAATATCCAGGGAAAAAGAGGATCAGAGGAATTTTGCATAGAATCGAATTTATAATGGTCCATATGCTGTGGTCCTCCAAATGGTCATACTTATCGGTATAAATACAATGCGGTGTTGCAAAAAGTCTTCTTTATAACATCTTCATCAAGGTTATTTTTTATATTTTATTTTTTTGCATATGTTAGTTTTTGTGTAAGCATTCGTGAGGGACAGATAAAATAAACAAAAATTCAGCTTCAACAAAAGTGACAAGAAATACATTCGAGTTTTATGATATGTTGAGAAGTGAATGAAAAGAAGAGGATGACTAAAAAGAAATTACCCTCTTTCAAAGTAAGAGGAAGGCTTGTGTAATCTTATATCGCGGTGCTGAATTGTTTAGTTTCTTTATCTATATAGATCCGAATTCAGTGTATCTTTATTCTGTGTAAACAGGAAAAGGTATATATTTGCAATTCCTCAAAGTTTAAGTCAGGGGCGGGCAAACTTTTTCAGGGTACAGGCCACTCCTAATTTTTTCAAGGATGTTGCGGTTCACCAGTGACGTAGGTCTGGTAAACTAAGAAAAAAGTCAGAAATATTTATTATAATTTATTAATATAAAAACGGATTATGTTCTTACCTATAAAACTACAATAGAAAAAAAACCCTTACACTTTTAAGACCACGTTTAAAGCAAAATGCAAGGTACAAACATAATAGTATCAAATATAATGCATTTATTATCAAACTATCCAAAATATATTAAAAATAAAGCATTTTTATTTGGAGTTAGTTCTCGCAGCTATAGGCAGAAGAAGACTCAATCTGCTTACAGTCAGCCAATTTTGAATATTTCTGTATATAATTACTAGCTACTAATACTAACTACTTGGACGGTCATCCCAAAATGTCTTGGCAGTCCACTTGTCGATCGTTATCAATTTAATCCCCACCCCTGTATGGTTTAAGTGATTTAATCATTTGTGAGAAGTGCGAAAATATCTTGCCCTATTTGTTTTTATTAAAAGGTGGTAGATAAAAATAATAATCTGTCACTTTAATAATACTTTTTTTCCTTTAGGAAAAACGTAATTATTTTTACTTCTTTATCTTACATACATAGAATAGAAAACATCGAAGGATAATGTTTGTTTTTTTTTGGTGTAGCTGCGGCCATTCAGGAAGGCATGTTCATTACAATATGAATTTAATTATGATGATTCTCGAAGACACAGTTTACAAGAAAGCATGCACGTTAGCACATAAAAGCAATAGTAAAAACACGTGAGCAAAGCTTATGACGGACAAAAGCGTTTTCCTTATTTAGACGAATATGAGATTTGTCTGTGAGCATTTGGGTTGCTGAACAATTCCGTATCTGATATCTGAGATGTAAAACAACGAATGGTGGAAATTTTCCTGCTGACGAAAGGCTAGTTGGTTATTGATCAAGGGGTAGAATGCAAGAGACGTGATTGCAGTCGCAGCAACGCGCCTTTTTGTTAAGTTTAAGTTTTACATAAATTTCAGCCAGTAAAATGTTTTTAAAAAATTACAATAAAAAAAATTGCAGATTTTACTGGAGTAATGTTCTGAAACACAGCTTAATACAGCGCATCAGCAATTAGTTTATGCCTTACTGCTGAGATCCCAATAAAACACAATTATTGTTGTTCAATAATTTCGATTTATTTAAATATTCTTTTGCAAATTCGATAGTCTGAATATTTCAATAGTTTGAAATAGGCTCGGCCCTATTAAGTTAGAATTACCGAGACTTTTCTCTTCTACGTATTTTCTTAATTAATTTATTTTACGTTAGATAAGCTAATCTTATTATTATAAGTTATATTTCATGCTAAAATTTGGTGCGATTTATTCGAAAAATGAATTCGATAAATAAAACTTTATTTTTGATTTATTAATTTATTATTGCTAATATTTTGAGTTGTATAAATATATATATATGGGAACCTAAGGGATTTAATTTGGTCTTGAGTATGAACCATCATTAAAAGATTTTTACCGATTCTGAAGCACTCTTTTTGGTTTTCTGTTAAATTACAAGAGATTCAATGTTGGTCTAAATTTTTTTTTTTGTTTACTGCTTTTTCTTTCTGATATTTTTGAATGCTTATTATGTATAACGGCAGATCCATGCTTTTGAATCATTTATATACGCTAAGTGTAACAATTATCCACGTTTAGCACTTTTCATTTGGTCAGCAGATTTTCTAAAACTACAACTGTTGAAAGTCTTCCTGTGTGTTCCACATCCTGAAAATAATTTCGTCATTTTCGGATTTCTGCAAAACATTTGAATACAAGAGCATGAGAGGGAGCTTCCTTTCCGTATAACTATTGTAAACGTTTAACACTTATTGGTTTATTCCTTTTCAAAATTATTCAAAAAGACATAGGGTGATAAATGTAAGCGCGTTAAAAAATTTACGCTTCTTTCTTAGTAAAATTTTCCCTTCTTTCAAAAATTTACTGAATGGTAACTAAATTGCAATTGGTCAAGAAAAATTATTGTCTGTGGGAATCAAGAGTTTCATATTAACATATCAATGCAACATATTTTTATTTTAATACTTATCGTATACATCTGTCATGAATTTCAATATTATTTTTGCATAAACGGTATATTTTTGAAGCTGTAAAAACATGCTAAATTTATATATAATAGAATAAAAAAAGGTAAAAAGATAGAGTAATTCTTTATAACTCGCAAATTTTTATCGGATAGAATTTGCGTTATTGTTAATGGCTCAAAATGAATTAAATTATGATGATTTATAGATTTATGTTACCTTTATTAGCTTTTAAAAATTATTTTTCTATTACAGAAACTTTTTTGGCAAAATTGGATTGAAAATATTTCAGTTCATTTCTTTTTTCATCTGAATCTAATCATCAATGTCGAAATATTCGATCAAATTTTTTTAGAGAGCAAATGATTCATAATATCTCCCCCACCTCCCGGTTTTTCACTATTTTTAATATAAATGGAACTATAATTAAGATTTCTTAAACGGTATACGAACCCTTAAAACTCCGTGATTTCCGATTGAAGATTTTATCTTAAAAATTTCTTAAGTAAAAACAGGAAATACATTAAAATTTGAATTTTATGTCTTTATTACTTAAAATTCTAAGTAAATAAAAATTCCTTAGAGCACTTTTTTCCTTATCTATTTAATAATTCATACTTTGCATTACATATGCTACATTGTTCAATTTTATTATGCTGTTAAAAAAAATCCCCTATCCCTTAAAAACGTAATCAATTGGCACTAAAAGCGTTGAAAAGTATTGAGTAGATAATTTTTAATCACATCTCTTTCCACTGATTTAACATTAGGGAATCCATTTTTTAAAATCCTAAACTCAAAAACATTTCACAAACTTTTGAAGGAATCATATACGTGAGATAAATCGACATAGATAAAGAAAAATTAATTCTAGAAAATAATGAATCTTATCAGTTAACGACATACTCTCATGGACAAAAAAATTAGCACACCAAGAAATAATTGTGAGATCGTAACGAAACTTGGCATGAAAGTACATGTTGGGGAGATATGCAAATGATTAGAAATGCAGCGTGATTGCGCATTACGTATAACCGGTAGAGGGCGTTTAACGTCGTTCTCCGTGGAGTATAAAACAGGTAACCAAAGCTTGTTTCAGTGTGCTGAATCGTTTACAAAGCAAGAGCTGAGGTAGACATGCCATTAAGCCGTTTTCGAAAACAATATGAGCAGCTATTGCATTTTGAGAGGGGGAGAATCATCGGCGTGATGGATACTGGTTAGTTAGCCAGGATCAGGACGCCCAAGACAGACCAGTCTTCGAGAAGACCGTCACATCGTATGAAATGCACGCGTACAGCCAACTGCTTCATCGGCCGCCATCCAGGCACAGGTAGCATCTTCACTAGGGGCCCCTGTGTCTACACGAACCATACGAAGACACCTGGCTGAAGAACATTTGTGATCGCGGCGCCTATTAGTGTCCTGCCCTTGACGCCTACCCATCGACGCCTCCGTTTAGAGTGGTGCCATGCGCGAGGAAATTGGACTACAGCGGAATGGAATCAGGTCGTCTTTAGCGACGAATCCAGATTCAATCTCAGCAGTGATGACAATCGTGTTCGTGTGTGTAGACCCGTCGGTGAACGTCTTAATCCTGCTTTTGCTTTACAGCGACACACCACTCCCACGGCAGGTGTGATGGTATGGGGTGCCATTGCCTACAATACACGGTCACCCCCTAGTATTGATCCGTGGTACCATAACAGCCGAGTGGTATGTTCATGACATCCTGCAACCACATGTGTTGCCACTCATGCAACGGCTCCCAGGAGCCATATTTCAACAAGACAATGTTGGACCTCACACGACAAGGGTGTCACAAGACCGACTGTTACTACCCTTTCTTGACCTGCCCGATCCCCAGATTTGTCTCCAATCGAGTATTTCTGGGATCATTTGGAACGGCGAGTTGGGCATTTCATGAATTTGAACAAACTAGAGGCAAGATTACATCAAATATGGAACAAAATGTCTCAAGACATCATACAGAACTTGTATGCTTCAATGCCCGATCGTATCACATCGTTTATTCACGCTAGAGAGGGTTCAACACGGTATTAAATCCTCCTTTCTTTTGCCTTTAACTCTGAAATAAATGATCCTTTTTCTTTGATTTTCTAATCATTTACTTATTTTAAAGTAGTCAATACGTATGTAAAATTTCGTTCCATTTTGACGACTCTTTCTTGGTGTACTAATTTTTTTGTCTATGAGTGTAATTTAATTTTCATTTAGCCAATAGCTTTCGTAACAATTCTAAATGCGCTAAAATTAATAGATATTAAAGGTATTCCGTTTTTATTTGACTTTATTATTCTGTAACATTGGTTTAAAGTCAAATAAAAAAAATAAATTAATTAAAGATTGTCCATTCCATACCTGTTGTAAACTTTTCGTTCAGTTTGGTTTTGATGATATCTTGTGAAGTAAAAGTAAATTTTACCTATTCAGCCAAAATATGAAAAGAATTTCAAAATTAAGCATATTCCTCATTAAATTTAATTAAAATTATCAATTAAACAAAGAATTAAGGGTCGAAGATTGCAGTAGCTTAGCCTCGAGGGAAATGCAAGGATATCTATGTAACAATGTTTTATATAAAAAAGTAATGTTTTTAATCTTAAGTAAATGTACAAATAAGATGTATTTAGTATACTTTGCATTGGTTTTAACTTGCATAAGCAACTATTTCTTTAAGTAATTAAACAATATGAAAAATCTTTTTTTTCGTGGCATAAAACTACCAAGTTTAAATCTACGCACATAAACTTTAGGGTTATTCAATATTTTACTAAATTTTGGCTTGTATATTGGAGACTCATAAACTCAAACTATGGAAATTTTCATTGAATAAATTACAAGCACTGTAATCTATTTGTTTGGCCTGTGATAGATGTGTTATGTTTATGTATAGAATAAACCTTTAAAAATGGCAACACGAATGCATTGTTTTTGCGGAAGTGCAGCCGAATGACTTTTTATTCCATTTTGTTTATCTTCTGTTTTAAATAATATAAATTTTTTTACACACAAAAAAATTAGCTGTGTACATTTTAAATACATTCTTTCCAAACCGTAGGAGATGAAGGATTACCACGAAATCAAAACAAGGTAAGCTTGTAAAGTGATAGTTAATTTGGATAAGGTAACCAAATTTGGTTATACCCATCTTTAGTTTTGTTATGGTCTGATGATTTCGCGTCTTGAGGATGAGAACAATAGATTCTTGAAGCATAAAATGAGTTGAAAGCGCTATTTTGTGTTTGCTCAATCTACTGTTTGATTTATTGTTAGAAATTCAGCCAGCTACTTTAAGTCTTGGTTCGTAAAATTTATTTCTATGTTAGATCAAGACGTAGGTAAATAATATTTCATTTATTAATTTTTTTACAAAATTTATTTATTTCCCGTTGAAGTTTGCATACCGGCTCCTATTCATTTGGTATGTTTTCTTAAGTATTGATAGTTTAACAAAGAAAAAGAGCGATTGGCATTGTGTACCGAAAATTTGAATTAAGGGTCAGTGCCCATTAAGTTTTTCGAATTGTAAAGTCTGCTTGTTATTATTTTTGTAACATTTGATGTTCGAATATTGTCAAAACAAAGAACTTTAGTTTAACTTTGAAAGTAATGTTGAATTTATATATGTATACTTAATTTTAATGTCATTATACTAAATTTCAATAGATGTATACATTTTTTAAAAATAAATCATCAGGTATAGATGTTTATTAAAGAGAAATTCTTTGAACTTGCAATTCTTGAATCTATTACATGTATAATACAATTAATTATTCTTTAAACAGTATACATTTTAAATATGTTTATGCATACATTCATAACATTTCAGTTTTTATGTAAATAAAGTTTTTGTGTCGAATTCTGAATTTTTCTTAATGCATACCTTTTGTTTTTTGTGTAGTGCAGCATGTGTTTAAATGATTCTTGGTGTTATTAAAAATAATTTGCATCCAGAAAAATGTACCTACGAGAAGTTTTTATTTATTTTTTGTTGTATATGTTTGCAATGAAATCAGTTAATTTTTTGAAATAAAAAAATAATATGCTTAAACTAATGGTATATTATTACTTTGCTATGAATTTGAAATAAGATAATCACACACATACACTGAAATGAATGTTGATAAAGGCGAAAAATAACATTATTTCAAATATGTCCTTTTTAAACAAATAAATTGTGTGACAACTATGAAAACTGTCAAATCCCTCTTAAGTGATTATTATTCTAAAATTGGCTGAAAGAGTTTTGTGTTGCATATATAATCAAAAATGTATGTATGAGTATTTTGTTTCAATTGTTGCTTATATATTAAGTTAAATCAATATATTAGAATTTTTTTTCATGTATCTGAAATAATTTTCTTCACATAATTATCTCTTAATATAATTTAATTGAATATATTCACATTTTTTACTTAAATAAATATGTATTCTATATAATTCTAGAAAAAACCAGGTACATGTAAGGAAATATATTTTTTTCAGAACTAACTATATCTTTCAGTAGTAAACAGTTATCTCATAAAAGTACAATTGTATGCTTACTATTTACTCCACATATAGTCTCAAAAATCATACAAGACTATTAAAGAAAAACTGTATTTTGCCTGAGTTGCAAATAATTATGATGTGTTATTAATCTTAAAAATTTGCCAGGAGTCTTTATTTGAATGAATTTTGCCATGACCTGTATGTCTTTCTATTAGTTATAGAAAATTATGAAGCAAGATAAAAACATTGACTTTCACTCTTTTTTTTTTCTTTTAAGCTCCTTGAGACTTTTAGTATTCATTAAATGAATTTTAAAATTGCTAAATACAGAAGATATTTATGAAAAATTTTCAAAAGACTATCACAAAATTAACATACTTAAAGAACTGATAATTTTGGTGCTTGTGTATTATAGCATTGAACAGTTTGGCCAAATAAAATGTCACGAATTCAAAAGATTGTCAAGTGCTATTGCTATATTTATTGTTTTGTAACAATAACTACAATAATGGAATGGTTTCCCACTATTGGCTGCATATTGTGACTGGTGATTTCTTTTGATTTGAAGAAATTGGTTGATGGTATAGCACATAAGTACCAAATTTTATTATTTAATTATTATCTGTTTAGAATAATAATCAGATATTCATATTATACTGCTGAAAAAAATTAGCGGAGAAGGCAAAAAAGTGAAGAAACCATTGCTCGGTAGCGATGTATGGCCATAAAAGGGAGAATACTGGTGTAACAAAATGGAATACTGACAAAAAGAATTAAATAACCATTGTATGGGAACTTAATTCTCCAGAATGTTATAAAGAGCATTAAATGATGCTTCAGGGCAACAATTTGGCTACATGCTATTGACAAGAAAAACTAATTGTTTGGAAATGATACAGAATGTTTGATATGGTGTATGGTTTCCCCGAATTGCCAAGACTTTCACCTACCTGTTTTGCATGGATACAATGAGGTTATCGATGAGACTTTAGGAAATACTGTTCCTCTCTTGATGAAGTCAGATTCTCTTGTTCTCGAACTAAGAGGAGGCATTGGTTTTACAACATGCATCGTCCAAGTGTATCCGAAACGTGTCTGATTGAATTAAGTTCAGGAGAGCATGCTAGCCACTCCATTAGCTGTATTGTTTCAGCTTCAAGAAAGTCCTCCACGAGACTAGCTGGATAAGGTCTGGCATTATCCTGCATTTAATGAGAGAAGTCACCATTGTGGCTACAGCATAAGGCATGATGTAGGGGTTTCAGAATTTCGTCTGCATACCTTTGGGCCATAAAATTGCCATTCTAAATGATATTAGGTCAGTATGTCTGCCTATGCTAATTCCAGCCAATACCATCAAACCACCTCGTCTGAAATGTGATCTTTCTTGGATGAATATAGAGTTATTTTGAGAGAGTTTATAGAGCTCTTTCTTACCATACCATAACATGTCTGGTTTCTCACTCTTAACTGAATTGACTCTCGCCTGTAAACAGCACATGACTCCACTCACTTTGCATCCAATCTCAATGTTCAGCAACCCATTTTCTTCATGCCACACGTCTTGTGGTCAATGGACTACACACATTTGGCCTACATTCATACAGACAACTTGCATAAATCCTTTTACAGATTGTTTGACTTGAAATTTTCTGTCCTGTTGCCAAAAAAAACTGTCTTTGAATCTGAGTCACTTTGGCTGTTCTGTCTTGATGAGCTGTTAGCAGGATATATCAATCATTATTTTCTGTGGTATCACATGGATGACCTTGCTCTGGCCAATGTCAAAAGTGTTTGAATTATTGGAATCGATTTCAGTCTTGCAATGACACTTCTTAACACTCCAACCGCATCCATTACAGTATTTTGTGTTTCCCCAAATCTCAGTCTGCTGATAATATGCCAAGGCATGGATTCCATTTAATCATGTTGAGACATTTTGCAGTCACCTTTTCTCAAAACAACAGCCAAAAAGTTGAATTTCACCACTGAGACAACAAAAACAACAGCTTCAACAAAATCATAATTTCTCCATTTATATCTTTTTTCTGGTTTTTGACGACATGAATATTGATTTGCATATGAAGTTTTCTTCTTCTGTTTTCTGCTGCACTTAAGACTATGGATGTTTCGTTTTACTTTAGTTATCAGAAGAAATATTTACGTGATTTTGTTAAATCCATGTGCTTCCCTAATTTTTTTTAGCAGTGTATTAGTAAAGCAGGCCTTAAATGAAATTTTCAGATTTGACTGTTGCATTTAACTTTTTCAATACATGTCTTTATGCTTTAATACTATGTGTAGTACTGAACTATATCATGTAAAGAATTTTTGAAAGGGTACTCATATTTATAAAAATGTCACATATTAAAATGTTTGAATAATTAGTGTGAATCAAATCCAGTGTTTCGTCACAAGTACTCAATATTTTTTCTTCCTTTTTTTCATTTATAATTTTAGAATATTTTTCTTACCTCAATCATATTTTAAGTTAGAAACTTTATATTTCAGTGAAAATAGTCATGGAGAGCTCTAAAGGCAACTCTGACTCTTCTGAAGAACAGCCTGAAAATGATGACATAAAAGTAAGTTAAAAGTATTTATATTTATCTCTTAGAGTATGTTATTTTTTATGAGTTAAGTTTTTTTTGCAAATTTATGCCCAAACTGAAATTCTAATGAATGATATATGTAACCTTTTTATCTATTTCAATTTAACTTATTTAGAAACTTACACAATTAAAAAAATTAAATTAAAATTGTTTTGAGTTAACCATAATTTTTTATGTGAATATGGATTTTTATTTATTATTATCTTGGGTACTTACATATTAGCATCACTGCAGCCAGATTGACGCCTTGTGAATTGTGCCATTTTTCACAGAAATCTTAACTGATTAGATTTTTTCAAATAAATCACATAATCTTTTTATTATTTTGATGTGATGCCAATTTTGCTGCAGTGACACTGATACATAAGTACTTTATCTTGATATGGTTGTATATCAGTAATTATGAATCATAGTTTTTAGGAAAGTACTGTCTGCTTTTTATTTAATTTACTCTGTAAAGTAAATGGTGAAGACTATTTATTAATTGGGAAAAATTATTACTATCTCTCTCTCTTAATACAACTTTATCACTTTCATTTTATTATTAAATGAATAGGATTTTGAAATAATTTTATCAGTCCCTTATTCAATCTATACAGTGAATACATTTATGTTCAGTACTTTTCCATTTCGTCGGCACAAATCTTGCTAAGCAGACTTTATTGGTGGCAACACACAATTACACATAAAATAATATTAGTTAAAAAAATTTTTTATTTTTGAAGCATATCGAAATAGATTGCTAGGAATATCCTGTTTAGTGATTTTGTCGCCTTTGCCAGCAAAACAGAAAAGTACCGTTTGTTCCTTTAATTATTTTATTTAACAGTTATGTATTTACAGATATTGAAATGTGTTGCTTCACTTAGTAGATATTATTAATGTTGTTAGAAAAAGTATTCAGGAGCTACTGAATTTATTTTGTATTGGTATTTTTTTAAATTTTATGTACAATTCTTGGTAATGCTCAGTTAGCTGGGTGTAAATCTCATTAAGGGAATGCTTTTGATGACAACACAGGAAATATGCTTGAATAAAAGTTATTTGATGTTAGTTATTACTAAATTTACTGCACTGATAACAACAGGAAGTGCTTGTTATTTGTGATATTTTGCAGCTAGTAGGAACATTGGGCAATTTATTTATTTTTTGTCCCTTGTGCTAACTAAACAGACCCAACTTTTATTGCACATTCAAATGCTTTCATTGGCACTTTAAAGCTTATTTAGTTTTAGCTTCTGCATGTTCAGTTCTCAGATAAAAATCTTCTCAAAAATAAAAAAAATTAAGAAATGTGTTTACTTTTCTTACTGAAGATTATTAAAACTTTTCAAAAAGAAATGTAATGCTAACACAACTTTAAAAGCTTATAATTGGCTTGTATTCCAAGCTCATTTATGTGCTTTCATGAAGTAAAAATTAATCTTGAAGGCTTCCAAGATTAAAATAAATTTGGATTTCAAATTATTTGGAAGGATGTTTTCTTTAGAAAATACCAATATTTTATTATTTATGTTGGGAAAAATAATTGATAATTTTCTTGTTCGCAAAAAGAGTTTTAATTTATTATCAAATATTAAATTCTGTTGATAAATAATTAAGTATTCTATTAATTTTTATTTAATTGACAATATCTAGATATGAATGATTTTTAATTTTTTTAATATAAATATGTTTTACTTAATTTTTTTTAAAGAAAATAAATTGTTTGTTTAAATTTTATCTGTAGTTGAAAATTTTAATATATTTATTTACTTACTATATAGATTATTTTCATCACTACTAGTGATCTACTTATTTTAAATTTGTATTTTAGAGATGATTGTTAAAAGTTGTTTGGTTAGATTACTGAAATCTAATGTAAAAGCATTTAGGAGCTAAAATGTTGTAGTTAAAAGTGTGTGCATGAATATTGAAGCAATTTTATTTTATTAATATTTGACAATTACTGCTGTTTTTTAACTTTGAATTAAATTAGCAGATGTTTTTCTAAGAAAAATAAAGTAGAGTTATTTATTTCTGCAGTTTTTGCTTTCATATTTATTTATAAGAGCTGCATTTCTATAATCTCTTGTGGTCAAGTCAAATTAAAAATATTTTTATTGAAAGGTGAAGTGTTTGAATTGGAATACTCAATTTATTATTGTCATATTTTTAGATATCAGTCATTTGTTAATTTAATTCTTTTCATCTTTTTTTAAATTCATAAATCCCTAGGAATATGGCTTTAATTTTCCTGAAGTGAATGATATCTTCAGCAAATGTTGTCTTTCTATTTTCAAATCTTTAATACACTAATACCTGCCTGTCTCTTCTTTTTTTAGTGTGATGTAAATTAATAATAATATGAATATCAACCATACATTTTAGTGATCTCAAACCCAAAATATAATATTTAATTGACAATACTTATGATTCATTTATGCTAAAAAATGTATATCATTGCTCATAAAAGGTTTGCTTTTGTTGATGTGTTTGCCTAAAACAATAGTAAGAGGGAAGAAATGATTTTTTGACTGGAAAAATTAAACAAGAACTCTGTTATTCAATAATTAAAGTGTGCTGAAATAAGCAGTAAATAAAACTTCAATCCTGGTAAACCCTTGAAAGTCTGCAATAAAAACATTTTTCTTTGCTTATCTTTATCTTATTATATTATCTTGATAACTGAAAGAGAAATTCTGATTAAAATTTCTGTTTTAAATTGGAAATTGTCTGTGTAAAAAACATGTTTAAGTTGCTATTTTGATTTTTTTTTTACTATTAATAATAAGTTTAAATGCATCCATTAATAGATGCGATTTGAATGCTCATCTGTGAGGTTGGAATCTATCAATAGTTTTTCTCAATCGATGCACAATGCAAAACTAGATATGCTGTACAGTTGTTAACAGTATTTGTATGTGTCAGTGCAACAGCAAATCACGCAAACAAGCTAGTAAGCTATTCAAAGAAAAGAAAATGAAGTTATTCGTCTCTTTGTTAAAAAAACTATTTGTAAAATATCATATTGTTGTCCCCAATTTATTAAGCTTTCGACTATTTTATTTGCTAAAATAAAAATTGTTAGTTTAAATATAAGTTACGTAAAGAGCACAAGAATGAAAAGGAAGTGAACATTTCCTGAATAACGAAATATCGGATCACTGCAAAACAAGAAAAAGAACCTTGAATGGTTGATGTGGTATAAGTTGTGGAGTTCTTATTCAATGGAATCTGCTTCTTAATTATAACTATTAAAAAAAATTACGCATAAAAAGGGAGTTGCACAATTAATAGAGAAAGAAAATAAAGCTATAGAAATTAAGTAAAAAAAGGTTTTTGCCGGGGGCCAAACGGAGAATATTCCCCCCCCCCCCCCAGCAAAGTCAGGTTTTGGGCTCCAAGTATCTTACAACAGATAGCAAAACCATAAGTTTTGCCGCACTCCCCGGCGATGCGAGGGTGTACGTTACGCCACTGGTTTCTGGTTCTTAAGTTTCTGGATATTAGTCTTGCTAGCATGTTGTCTACAGAAAAACATCTTTTTTTGTCAAATGGAGATTTAAGAAATAGATTTTTCATCCATGTATAAGTAAAGTAAGTATTTATTAATGGAGGTTGCGAAAATGGGTGCATACGTTTTATACCGCCGACCAATTTCATCAAATCAAAAGACGTCGCCAAGTGTCGCGATATGCAGTCAATAGCGGGAAACCGTCACCATGCATCTTGAAACACAATAATATTGAGGCATTTTGAGTTGGCAACATATTCCGATTTGTCAATAGATTGGTCGATACGTAAGTACCCAAAAATTTTATCAAATTTATGGAATATTAGGTTGGGGGAAAAGAAATCCATTATTTTTGCATGAAATTCAAAACTTTATTTAACATGTTTTGGATTGTCCGGTTTGGGTCAAATATGTACCGTTTTGTTGTATAATTTGTTGCCCTTTTAAAGGTAGTTTCATAATACCTCTCTCATAGAAGTATTGGCTTTTATTGGCGAAAAACACTCTGGTAATCGATTTTCACAATCTTCTCTTCATCCTAATTTCTTATCACTCTGGGTGTTTTGCAATGCGAGAAAAAGGTGGTAATCGTTTGGTGCCAGGTCCGGACTATATGGTGGATGCAGTAAAACTTTTCAATCAAGCTCCCAGAGTTTATGGCGAGTCACTACAGACGTGTGTGACCTGGCGTTGTCCTGATGGAACACAACACCTCTTCTGTTGGCCAAATCTGGCCGTTTCTGGTCAGTCACTAGCTTCAAACGGTCCAGTTGTTGACAGTAGATATCTGAATTTAGTGTTAGGCCCTACGGAAGCAACTGGTAATGAATGATTCCTTTCTAGTCCCTCCAAATACACAGTAGAACTTTCCTGGATGTTAGTCCGGATTTGGCCACCGTTTGAGCTGCTTCACTACGCTTTGACCAGATCGTTTTCGCATAATAGTGACCTATTTCTCATCCCCAGTGACCATCCTTTTAAGAAATGGGTCGATTTCATTCCTTTTGGCCAGGGCTTCGCTGATGGAAATTCGATCCATCATGTTTTTTGGTGTGGCACCCAAACATCGAGCTTCTTTTTGAATCCAACTTTGCTCAAATGGCTTAAAACTGTTTTATGGTTGATCTTTAGCTCCTGGGCGATGCTACGACTACTAACATGCCGGTCAACTTCGATTATTTCTCTGATTTTATCGACATTTTCGATGACGGCCTCGGGGCAACTTTAACACCAAAAATGCCTGAACGGAATTGACGAAACCAAAATTGCACGTAATTAGCCCTTACAAGTACAGGCACCATTCACATTTTCAGCCGTTTGTCTTGCATTTTTGCTTTTATCAAAGAAAAACTGTAAAATGTGCCGAATTTTCTCTTTGTTGACTTCCATTTTTAACACCCTGTAACTCACAATTGAATGGACCAAACAAAAAACAGAAATTTTTTTTAGTGTGAAATGTCACCTTGACAACGAGCATAAATTTGAAATTGTTTGATGGATACTTCCCGAGATATGGACACTACAGCCATCTACCGAAAAAAATAATGGATTTCTTTTTCCCCAACCTAATATATAGAAAAATCTCAAATAAGATTTCTGTATTTTATGCTAAAAGTTACAAAATCTCATCGGTATTAATTTCCATTGAGAAAGATATGTATGCACAAATAATAAGATTTGAACAGTATGGATTTTTCTTAATCGAAGAAAATATGAAGAAAAAGTCTTGGGTTTGAAAATCCAATTTATTTATAGATAAAAAAAAATATTATAGGCTGAAAAGATTTTATAGTTAAAAAATAAGTATTCTTATGGATAATTTTTTTTTCTGAATCTGCATCTCTTTGTCACATTTATTTCTGTGAAAGAAAGGTTTTTTGTTGATTTTTAAAAGCAGTTATTTAATACTTTTATTTTTGAGAGAGATAAAGTGAATAAATAGAAAGAATATATCTTTCGTGGCGTACAGAAAATTCTGAAATGATATGCTATGTCATAAAAAAAACTCTGTTTTGAGCAAGAAATAAAATATGAGGAAGAGAAGAATGAAGTAGACATTTTTCCTTTATGACTCTTGAAGAATAGCTTTTGAAAATAAAAAACTTAATGCACCTGAATATTTTATTCATAAATTACAAATAGCGATTGAATATTTTTTAAAGGTTAGCGGAATAGTAGCTTAAAAAAAAAGGTAAGTAAAAACCTGGTCTGTGAAATCTGCTGAAGTAAATAGTTTCAACTTAAATAGTTTCAACTTTCGGGCTTAAAATTATTCACAATCATCGTGAGTATTATACTTTGAAATTCTATGAAATAAATTAGAGAAATGTTTTTGATTTTCGAAATAAAACTTTTTTATAACAATATCCAAAACTAGATTACATTTTACTGGTATGGATTTCGAAACTGTTAACGGTTTTCAACTTTCTTTGTTTTTTTTTTATTTCTCAAAAGAATTTGGGACGCGTGCTCTCTCATCCAAACAAAACATTAAATGAGCATACATAACAAAACATAGATTAGTTCATAGATAGCACCTCATATAAGCAATTCAGTGTGATTTTACAAATAACTCCTTGAAGGAATGGCCAATGCAGAAAAACAATATTTTGAAAAACAACTAAAATTAAGTTACATTTAAAGAAACATATTCGCGTTTCAGATTCAAAATACTAATTTGACTTTCAATCTCTTTTATAGAATATCTTTATAATTAGTTAATTTTTTTTTTTTTTTTTTTTGCACTGATTGCTGTGCTGTAGGGCCTGGGTTCGAATACCAGAGAAGGCATGGATGTTTGTTGAGGTATCGTGCCTGTGTGGCATGGGGGCACTCTAAATAGCCGTCGAGCTGCAAGTCCTCTCGTGAGGCTGGAAGGGGGAAAGAGGCGGGAGGCCCTTTACTACCTCCTTTGGGGTGGAAAAACGATCCAAATCCTACTATCACCTGCATGATGTTCAAAGCTATGGCTAACGACAGGCGTACATCTAGCCCTTTGCAGCGGTGAATTTCGTGGGCCTCGATCTAACGCCGTCAGACAGGTGGCATTAGTAACAACAGTTAATTTTTTATAGGCATATTTCCCCTACCTTTCTTTGCAAATGTAGTGTTCTATGTGGTTTTTTGAAGACGTTGTTGATTTTATAAAATTCAGATAAATGAGAATGAATTGCGGTTCTTTTCCCTTATATTAAAGTCGTACACGATTGATTTTATTTTTATTAATAAAATCGAAAATCTCAAATAGTTTAAAAAGCTTGATAATGCATTAATTTAGAAGGATTGTGTAAGAGTTTCTCGAAAGAAATTATTTGGATGAAAATCTTGTTAAAAAAGCTTCCTTTAGTCTCAAGTTTTACGCGAATGATTTGTATCTTTCAGTATGTATTATTATCAAGCGGGAAAATATTAATAAAGTTCTGTAACATACCTATATGCTCTTCTTAGAACAGACAAAGCTTGGTTTATATATACAATAATATTTTTTGTGGCAATATTTTGGTTATCTTTTGCTAGCATGAATTTGCGTATTTTTATTCTAACAGTTAAACAAAATTATCTTTTTAAAAATTTGTTTTCATTTAGGTACAGTCAACCCTTCTATAACGTGGTGAGTGCGTACCGCGCTATAAGAAACTCGGATTCAACCGTACAAGCCAGGCTAATTTGTAGCGCGTTCTATGGAAACCGTCTATCGCGTTGTATGGAAACCGCGCTATAAGA